>JAJJWW010001316.1:0-491767 GCA_023531295.1 Papaver armeniacum
ACCATTTCTATTAAACAGGATCATAGGTACTATCATAAATGACATTGAAAGTAACATAGAGAAGAAACGTTACTTGCAAATTTCAGAATGAATCATTTACCCGCTCTCTGCGAGAAATTTGCTAAAGCTTGTGAAGATTTTGGTGAGTCATCTTCAGAGCGTATAATTTGGTATATCTTTCCTAGTTTGTTTTTCCACTTCTGTGAGTTTATACATCTGCATGCTGCTTTTTTTCTTCTTTTGTTTTGTTTCAGAACGAGGTGACCAATCAAAACGAGATGTTGTGGTATTACTACAGGACATGTTAGAAGTAGTTACCCGTGATATGATGGTTACTGAGATTCTGTAGGTGAATTGTGTTTCTTTCCTTCAATAATTACAGATGGTATGTTTTACCAAGCTAACTTTAGGTTGCTTTCTCCAGATTATTTTACAGTGAATTGGCTGAACTTGGTTACACTAACAGTAACAGAGATCAGCTTTTAGCTGTGATTGACCAATACCCGCTTATTGTGTTCCCTCTAGTAGCAACGACACAATGGCGGAGAGCAGGTACAGATGATCTGCCTCACTCTCTCTTTTCTACCATCAGTGTCATCGTAACAAAATGACATAGCTCTGATCACTTTGTTTCAGATAAAGCGTCTGAACTCCTTTTGACAGTGAAAGAATCTGCACTTAATGTTCCAACTAACCTTGAAGCACGTAGAAGGATTGCGTTCTTTACAAATTCTTTGTTTATGGAGATGCCAGGCTCCCCGAGTTCGTAAAATGCTCTCATTCAGGTATGAATTGTATTGCTATTGACACAATTAGCTTCAGTCATATTTCTGTAGTCACTTTTGAATTGTATTTCTATTGACACAATTAGCTTCAGTCATATTTTCTTTAGTCACTTTTCCTTTTCACTTCAGAAGATGTCGTATAGCACATCACATTATAGGCTTCAGAGAAGGGGTATATCAACTGTTGGTTTTCTTACAATCATTATTTCATTGGTGCAGATAAGTAGTTTATAGAATTTCTGCATATTTTTTTGTTGTTCTTAGTTATGTTTGTAGATTATAGCTGAACGGATGGATGTATTCTTTGCAAGTACCATTTTGAGGGTTGCCGAGTTCTCTAATAATATTCTTATGTTTATTCCTATTTTGAATTTATGGCGTCAGTGTTATGACTCCTTATTATAGTGAGGAGACGGTGTACTCTAAAAGTGACCTTGAGTTGGAGAATGAAGATGGTGTATCCATTATCTTTTACTTGCAAAAAATCTTCCCAGGTATGAAGTGTTATCAGATAACAAGAAAGAATTGACAGTGTGACTTACCTTAACTACTTTTCACAATTTTAGTGTTTGTGATTGGTATCACTAATGTTATCTTGGCTGTTACTTGATTCTTCAGATGAATGGAACAACTTCATAGAAAGGCTCAAGTGTAAAAAATCGAGCGAAGTGTGGGAAAATGAAGAGACTATCTTGCATCTTCGACACTGGGCATCTCTGAGAGGACAAACACTGTTCAGAACTGGTAGCGAAACGCACTTGATTTTTCTTCTTCTTTTGAATCCTTGTAATACCTACCTTCTGAATCTTTTCTTATGAACTATATTGGTGTTTCAGTTAGAGGCATGATGTACTACCGGCGGGCTTTAAAGCTTCAAGCCTTCCTTGATGGCTGATGAAAGTGGTAGTTTTAACAACCACATCTTCTACAGACTTAAATGTTTGACAAAGTTTAAAGTGCCTAATAAGTTGATGTATTTGAACTTCAGAAATTTTGGAAGGCTACAAGGCAGTCTCCATTCCATCAGAGGAAGAGAAAATGAGCCAGAGGTCCCTCTTTGCTCAGCTAGAGGCTATTGCTGACATGAAGTTTACGTATGTTGCTACTTGTCAGAATTATGGGAGTCAGAAGCGAAATGGAGATCGCCGTGCAACAGACATTCTGAATCTGATGGTTAAGTATGTTCCGCCGTCAATAAGTCAATAGACTTCCTCTCTCTTTGTTGTTGCCAACTCTTGTTGAAACTTGAAAGGGCTCTCTTTTCTTCAGAAGCTAATATTTGGTGCTTTGTCATACAGTAACCCATCTCTCCTCCAGAGCATATATTGATGAAGTTGAAGTAAGCGAAGGTGGCATTCTACAGAAGGTCTATTATTCCGTGTTAATCAAAGCTGTTGATAACCGTGACCAGGTAATTATCCTTTAGTGTCATATTCTCTTCCACTGGCTTGGGAGACTGAACAAAGAAACAAATGTATCCATGATGTCTAGCATCATCATTTCACCTTTTTAAGCTACAAATTTCTTGAAGTGATTCCCATTTACTTGAACAATGAATCAAGTTCAGATGCCTAGTCAGCAAAAGTGAACTCCACCTTAGAGTCTTCAACCAGTGATGAAGAGGTCGTTTTATCCAATGGTGAATAAGTTGTAGTTTTTGGTATCATATATCATGCCCTTTTTTAATATTTTATGGGAATACAAGTTTATAGTGTTTGGTACACCATATATTGTGCATGATATCTCATTACATTCATGGTCTCATGTGAATAAGTACCACGCTAGTTAAATATAATTACAGAGGAGATCTTAACTCATTGTGTGAGACTAATTAAGTAATTTAAAATTTTCTGAATTTCCAATCTCTAAAATAGAAATGATTGGTCCGGCTTTTTGTTCATGATCAGTCTTGACCCAATTTTGATGGTGAAGGTTCTAGGTTTCTTCTGTTTTGGAATTTACTGATATAAATGGTTATGTAGTTCTCAAATTGTTTTGTCATTATTTAGTTTGTGCATAACATTTTTGGTAGAGATGACATTAAAAAACATGGTATCTCCTGTTCTAAAGATTACTCCTAGTGCAGCTCTTATCAGTTTCTTATGGTTTATTTTTTTTTCAAAAGGAAATTTACATAAGATTGCCGGGCCAGCAAAGATAGGGGGGAAGGAAAGCCTGAAAACCAGAATCATGCTATCATTTTTACCAGAGGAGAAGCTCTTCAAACCATTGATATGAATCAGGTAATTCCTGTTGCAAGTAACTTAATGTAGCTGTGCTTTAATGTGTTTTCCGCAGCTGGTTTATGTATTAGATCTGTATCGTAGGACAATTATTTAGAAGAGGCTTTAAAATGCGCAATCTCTTGGAGGAATTCAATGAGGACCATGGAGTGCGTCCGCCTACAATTCTAGGTGTTCGTGAGCACATCTTCACTGGCAGGTTGATTGAGTTGATTAGTTCTTAATAATATTACATGAAGTTGCTTAAGTCCTTTAATTTTAGTTACCTATAATAGTCTTAATTTGACATGGAATGCAGTGTTTCTTAATTGGCGTGGTTTATGTCCAACCAGGAAACAAGTTTCGTCACTATTGGTCAAAGAGTTCTAGCCAGACCATTAAAGTAAGTTTCATCTGTAATTATTCTTATGAAGCACTATTAGTCTCTCTCCTGCCAGTCTGCCACTTGCCATTAAAGTACATTCTTTTCTGCTTTATTTTTTTGACTGAAGGAATTTTTACTAGATTGATTGCCATCAACCTGAGTGGTGCGCTTAAGGAAATCTTTTTCTTCTCTCTCATTATGCCAACTATATGTATGCTAATGATGGATTTTGATTTAGCCATTATCATATTTGTGCTTCCTATTTTAGTGTAATATCCCATGTGATTAGAGGCTGGTTGTTTGAACTTTTGTCCTGTCGACATAAAAGCAGGTTCCGCAGTAGGTATTTGCACAAATTACTAATACTTGTGTGTACTTGCACAGTTGAACTTGGTAGTATAGACTTTATAGCATGGTAATGTAGGATAATATCATCCCTGCCTTGAAACATTTACGATCCAAAAATACAAATTAAGGTTGAAAATCTAAAGCATATAATAAAGATAGAGTGAACGCAGTATAAACATGATGTCTTTCTGAATTTCTGTGCCTGAGACCTTTATCCTGTTCTGACATGAACACATACACGCAATATAGGTAATATCTATTCCACAGTTCTCTCTTCTGGTACTGGTATTTTACTCAGTCGTCCTTTGTAGAGTTTGTTTTGTTCCCTTGGTCATGCTCAATCTGTAAATGATCTATTGGTGTGGCTAGCTGATTGGGGTGACGAGTAATATTCATCTATTGCTTTGTTAGGACATTTGTAGATCTTTTTCGTTTCTTTCTTTGTGTTCCCAGTTTTGAATATCCTTATTCTGCGGTTGTGACAGGGTTAGGTTCCATTATGGGCATCCCGACGTTTTTGATAGAATATTTCATATTACTCGAGGGGGCATCAGCAAGGCTTCGAGGTATCAATTTGAGTGAAGACATCTTTGCCGGTAATACATTCTGTCCTTTTCATCAGCAAGGCCTCTCTGAAATACTTCTTCTGTTCCAGATGCACTCAAACTATTTTTTTTTAAGGTAGCTGTACTCGCCTTTAACTCTGTCCCATTTTCCTTATCAGGATACAACTCAACTTTAAGACGTGGAAATGTTACCCATCATGAGTACATTCAGGTTGGGAAAGGACGAGATGTTGGGTTTAATCAAATTTCACTCTTTGAAGCGAAAGTTGCATGTGGTAATGGAGAGCAGATTCTTAGCAGGGATATCTATCGGTTGGGGCACAGATTTGACGTGTTCCGCATGATGTCCTGTTATTACACAACAGTTGGGTTTTACGTCAGCTCAATGGTAAAAGTATTTTCAGCCTGATTACAGTTAACACAATTTAGCAGTACTTTAAAGCTAAGTTAAACTAATTCTGGAATGGATGAATGACCAAGTTAGTCTTTACAACTGCATCTTTCAGTTGCCTTGAGCATAAGGAAACTATATAAGCACGCAACATAGGAGCGAGGTGTTTTTATGCTTCTTTAAAGAAACTTCACCTTTTTATTGAAATTAGTTAGATCTGGTAGTTTTCCACTATAATTTTCTGGAGTAAACATGGAGGCAGAACAAACGAATTCCGTTTCTTAAACCCAAAGTTGTTCTTTTATTGTGTCAAGCTTCGCCAACCATGAGACGAAATTCTAGAAGTTCCCTAATAAACATAAGTTTTTGTCATGAATGTAAAATGAGCTCATAACACATAGTTCTCTACTCAAGCCTAATTTTTACTGTTACACCATAGTGTAAAATATAGGAGCATAATGGATAAGTCGCACTATCCAGATTTGACTGCAGTAAATTTGTATCTGTGGACTTATTGGTAAGATGCCCAATTACGTTTTAAGCTTTGGCAACTAATATCTTTTGTGGTAATTCATGGTTTAGATGTAAGTAGCAAAAAAAAAAAAAAAAAAGGAAAAAGATACACAGAAGACCACTCTCTTTACCTTTCGTCTCTTATGCCAGTATGTTTATCTATTGTGGTGCTTGTGCAGATGGTGGTGATTGTAGTTTATGCTTTCTTGTATGGGCAACTATACTTGTCATTGAGTGGACTAGAGCAGTCGATAATGAACTTTGCTCAAGTCAGGCATGATTATCCTCTAGAGGCTGCCATGGCATCACAGTCCCTTGTTCAGATAGGCCTGCTTATGGGTGCCTGTGGTGATGGAGATTGGACTTGAGAGGGGTTTTAGAACTGCCATGAGTGACTTTATCATCATGCAGCTTCAGCTGGCAGCTGTGTTCTTCACATTTTCCCTTGGGACAAAGACCCATTATTTTGGACGTACTGTACTGCATGGTGGTGCGAAGTACAGGGCCACTGGAAGAGGTTTTGTCGTTCGGCATGAGAAATTTGCTGAGAATTATAGGATGTATTCAAGGAGTCATTTCGTGAAAGGGTTGGAGTTGGTATTGCTGCTGGTTGCATATGGGATATATGGTTCCACCACTTCCGAGTCCCATGGCCACAGTTACATGTTTTACACGGCCTCGATCTGGTTCTTGGTTGTTCGGACCGTTTCTTTTCAACCCTTCGATTTGAGTGGCAAAAGATAGTTGATGACTGGGATGATTGGTCCAAGTGGATAAAGACTCCAGGAGGTCTTGGTGTTCCAGCAAGCAAGAGCTGGGAATCATGGTGGGAAGAGGAACAAGATCACCTCCATTTCACTGGGTTCTCAGGCAGGTTTTGGGAGGTTGTTCTTTCCCTTCGTTTCTTTCTATTTCAGTATGGGATAGTGTATCATTTACATGTCTCCAACGGAAATAAAGGCATAATTGTGAGTATTATTTCTAACAACTCCTCTCTTGCGTATTTATTTGCAATGATGAGGACCATGAGACTCTGCTTTTAAAGTAGTAACTACCATGTTTATATTCCTTTTTCAGGTATTTGGTCTCTCTTGGCTGGTTATCGTTGCTGTGATGATCATCTTGAAGGTGAAGTCTGAAGTCTGTATTCTAAAATTGTTCTCAACAACATATTAATTTCTTCTATGAGTGCTGATTGTGTATGTACTTTTCTACTTTCCCGGGCTACTCAAATCAGATGGTGTCAGTGGGTAGGAGAAGGATCAGCGCAGATTTTCAGTTGATGTTCAGACTGCTGAAGGCATTGATGTTCGTTGATTTCTAGTGATGGCTAGCATCCTCTTTATGTTTCTGGATCTTACAGTTGGTGACATCTTCGCGTGCCTTCTTTCTTTCACGCCAACAGGATGGGCCCTATTGCAGGTAATGCCTTCCCCTTCCCCCCTCTCCCCCATCCCTAGTTACAGAATACTATTAATAAAGACCTGTAACTTGACCTCTTACCATATTCAAATCTTGATGCCAGCAAAGCATTATATCTCTGGCATAAAAATAAAATGAAATCGTTCTTCTTAAATAGAAATGGAATTATTAGCTTTGCACAGTTGCATACTCTCTGAACAAATTCCACACTGATACTGATGGGCAAAGCAAGAAAAGTCATACTGTGATTTAATAGATAGACAGACTTTGTTGGTGCTTGATTTTGGAGAGAGGTTATTCACTTACTGGAAAACTAAAGAAAGTAAAAGAAAAGGCTAAAATACTAAGATACAGAGAAGGGAAGAAAAGAAAAGAACTGCATCAATTTTTTGTTTCTCTTATAAACCTAGTTGCAGTTTTTATCGATCAACTATATGACAATGCAGAAATTAATTTTCTTAGCCACATGTCTTGCTGATGATTGTTATCTTCACATAGCATTGGACAGTTTTAAAAAATAATTCTGTGTTGCATTAAGATCGTGTATATTTGCTCTATTCTGTTAGTCTTTGCCTGTTGAACTAAATAATTGTTTGTGTTCTTGGTGAGAGTGGCATCAGATATCACAAGCATGTAAGCCAGTGATGAAGGCACTAGATTTGTGGAGTGCCACAAGGTCTCTAGCCAGGGGATACGAATACGGGATGGGACTCGTTATCTTTGCGCCTATGTCTATTCTGGCTTGGTTCCCATTTGTGTCTGAATTCCAGACACGGCTGCTCTTCAACCATGCTTTCAGTAGAGGCCTTCAGATTTCACGGATTCTGGCTGGTGGAAAGAAGCATAATTGGTAAGTAAACGAATTGTGACTTCCAAGTTATGGATATCAATACTGATAATTTTACTACGTCCTCCATAATGTTAACTTAGTTGCCACTTCTGGAACATAGCTTGGTAGAGCTGAGGATTTAGAAATCTTACTAATCCTGAAATTTTCAAATCCCAAATGTACAGTTTAAAACAAATCACATCTTATGTTCTGTAAATTTACCCATTGTTGCTTGAATGAATGCAGACAAGGCTACTACTCAGTCCCAGGAGTCTCATCTCATGTATGTCCAGTGAGAGATGAAGCTGTCATGTAATGATTGTACAAGAAGATGTTGGAGGTTGCACACGATTCTTCATTGACTTTGTTGTGGCTGTTGTTGGCTTACTATCTACTATCCAGGATGATTCTTGTTGATTATGGCGTCATTTTTTGGATTATTAATGTTTTGGACCTCTATTTTGGATAATTTTGTGTACGCATGTTGTTTCAAAACTAATTCCGATCTCCTTTCTATCATACTGCCTTGTAGTAGGAGGCCTTTTGAAATCTAATTTTTGTTCAGCTAGTTTCACAGAATTTTTCTTCTTTCTGAACGACAAAGAAAAGAGGATTGAATCCTCCCTTAAGCTTAAATCAAGAATTTATTTTTAAACAAAACAAGGAAAATCTTTGACATGTTAAACAGTTAGAGACCAAGATTATAACACACTCCAAATGGGCCGCATACTAACAACAAGGGCCATCTATGTTTTGTACCTCTTAAAATCTCAAGTCCAACTTTTACTACCGGTATCTAGAAGTTATACTTTTACATTTTTGATCTAGAGACTAGAATCCATAAACTTGTCGAATTAAAGAACTATGATTTAAGGCATATATAAAACTTTAGGGATTGCAAAATGATAGTCCCATCTTGGGTGACCTTATAAGGGGTAACCTATGGGTCTCAAATTACCTATATACCCTTAATACAAAAATCTAAAATCAGTTTTTAAAAATCAAAATCGACTTCCTTAACATCTTCTTCTTCCTCCTCTACGAACTCTTCCTCCCGCGAAAAAAAAAAAAATTCATCACCGTGATTAACTGCCGATTCATAAAAAAATTTGATTGTCGATTAAACCGAACTACATAATGACTCGTACAAAGAAAAGCGGGGATTAGGTAAACCAAATCGCCTTTCTAATCCATCAATTGAAGAAGAAGAACCAATTGAAGATGAAGGTGTAGAAACTGAAAATCAACCACCAATTGAACCGAATTGAACTAACCGCATCTCAACTCCGAAAACGAGGATAAGAAAGTAAGTTTTACAAACCCAATCTCTATTTGTTTGTTTTTCATCGATTAAATGATTACGGTGTTGGGTTCGCTCAAAATTGAGTTGCGTTTTTAGTCGAAATCGTTCTTCACAAAAGCTTCTGTAAGTGTATATGAGCAGGGCTTGAAATTTCATGAAATTTCAAGCTAGGAACCTAGTCACGAAAAAGAGATGCACGGGGTTCGGCGTATTCGATAATCATAATATGTAGGGAACCTAGCACATTTACGAGGTTCGGCTATTACGATATTCACAATATGTCTAGAACCAATACAAAATTATTAACCCGAAATGTACATGATCGGAGTTAGCTTATATTCTACTTATTCAAATAGCCAGAAAAATGTGTTTCTAACAGTTGGTAGCTTACAATTTCTAAATATAAGCCTAACCCTAAACATTTTTCTTCCAGACAGTTCGAGTGTAGGGTTCGGCATTTAGGACAATTGAACCAAGCCGAACTTTGGTCTACAAGGTAGGTTCGGCTCTTAATCAACACTTTCATTCCTAGAGAACTGTTCATCCCGGACTCTTAGAACCTTAGTGAAAAAACACGGACTTTTGATGATTTTAACCTACAAAAGTGAGATTAAACATAAGATATGTTGGAAAATTTCACGCGAACAGCCTAAATGACTACAATTCAAGGGTAACTAAATAATCTACACAAATTTTTTTCTCACTTTCCCCTTCTCCTACTAAAAAAACCTAACTTTTTTTTTTTTCTACTCAAAATTTTTTATCTACACAAATTAATAACTAAATAATCCTAAAACTAATCACTAATCATTAATCACTAATCAGAATTATTTTAACTAATCATTAGTATTAACACTAATCTTAAAAGGGCAGATTTGCCATTACCAAAATATTTGGTTAAGGGGCTTCGATTTTGCTATTTACACTCTTTTTGTCTTTACTTGGTATGCCCTAAAAGATTTTCGTATGCCTAAAATCATAGTTCAAATTAAAATCCATTTTCACTACAACATGAGCATTCATGAATTACATGTCCAACAGAAGACTTCACTATAGTAATCTGGTTTTGAGAAGACAGTACTTGCCCCCGATTAAAGTTTGCAAAAAGGCTTTATCGTTGAAGGTTGATATCATCCCCAGCTGAGATTTAGGTACCTAATCAAGCCAGTAAAATGAGTTATAAAATAAGAGCAAAGCTTTTGTCACTTGGGAGCAGTACAGAGATTATTAATGCTAGTAAACAGACGACAAAGGGTTTCATTTCACACCAGAAGCTATTAGCAAATGTATGCGAGAGGGTTGCAGATTGCATAAAAGTCACGGTATGGCAGTTTTACATGAGTTCAAGGATGTTTTAAAACAGAGTCTACTTTGACGGACGAAGCAAACAGCATCATATATACTCGAAAATTAAGACTGAAATCATGCGTATTAACAAGACTCTCCTGATTTTCTGTTGACACGGAATATTCCGCATTTGAGCTCAATTGTAATTTATCAATACACTAAAACACATACTCAAGGCATCAGGCCACAAAACCAAAAAGGATTCTTCAACGGAATCTAGTCTGCTCTAGAATACACTGAATGCTGACAACTACATCCTTGGGTATAAAACACCATATTTCGACTCTAGTTCAAGTTTTAGAGAATTAACAATGCGGCTGTGCATATTGACACAAAGCCTTTAAACCCTACCAATGGTCCCAACTGGCTCAGGTCACAGAAACATTTCACCACTAAAACCAATTGACAAAAAAGCCTAAGCTGAGCACCAAAAGAACACTGTCTGCAGGATGCTAATTCCAGGTTCAAAAGTCCAGTGACCCAACTGCTATGATGTCGAAAGCAACATGTAATTATAGACTAAAAATGATCCCACTACACACTAGACAATCTGTTACCAGTAGTACAGCACAAATGCTTGAGGGGGACAGGGGAGAGAGCACATTGGATCTTGTTTATTGACAACAACACTTTTTCACTTACTAATCGCGTGTTTACTAGATACCAAGAGGATACTTAATAACCAATTTGTAATCAGTCATACAGAGATTCGCTTCCCTAAACTAAATTTGTGGATCAAACATGAAAGTTCCAATGAAAAGTGATCCAATCAACGACAACCTATCCTGTCAAAAAATGAAAATTACTAAATTTCATAGCAAATTCCATGCCTTGGTCATTCATGAGCATTACGAGGGACATCAAGGATACCAATATCACAAAGAAAGGAATAACACCAGCCACGAAAAATACAGCTTTGAACTTCCTTAAACTTTTAAAAACTAAAAATTTAAGAAAATGCCTACTTCATGTACCAGATCAGAATATATAAAAATCAACATGAAACACCAAAATCAGAGCCACTTGAGAGGCATAAAAACGAAGTGTAAGAATCTACTATTCAACTAAAACACAACATCTGAAAATTCCAAAAGAACAAGAAGAACTTTACCTCTCAAACGCTCAACATCTATTTTAACCACCAATATCTTCCATCAGAGAACAATCCATTGCATGTCATCCACAATTCATAAGTGCTCTGCACCTACACTAGCTGAACTGAACAATTATTGCTCACAAACGTCCTCTCTTCCTTAACAGGACCCGTCACAGGCTCACAGGACAACCCTCTTCTTGTTTCTTCACACCCTCATTACCCATTTTCTGCGTCCCTTGAACGATATCAAAAAAGAAACCAGTCAGCACAGGTTCAGAACATGGCATCTTTGCATACCTAGGGAAGTGAGTAATTTATATCATTAACAGCATAATGATCACCAATTCTCGAATCCCATGTAACATCAAAATTAAACATCCCTCTAATCTATGTTCCAGATTAGGCAGAATTTCCTGGCGTACAAGGCGGATTTAAATCGAAGCTAGTTAGTGTATTAAGAAGTCGAACTATACTCGAACCAAATTCTCAAGAATCAAGTAAAATTTGGCGACAATCAATTGACATGAGAAAAATAAAACTTACTGATGAGAGGGAAGTCAATGTGAAAAATGGATAACTATATCATTGGCAGAACCTCTAACTTTGATAAACACCCTTAATGTAACAATTCAAGACTTTTTAGTAAGACACATTCCTTCACACTTGGAAACATAAGTTGTGGAAAGTCATTATTATATCTCAGCTAATCTCACAGTAAGGACACCAAGAGACATGTTTTCATGTTTGTTCATATTTTTATGTATTCTACCCATCCAACAGCCTAGCCAACGTTCTATGGATGCATTACCTCCAGCTGCTATCAGTTCGCTACAGCCTACAAGAAATTAAACCAGGGGTACACTAGGAGTCTAAGTGTACCTAAACACATTCAATTTTCAGTAGCACGTCGTTGTTTACCTAGCGATACATGAGATCCTATGCGCAGTTCGTCTATAACCAAAGAGATCACACAATACTAGTAAGTCTAACAAATTTGTAAAACAGGAAACAAGAAAAGAGTTGGTATGGTATAAATTTTGTACCAATTTTATAAATTTGCATACAAACTACGAGTACAAACCCCTAATTGGCACAGAAATTATAGAACTAACCATACTCTGCACTGCTCCCACACTTTCCCACTTATGCCGATTAAGAAAGATGCAGGGATCTTCCCAGTGTACATGGTGAACTTTAAATTCAAACTAGTTACATTACATACTCCTATTCGGTGTAAACTGATACCAACTTAAAGAAAATCAAGTGAACAGCTAGAATTTAGACAAAAATCAATGAAAGGGAGAAAAACAAGACTTACTAGTTACTAATGAGAGAAGAATCATTATGCCTTCTTTAAGCCTTTTCCACTAAAGTTTGATCTCACTGTGTCACTTGCTTCTTCTCAGCATCACAACTTTAGGAAAACTCATCTGTAAGGTATTTTGAAGCTATAGCATTCTATGTTTTTATGCACATCTGCACATAATAGAAGTCATCATATACTTTACGTTCGCGGAACAATTTCAAGAAGATAAATAGTTTTCATGATATAATCAAAACAAAACAGTGTGCTAATGGCGGAAAACCAGAGCAAACGACATCCAGTTGCATCCAAAACTCAGCTAATCTTAGACAAAAAAGGAACCTAGATATAAAAAAAACAAATACTTAAAACCCAAAGCTCAAATACTTAGAAATCCCTATCTTTCTGCACTTCAATTTCCAAGTTAATGCCGGATCTGTTGTTGATGACGAAAGAACTCTGAGATCCACATTTCTTTAGGGAAACAAAAGTAGGGAATGAGATATTGATTTTGAGACGGCCACGATGCAGTACATGTCGACCATTCCACACAGAGGCTGAAGATGGCTGGTGAATTACTTTTCTGTACTCAATTTATGAAAATCCCATTTCCGATTCCGCTGATACCGAATTGATCGAATAATATCCAAAATCAACCATTTTCTCTTCCAGGGTATATGAGACACAAAACCCATATGCTATGCCATTTATAACCCATTGATGATGATGATGTTGGTACCAGAGGTAATAGTGGTGGTGGCGATGAAGAAGATGTAGCAGGCAAGATCAATGCGCCGCCGTAACTAGTAGAGGGCTGTGTTGAGGTGGTTTTCATGAGGTGATTTTACTGAACCCTAACTAACGCCTTAGTGTATAAGGGAACTTAAATGGGCTCATGGGACGAGGAACGGGATCAGCTCCACTAGGGCTCGAGGCAGAGTGTCAGCACGTGCTCTTTGACTCAAAAAGATGCCTAATGAACAACTTTCAAGTTTACCTTGGTGGCGGCTCTTGTAGCCTGTTCCGATACCCGAGAAGTTGTTTTTGGTTTTTAAAAATTGAAAAACCAGAATTCAGTTCCGATACTGAATTTCTACGTGTTAAAAAATTAAATTCTTGTGAAGCATAAAAAATTTGCTTCAGTCATCTGTTCATGTATCCAAACGTGCTTTGCGGAAATGTTCCAAAGTTAATTGTGGAAATCTTTGGTCAGTATTACATGCCTTTTTTTATACAGTTTTTTGGTTAATTAGCCCTTGAAATTAAATTTTCGGGTCAATAAGACAAGCAAACTATGAGTAATGTTCTAATATCCCAAAACTTAAGATACTGTTTAAGTAACCTAAATTAGACATTTGACCCAACGTTTTTGTATCCTACTCCCTCATAGTCCCCTATATATAGGCGGAAAAGTGGAATTCTCTTAGAATAAGAAAATTTTTGGTTTTTATAAATTTTCCTAATTGTACCTGATTTACCCTCATCAATTCCAATACATTTGTCTAGGAAATATGGAAAATATGAATATATTAATTTTTTTTATCCCACTTAAAGTGTTTAAAAAATATAATTGTTGTTGGGAATTACTAAAGGCATTAACTAAGTTTGTGAATATCATACTCTTGAATAAGGGTATACAAGGAAGAAATCACATTGGAAATATATATCCGCCTATATATTGGGATTACAATTTTTTACTTCTCCGCCTTTATAATAGGGACGGAGGGAGTACTTACTAAAATACCCTCTCCACCACCGACAGCTTCTTCTCCCTCTTCAGTTTATTAATCTTCCAATCAATTTTAATCTCTTGTTCTCAACATTATTTGTAACAACACCTCCGTTCTTTCTCAACTCAATAGAATTCTTCTTCAATTCCACCACCGGCACCAATCCCATGACCAACACGGTCGCCTTTGTCACAACGCCAACAACTCCTCGTCTGCATAGCCACCACCACTAGCGGACATCGCAAAGCACCTTTAGTTGTAATCAAATAAGACAACTTTTCGTGATTCCTCTTCCTTCAGGTTACCTTTAATTGGTTCCGATCTACTTTCACAAGTCGGAGTTATGAATCATCCATTGGATTTCCTGATTTATAATCAAGGTGGTGAATGTGATATCCAGAATTAGTTAATGACGTTTGGCTCTCGTCGAGATCGATTCATAGGATTGAAGATATTTGTTTTTTTGTTTGATAAGATTTAGGTCGAATTGAAGAGATATGTTGTTGATAAAATTCTAGGTCCACTAAGAAGTAAAGATTACAAGAGTATTGAATAGATCTGTAGTTCGTGATAGTGGAGGATAAATTGTGACTCATGCTAAGAAACTTGTGTCAAATGGAGACGTGAATATTGAAGTTCCAAGATAATGTGGTCAACTACTAGTGGATTAAAAAGTAAACGGTATATGAACCACTAGTGGATTTGTGTACTATTTCTAAATTAAAAATCTTTTCTTACCTCATATCTATAGTCAAACATTGATTCCAAAAATTATGTTTTGGTGGATTTTTGTTGATTCGAAATTGAGAGGAATCAAATTATAAAGATGATATGGTCTCATTTTCATGAAATGCATAAGATGCATCTGGGTGCATAATATATATTATGACAAAAAAATATTTTTTTAGCCTGGATACACCTGAGTGCATAATGTATATTGTTTTTGATTTTTTTTTTGCCATTGGTCTTATTTTTTATTATTTAGTACTTGTTTTTGTTGGATTTGAGGGTAAATGTGATGGAAATTGTGGTGGTTCTACTATTTAGGATCACGAACTGGTGTTTTAGGTTGTACATAATATATTGCAGGTGATTACTAGGATAAACCTAGATTTATCCATGGAGTACACAAGGTGCACCTGAGTGCATAATTAACATTATGACATAAAAATATATTTTTCCTAGGTTGCACCCGAGTACATAATGTACATGCATATTCTTATAAAAAATATATTCCGGCCAGGTGCACTTGGGTGCATAATGCATATTTTTATATGACATAAATTTTGGTCAGGTTGTACCTGGGTGCATAATGCATATTCTTATATGGATAAATTTTGGCCAGGTTGCACCTGGGTGCATAATGGATATTTATATGAAATAATTTTTGGCCAAGTTGCACAGGTGCATAATGCATATTTTTATAGGAAATAAGTTTTGTCAGGGTTGCACAGGTGCATAATGTATACTCGGCCTGGTTGAAAAAATATTTTTTTTTTTCGAATTTCATATCCACAATGGATCTTGTTTTGTAGAGATTTTCGAGCCTTTTCCAAATATATACTCCCTCCGTCCCACATATATAGGCGGGGGACACAATTCTCTTATATTAAGAAAAGAACATTGGATTCATAATATTTTATGTTTTTTCATGTTTTACCCCTTGTCCTATTAGTAACACAATTATCTATGCACCATAAATAAGGGTATATGTAGAAATATTCATCTAGGAAATAGTAGACCGCCTATCTAATGGGACAAACAAAAACAAAATTCCGCCTATATAATAGGGACGGAGGGAGTAAATTTTATTAAAATCCGACTTATATTTCGGAAGTTAAGACATTTCTCGTGATTAATTTTAATTGTAGAGAGAGAAAATAAATAAGAGAGAGAAAAGGATAAGAAAAAGAATAAAGTTTAAAGCAAAGGGTATATGTGGTTAATATTTCCATGTCTTTTTCACCTGCACTCTATATTTTACAAGTCCATTACTCCCACACTTTATGGGTTGTGGTCATATGACCATTTTCCGTTTTTATATATTTTTTAAATATTTTTCTTCCGTGCTGGTGCACAATTTTTTTGAAAACCTTTAGTTTGAGTTTGAACTTTGATGTTCATTCTTGCTTCTCTCAAATATGATTTTCTCAAAACAAAATTTTGCACAACTATCGGGGATCTTTCTTCGGAACATACTCCTTCCGTCCTTTATATAAAGGTTTAGTCATGAATTTTGTTGTGTGTTTTTAAACTGGCGGAACTTTAATTTCAAGATGACTGCTTTCACATATGTCTTTATTTATTATGTACGAGTATTGTCACAATAAGTTATTGTTTATTATCTTGCCATTCTCTTTTTTATACATGTTCTCCGATGTTAGGAGTTAAGGTCATCCTATATGGAGGTCATATTAACACTTTTTTTTGTGGATTATTGTCAAATATCAAAAAACAAAAATAAATAAAGATACAGTAGAACTTTTTACCTAAAGTGTAGTTGCATCTTTTCTAATGACTACACCCAAGTAGATCTAAAGGCTATAAACTACTAAAACATACAAGATTGAAGATGAACAAGATGTAAAGCGCATAGAAAGTAAAGATTAACACAAGCATATAACGTGGTTCGGCCATGAAGACCTATATCCACGGGAAGAAGATGTTTTCTTTATTGATTACTAGTAAGGCCCATGTGCGATGCACATGCTTGAATTTGATTCTTTTAACAACACCAAATTTGATAATAATGGAAAAAAAAAATCTTAAAATAAAAATTTGGTATCCCCGTTTGTACTCATTACGTAGATAATTTAAAGAGCTTTCCAAATATATTAATTTTGCAAAAATCCGATGTGTATTTTTAAGGATATCTAAGTTTTAATTTTTTTTTGATCTATTTTTAAAACAATGACATTCCTGTAAATATACAAATATTAACTAAAAGCTTAGTTAATGGGGGTATTATTGTCATGTAAAAGGCTTCACCAAACAATTACCTCTTTTCTTTATATTAGTATAAGATAAGATAAGGTCTTACCCTTGAAGGAGCTACAAATATCACTTAGATTTCTAACTTTCTATCTATCTAGATCTCTCTCAGGAATTCTCTGTAGAAAGACCATTTATTGTTAGATAAGTTGTCAATCTCCTTCTACATGGACTGGTATTTATAGGCAAACTAGACTCGTGAAGGCCTGGTCGGGTGGAGCTGTCTTCCATCGCCTTCGCTGCTTCGAACTGGTTTTATACTACCCCTCGTGATGGCTTGCTTGGTTCTCCCTCCGAGTTGTCTCGCTCTGCTCGTCATCGTTTAGCCCTTTTCTAGAGAACCTCGTGCTCTATCACCTCTGCGTCGTAGTATAGATCGCCCGAGCCTCCATTGCGATGTAGATTCGTCCACGTCCATTCTTATCCTTGATTAAATGCATTCCTTATTTTTAGACTTGACCGTCTGAGCGGGTTAGACCACTCCTCACACGCGTAATTCATATGACGTTGTGGCAGGCGTCTCGATTCAGATGAACTCACCTTTTCAGAGTAGGATTCAGTGTTCCTATCTCATTATCTTGTCATGTATTCATCCCTTAGGATGTTGACACGTGGCCATCGGGTAATTGACCCTCACATTTTGCTCCTTTTCTTTGCAACTTTCCGGGGCATGATAGGAAGAAAACTTAAAATCGTCCCGTCTTTTCGCACGTCCGAGATTTCGCCACATCTGCACTTTAGTGCTCTTTTACCGTTGGACTTGAGGCGCCGGTTGGTTATCCATTGGTTTCTTATAAAATCTTTTGGGAGAAGAGAATGACGCCTTTATTAAGCATTTTCAAGGTTGAGAACTTTTTCATTTTCTCTTTTTTGTCTCTTGCTGTTTCTTCTTAACTTCTTGTCTTCTATAAAGAAGTTCATTATGTCTCGGGAGAAACTCTCCATCTCGACATTCAAGGCGATATGGTCCCCTTCCTTTGTTTTCTACGGTGGTTTACACCGTTATTTTGAACTTGTGTGATTGCGATATTTGTCTAAATCGGTGGTTCTTGCCATTGATTTACTTTTTTGGATTCTCGTGATCATCATGATTGCTTTAATCGATGATTTTCTCCATTGTTCTCCAACTGTGAAGTTTCGAGAGTTAGTTATCGTCATAGGATTTTCAGGTGTATGTTCTAATTATTTTGATTTTTTCTTCTCGGTCTTTGATAAGAGACCTATGGAGCCTCCCGGTACTAGTCGTGCTTCCGATCTTTCCAGTGAAGCTTACCCTGGATATGGTGAAAGTTACTTATCGTCCGAGAAGGTTTGAGGTTTCTTTTGCCGGTCCATGGGTCAAGCCGGCATCTTAACCAAGAAGATCTTGATGGATAACCCTTGTGGTCCCAACGAGATCGTGGTGGGTATGGGACGACGCAGAGGCGGGGCTTCGTCTTCCTCTATATTTTCGCTAGGTCCATTCTAGTATGAGGTGCTTTCTAAGCTTACTCATCAGGGAGGTATTTTTCAACCCAATGGTAACTTTTATAGGATTATGCGAGAGTGTAATCGGCGAAGTAAAGGCAAAGTTCTTCGTGCATCCGAAGAATCATTTCGTTTCTTCTCAGATGGATTTGTACATATCCGATACTTTTGTGGATAAATACTGGTGTCAGCAGTCGTCCGATGCGTTTGAGGGTTTCGGGGTTGGAATCTTTATATCTTGCAAATCTCCCAAGGGTCCTCGGCTCATAACCGACTTGGATCCTCCTATTGTGACAATGTTATGCTTCGTAAGACTCATGATCCCAAATGGTTTTTGTTCCTCTTCGCATCGTGGGACCCTACATCTTTGGTTGGGATGAGCTTGGCAATTTCCTTCACGGGATTCCGATATGCATAGTCACCTGCCACCTTCTTCACACAGATATCGTGTTAAACATACTTGTTCGATTACCAATTGAGATGACTTTTATTGGCTTCTGTACCATATTAATATTAACAAGAAGCGCAGAGATTATACGATCATGGCCCACGATTTTGAAGATGAGAAGCTCGAGTTTATCAATTTGTCACATTTTGAAGGTTTAAGATACAGTCATTTCCCGAAGTTTCTGGGAGGGAGTAATTTATATTTGATGAGCACAACGCTCGACGATCAACCTTATTGCACTTATATATATTTGGGTATACAAGAGGGAAACTCCCAACACCACCGAGAAAGATAACTACTGACCCAAGATTTGTTGCATTGGATCAAGAGTACGGTATAGAGTGGGAAGAGTCATTCGGAAAGATCTCTTTATTCTCAGCCCTTGAAGTTTGAAGGAACTATGAACTTACATTGTGTTGTTTAGGACTCTCTATTCTTATGAACTTAAAACCTCGACAATGAACAAATTTTTTCGATGGTCATGCTATGGGCTGCAACATGATAGACATGCAAACAATATTAATTATACATGCAAAAAGTACCTTAATACGAAGTTAACACTTAACAAAGCTTAGTTTCACCTCCGAATAGAACCTACTAGCAATTTGGGTTCGCATTCCAAAACTTCCATGTACGTAACATTTAAAGACAAAGTCTTTGAGAATCAAATGATGCGGTGCGGGTTAATGACTTAAGTGGTGAAGGTTAACAAGTTTGGTACATCTTTGTCATCACACGTGTGTAAGCTGTCGGTCTCGGTAACCTTTGTAGTATGCTTTAAATACAAGCATTTACTAAATACGTAAAGTTAAGTGTGTTGTCTCCTAGTGCAATGATAGAATCTTATTATCACCATTAACACAATGTTGGTATGGTATAAGACAAGTTAGGGTTAGATTCAATTCAGGTTTTTAATCCTTTGTAGATCCTGTTATTCACAAACGAGAAAATCAATATATTGTTGAATCAATTGTTCATCTTGATTTCTTCTGAGAATTCTTGTGTTGTTTGGTGATTTTTTGTTCGGTTTATCATCATCACTGCGTTTCTTGTTCTCAAACTCAGATTCATATATTGTTTTTGTTCTGAATTCAAGTAATTTTTACTCTCAACCACTCCGGTTTGATCTTGATTTTTCATTTTCTCAATTTTATGTTCTTTTTCAATCTTGAATCTAAGATCTAATTTATGATTCAAGAATTTGGTTCATCTTCGATGGAAAATCCTACTGCTCTTTTTTTCTCAAAGGTACCACTAAATCAAATCATTACCTTTGTTCATCTGAAACTCAAAGAGGATAATTACTACACATGGAGAAACTTGATGAATCTTGTCATTCAACGCTATAAGCTGCAGAAATTTCTTAATGGCACATATCCTTGTCCAGCACAATATACCTCTCCAAGAAATGAACTTAATGGAATTGAGAATCAGCATTATACAGTTTGGACAGAATGAGACTCTACAATCATTATGTGATTCAATTCCACCATTTCCGATTCTGTAATCGCTTATTTTTCACGAGCTGCTACATCTCATCAACTTTGGAAGAGTATTGAAGATTGATTTGCAAGAGCTTCTTCTACACATTCTATTCAGTTACGTACTAAGCTGCTCTCTCTTACTCAAGGTGATAAATCGATTCCTATGCTCATTAATGAAATCAAAATGTTATCCGATCAATTAGTACATTCTTTGGAGAAGTTGTGTCTGATAGAGAAATAGTTGTTATCACACTAAAAGCTTTAAATTAGGATTACATTCCATTTGCTACATCCATGAGGCACAGAAATCCTCATATTACTAGTATTGAGTTACATAATAATCTTCTTAGTGAAGAATCTGTTGTCAGTGAGAGACTCAAGAACGCCAAACTTGATATGGATGCTATGGCTTTTTTGGCAAATAACAACTTCAGAGGATCTTTTAGAGGTTATTTGATGTTGTTTTTGAAACTGTTGTAGAAAGTGGTAAGAAAAGTATCGTTCACTCAGACTTGTGAAGATTCAATTTTAGATTCAAACTCAATAGAAAACTTACGAAGTTGTTATCAACATTATAAAAAGCACCGAAACTCAGGATTCCACCATTGACCAATTAAGTGATTCAATTTAATCAATATTCATGCAATTCTTTGCGTTTGAAGTGATTCTAATTTATTGCCTCTAGTATATTTTCGAAGTAACAATTGTATACATCAAGCATGAAACATCAAAAGTCTTAAATTAAACTAAGCATGCTCCATCAAAACGAATCACAATCATTCAATAAAAATCAATTTTCCAATATTAGTTTCATGCAAATAATCATAAAAGAAATTGCAAGAATTAATTAAAATAGAAATATACCACTCTTCATGGAACAATGGCTTCCTCCGTCGCCTCGGGTAAAGGGTTTAGCTCACTCATATTATTCACGTGCTCAAAATAGGTGTTCATAGCTCAAAAGTGTGAAAAATAAGAGAAAACTAATAAAGCCATGAGTTTGTAACAAATATAATTATTTACGTAACTCAGCATTACGGAGAAACTATTGCAAACTCGAACTATTTGTTGGAAAAATCGTTACAAAGCTAATGAATTTGAAAGTAAAGGTCACGGTTTATGCGCGATTGCTCTAAGGTCTTTTACATGTTCTTCTTCTTCTTCGTCTGCAGCCTCGCCCGTGAATTTTTCTTTCTCTTGTTTGGGTTCTAAGCTCTCTGCAACTTCTCTAAAGTGTACCCAGGTCTCCACTTCCCTTTGTGAACTCCCCACGGCTCTTATATACACCTCCAGACCAATAAAATCTCCGGTAAATCTTTTGTTTCTTCTCTTCTTTTCTTCGCTGCCAAGTTTCGAATAATCCTCTTCAAGTTTTCTTTACGAGTCTCTTGGTCAAATCCGACGTCCCATAAGCTCTGAAGGATGGCATCGAATCAACAGAAAGTGATATTTCCTATTCTTTTCTCGTAACTTCCTTTTATGAAACCAAAATCCCGTTAATATTTCTCGTCACATGTTTTGTCCAAACTCGACGTACCAACCTATATTTTCGATTCTAGAAGACCTACCAACCCTGTTTAGTCGTGACAGGGTGGTATCAATCCATATCAACAATTAAATCCGGTGAAAACTCTAGCAAATCTACTTTGATGAATCACGCCGCCAAAACTAAATTTTTGAATTCGGTTTTCCGCCAAAACTGTGGAGAAAAGGGCCGCCCCTATCCAGTAGGGGTGCGAATAGCAGCTGCCTTAGGGGTGCCCCTTAGTAATTTGGGTACCCCTTATCCATAGTGAGAGTCCGAATAGAAAGTGTCATTCGGGTGCGCTTTTCGACAACTTTTCGAGCCGATTTTTCCAAAAATGATTATTGGCCAAAAATACCTACACATATAGCCACACCGTAATAAGTACAAAAATGAGCACTATCAATATATAGAATCGAGACAAATTAGACACAAAAATGTGTCTATCTATTATAGGTAATTTTAGAGGAAGATATTCTGGTGGTGGAAGATACTCAAATGGTGGAAGATATCCAAATCCTGCAATCTTTCAAAGACACCTTGTGGGAGAGGAAATCCTACCGGGTGAAGTTATACCTTGTAAGATTTGTTTATTCAATCTCATCTTGCTCCTAACTATCCTCAAAGATTGAATTTCTCCTACAAAGGAAGAGCAACACCAACAAATCTCACTGCAATGCTTCAGCGCGTAGATATATTTGACAAAGATGAATGGATAGTGGATAGTGGAGCTAATAGTCATATTACAACCGATGCTTCTTTACTTCAAGAAGCTACACCTTATGATGGTAGTGCGAGATCATTAACACATCCAATGGAGAAGGTATGCCTATAAATCATACATGACACTCTAGTAGCATTGTACATGATAATTCTTTTAGTCTAAATGATATTCTTCTTGTTCCACACGCTGCTCATAATCATAAATTCACTTCAGATAATAATTGTTCTCTAACTCTTGATTCTCATGGTTTCTCTTGTGAAGGATCGGACCTGCAGGAAGATTATCTTCCAAGCTCCACATAAAAATGGACTCTATCCCATCAACTTTCAATCATCTCATCATGCTTACTCCTCCACAATAAATGACATTTCTCTACTTTAAGATTTGGTCATCCTACTTTTCAAACACTTCAAAAACTTTGTAAAACATTGAATCTCTTAAATGTTTCCAATAAATCTTTTGCTCTAATGAATTTAAGCTTTGTAGATCTCAAAAGCTCCCATTTCAACTTTCTAATACAATAGATACAAAACCACTTGAGTTTGTTACACATGGATCTTTGGGGTCCTTGTCATGTTGCTTCTCAGACTGGCGGTTTGTATTATGCAAATATTGTTGATGAATATACAAAATATTCTTTGGATCATACCTTTGTCTTCTAAAGTCGACTTTAAGCATGCTTTTGTGTCTTTTGTGACTAGAATAGAGAAGCTACTTTCCTTGTCGGTCATTACAATTAGGAATGATAATGATGGAGAATTCTTAAACAACTTTTTCGCTACATATTGTCAATCAAGAGGTATTTCTCATGAACTCGTTGTCCTCATACACCCGAGCAAAATGGTGTTGCAGAAGTGAAACATAAACACCTTCTAGGTGTCACTAGAACTCTACTCTTTCAATCTGGTTTACCTAACATGTATTGGGTTGAAGCCTTACAAACTGCTAATTATTTGATTAATAGGCTTCCTACTAGATCACTTGATTTCTGCACACCTTATGAAACATTATTTCACAAACAACCAGACTATCATTTTCTCAAAGTCTTTGGTTGTGCATGCTATCCATGGTTCAAACCTTACACATAAAATAAACTTGAACCTAGGAGCAAGCTCTGCATTTTTCTAGGTTACAGTTTACAACATAAAGGTTATAGGTGTTTAGAACCAAAATCTGGAACAATTTATATCTCTAGACATGTTTCATTCAATGAAACTTCTTTTCCTTATGCAGATATTGTTTCCAATTTGCCTTCTTCTACCGAATCATTATCTCTTTTTCTATCAAAAGATACATCTCCTACATCTGCTTCTCATAAACTTGTTCAAAAAGATCACTCAACTTTATCTTCTTCTACTGATGTATCATTATGTTCTTTGTTAAAGGATAAGTCTTCTACTTCTTCTTATCTTCCTCTTGTTAAAAATGATCATTGCATGACTACTAGAGGTAAACATGGCATATACATTTCTAAGTCTTACTTTGCTACTAAGCATCCATTGCCAATGGATTTGATGTGTCATGTTCCTAAGAATATAGGTGCATCCTAACAAAGTGAAAGTGTGGAGACTTTCTTAGTAGATGAGTACAATGCACTCGATGCAAGCGGTGTACCTGGTCATTGGTTCCCCGATTCAACTCAAAATCTTATTGGTTGTAAGTGGGTGTTTAGAATCAAATATCATCCAGATGGATCTATTGACAAGCATAAAGCAAGACTAGTTGCTAAGGGCTTTCATCATCAACAAGGTTTGGATTTTGATGAGACCTTTAGTCTTGTAGCTAAACCTTCTAAAATCGAAATATTCTCTCTATGGAAGTGCGGTTCAACTAGAAAATGCATCAACTTGATGTAAGTAATGCATTTTCTTCATGGAGACTGCAAGAAGAAGTTTACATGTCTCAGCCTCCAGGTTTTGTTGATCCAAGTAAACCAGATCATGTTTGTCTACTTCACAAAGCTATCTATGGTCTTAAGCAAGCTCCAAGAGCTTGGTATGACAACCTCAGCTCTGCATTAAAAGCTCTTAACTTTGTTAATTATGTGGCAGATCTATCTCTATTTGTTCACACAAAAGGTTCTAAAATCTCTATGGCTCTGGTACATGTTGATGATATTTTACTTACTGGTTACAGTCCTGCTTTTGTTCAACATGTTATTACTCAGTTGCATACACAGTTTCCATTGAAGGACTTAGGTGATATGCATTATTGTCTTGGTTTGGAAGTTACCAGAACTGCAGATTCTCTTTATCTCACTCAAACCAAATATGTTGTTGATCGACTTCACAAACATGACATGGATGGAGCTAAGCCTTGTCAAACTCCCGTATCTCCAACTATTAAACTAAGTGTTAATTCTGGTACACTTCTTGCAAACCCAACTGACTACAGGAGTCTTGTTGGTGCTCTACAGTACATTACTTGGACAAGACCAGATATCTCTTTTGCAGTTAATCATGTCTGTCAATATATGCAACATCCAAGAACTGAACATCTTCAAGCTGCTAAGAGAATCTTGAGATATCTCAAAGGCACTTTGGAGTATGGTATTCAATTTACAAAAGGTGATTCATTTCTTTTGGGTTTCTCAGATGCTGATTAGGCTGGCAATGTTGATGATCGCAGGTCTACTTGGGGATATTGTGTTTTTCTGGGCCCAAACATTGTGTCTTGGTCTTCTAACAAGCAAACTACAGTTGCCAGATCAAGCACAGAGGCTTAGTATAGGACTTTAGCTTACGGTCTTTGCGAGAAATGGTTTGGATCTGTTATATTCTACAAGACTTGCATTTCTCCATTCCTGGGATACCTAAGCTTGGTTGTGACAATATTAGTTCTATCTCTCTTGCTTCCAATCCAGTGCTGCATTCCAAAATGAAGCATGTTAATCTGGATTATCACTTTATTAGAGAACTTGTTCAGTCCAAGTCTCTTGATGTGTATTATGTTCATACTTTAGATCGGTCACATGGATATTTTTACTAAAGGATTACATGATCCACGCTTTGTCGTTATCAGGTCCAAGCTCAAGGTTGCTTCCCTACCCATGAGCTTGAGGGGGGCTAAAGACAGTGCTGCATAATCAAATGATGCAGTGCAGGTTAAGGACTTAAGTGGTGAATGTTAACAGGCTGCTACAGGCTGTCATCGTACGTGTGTAACTGTTGGTCTCAGTAACCTTTGTAGTATGCGCTTTAAATACAAACATTTACTCTGTCTGTAAAGTTAAGTGTGTTGTCTGTAATGTTTCTTAGTGCAATGATAGAATCTTATTATCACCGTTAACACAATGTTGGAAACATTAACATCTAACTATTATTAAGGTTTGTTTGAATATTTCTAAGCCAAGCATGGAAGCTTTGTCGCAACAGATGAGAAAATGGATTATTATACTACAGGTTCATAATTCATTCCATGAGTGGAACTCCATTACAACTTACAACAGGTGCGCATGCTGATGGCAGGATACTCACGGCTCCATTTATCCGCCGTCATCATCCTTAAAAACGAAAAAATGTTTTATCTTCTATATTACTGAAAATATCCAAAAATATGGTAGTCCAAAAATGCGTCACTGAAAATGATGAACTAATATGGTGGTCATTTGATATCCGTCGTTGAGTAAGGAAAGCTATTACTCAACCTTAATCATATATTTCAAGAATTAAGGGGTCTCTAACAAGGGTTAGCTAGCCCACACCTGTAACGCCCAAGAGTATCACTAGGTAAAAGTGTCGCTTTCACTAAAATCTCCATAAGATGATTAATTACTGAAGTATATATTTAACGGAAAATGGGTCATTTGTCCAAATATTTTTAAAACATGGTTCTAATGGACGAGTAAAAATTATTACAGGTGAAATGGACAATTTTTTTTTTTTTAGCAAGGATGAAACTGGATTCATCCGGCTTGAACTTAAAAAATAGCGAGGATGAAACTGGATGCATCCTGATGTAAATTATAAATAAGAAAAAGTATTTGAAAATGGGTAGGATGAAACTGTTTACATCCCAACTATTTTAACATTTTTGTCCATTTAAACAATATGAAAACCTAGATGTCTTTTTCATCCTGAAATTGTTGATTTTGGTCTTTTTAACCAATTTTAATCATTTCGATCGGTAAATGCATTGCATCTCTCTTTTATGCATGGAATCATACTGGGTCATTAATCACTGTATATTCAGTTCCATCAAAAAAAAAATAAATAAAAAATCACTGTATATTCCATAGAATTTAATATTCTGTTAATTGGTTCAATGACTTTTAAAACTTAATTTTTTTTTTTACAAAAAATGGCAACATGCATGTATTTGGGTGTCTAGGGTTGTCGGCCCAGCCATTGATCCTGGTCGATGAAAGATATGTCAGTGTAATAATCCCACTGCTCCTTCGAAAGATTCTTCTCCGACGTCACTTCATCACTACGTATGTCGGCTCCTGACCCAGTATTATTTGCTTCCGCATACACAATTCCTGTTCTGTAAATTACAAACAAAAACAAATCAAATCAAAGAATATTCTTAAAATGACAAAATCCTAAAATTAATCCGATACATTATATTTTATAGCAAGAAAATTTTATTCAGTACTTACACGTCTTGGCCCATATTATCCCATCTTTTACTCGTAATGTCGACTAGGCCATCACTAGAAAAGCTCATGTTTTTGAAAAGGACAGTCGAAAAATTCGTCAAAGCTCTTCCGAGCAAGGTCGGCGGATTTTGTACACCATTTATTTTTCCATACTTGAAAACAAAGCCTGTCGTTTCTTCCTCCTTGTCCCTCTCTTGTGCCGTTATAACACTTTTGACGACATGAACTGGATCGGGATATGGTTGTACCAATATTTCGCAATCCTTGATTAGCCAAATTAATTAACATAAAATTGGTTAAAAAGACCAAAATCAAAATTTCACGGGTGAAAAGGACGATTGATTTAGATATCGGAGTAATGCTTGGTTTCAGAGGTCCATTTTCAAATATTTTTTCTAATTTTTATTTTACATGTGATGCATCCAAGTTTAATCCTTGCTATTTTTAAAGTTTAAGCCAGGGATGAATCCGGTTTCATCCTCGCTATTCTTTTTGTCCATTTCACCCATAAAATTTTTTACTTGTCCATTTGAATCGTGTTTTAAATTTTTTTTTGAGATGACCATTTTCCGATTAATTAAAACTATTATTAACGGAGACAGACACCCATTAAAGAGTAAGCCGTACGTGTGATTTATATAAATCAGTAGCAAAAAATTCCTTGTAGTACCTCATAGATGGACTGTCCGTTGCCAAATATGAAATCCATAGCGCCTTCGATATGGCAGTTACGGAAATAATGGCGGCCAGATTGGTCGGCAAGCGTATCTTGAACACTAATGAAACTACAGTCGTAAAATGAAGATTTATCTCCTATTATGGCTGCTGCTACAGCCTTAGCTATCGGCAATTCTTGTACCCCAAATTATACGTGTTCTGTTTCATCACAAAATTGTGCAATATTATGTCATTTGACTGATCAGATTCACCCCATGTCATAAACACAATAAATACACTCTATCTGGTACAAATCAATCGAGCGTGCATACCTTAAAGGTTATATTTTTCGCCACAAAATTCTCAGCATTGGAAGTGAAACCAGCGGTATCGAAGGGATCCTCCGTAGTTCCCTGGTTCCATTCAATTGAAGTGCTATATCTGTCATATCCTTGAAGCACAATGCAGGGCTTGTCACTTGTAATCTTCACCTTTCCCTATTAACATAAGATACATGAGAATTATAAGAAGCACGAAAGTGTTTTTGTTTTGAGTACAAGAGAGGTTTTGATTAGTATTATACTCGTATTTTCCAGGATTAAGCTGGATAATGATCCATTGAGAATTCCCCGATGGGATTGAATTAACAGCCTCTTGAATCGTAACATAGTTTCCTTGGCCCGGCTGCCGATCAACAACGATGGTATTTACCGGTAAGTCGCATTCAGCATTTTTTTGACCTTTAACAGCTCTAGAGTCGACACCGAAGCAGCAACAAACAAGAATAAACGCCAAAACTGATGGAAGTAGTACTGTTTCTCGATCAAACGAAACCATCTTTTAGGACAAGAACTATAAGGAGATGAAGATAATAGTATAAGCAAGAGGGATCAAGAAGAAGTGAAGGACGAAATCAAGATCTAATGAATTACGTATCTATCTATCTACCTACCTATCTATATTATCAGAAGGTTCATGCATATATGGATCATATTTAGTATACGAGATGTTGGAGATCATTTCTACAATAAATACGAAAATTTAAATGAATCATTTCTAAAAATATTATTAAATTGGAATTTACTAACTAACATTAATTTCTAAAACAAATTAAAATTGGAATTAATTAATTAATTTGCTAAAAATAAGTAACTAATTGAATACCAGATCACAGAATTAATACTCATTGGTATTAATTAGGAAATATAGCCAAAATGACCCAATTTGGGAGGCGTGGTTGCGAAAATGCCCCGGATTTTAAAAAAAAGTTAAAATGTTCCAATCCGTTAACTTTTCCATCCAAGCCAGTTAAATAGTGAATTTGGCACACATGTGAAAAAAAGATAATAATAACCCTTCAGGGTTAAGGGTTTCAGGGTTTAGGGTTCAGGGGTGGTGGTGGTGGCGACGGTGGTGATGGCGGCGACGGTGGTGGTGGTTCTGGTGGTGAGGATGGTGGTGGCAGCGACGGTGGTGGTTCTAGCAGTGGTGTGGCACTGATGGTGGCGGTGGCGCGCGGCGATGGTGGTGGCGGTGGTGGTTCTGGCGATGGCGGCGCCGTTGGTGGTGGTGGTGGCGAAAATATGACACGTGTCTTAATATTAAGGGTTTGTTATTTTATAAGAAAAATGTCAATTTAATAAAAATTGGGGTTAAAAATGACTTTTCTTCACATGTGGGAATTCACATGTGTGCAAAATTGACCATTTAACTAGCTTGGATGGAAAAACTAACGGATTGGGCATTTTAACTTTTTTTCTAAACCTGGGCATTTTCACAAACGACACCTCCAAATTGGGGCATTTCAACCCTTTGCCCTATTAATTATTAAGCACAAATGTAAACTATACAACAGACTGATCACCTTTTCTTCGTACCTTCAGCCGGGCAATAGATAATATTTCATAAGGTTCCTCGTTAGACTAAGTCATATGGGCTAGATTGAGCAGCTAGATTAGCCAAAAGGTGTTGCAGTTTAAAAAAAAAAGAGGGTTGTCTATCTGTTAATACTAGTTTCTCTCATAGCATTTGCTTGCATTTGAACTGGCAGCTAGATAGTTGCGTTGAATGGTTCAACGCCACAAAAATCTCTTTTTCACGAAATGGTTCAGCGCATCTAGATTTATATTTTGATCTGACGGTGGAAACTGGTTCCGTTGTAGCTGGGCGCTATTTGATTCTATGACTAGCATACTAGATTAGCACTTCGATAGACTTAGGAGGTTGTCCTAACTGACGTGGACTGCTAATCTAGCTGCTAGATTAGCACACCATATGACTAAGCCTTAGAGTCTTCGACACACTCGCTTGTAACTGGAGTGCTATAATACCCAACAATTGATCTAGCTATTAGCCTGGGAATCAAAATTAATTAGCGTGCATATCGCCCTTCTAATCTTCGGAGATGATTGAGGCGACTGTAGATTTTTTTTATAGTAGTAATTAAGTCGTGTTGCGTTTTTCAGTAAAAATGTAGAAAGAATGATGATTAGAAATCAGAACAATTTACTCAGTAATCCTTGTCCGCCAACTTGGTTAAAGAATCTTTTAATGTGAATTCCTGGATTTATAAGACAAACAAAATATTATCATGGCCAAAAAATCAATTTTAATGAGTGTGATATCCAATTTGGGCATTCATCCCCATATCTACCTTGTTGACACCAAATTGTCTAGTGATTTAGAAAGTGCACTTCGTCCCAAAAATTTAAGCATCACCCAAAATTTTGTCTTCTAATATAGAAATGATATGACCAAGAATTGTCGCCCCTACTAAAAAATTGCTCGTGAGCCAAAACTTGCTGTTCTACCAAGTGTATCGAATTTGCACATAGAAATGTGTAATACAAATAATGAAAGTGTCACTCTTTGGAGGATGTGTGGCGTAATGAATATAATTATACAAAATAAGTTGAATCCAGAAGCAAATTCTCCATAGCATTTATCAGTGAATAATCATCAGGTTTTCAGAGGGCGCTAGGTTAAAATGAATACGCCACTAAAACTCTATTATTGTTGGGAACTTTCTTATCAAAAAAAACTCTGAAACTTTGAACCTAACAATAAAGCTACAAGCCTCTAATCAATTTCATTCCTATTTTCAACGTTAGTTGCGTTTACTAAAACAATAATTTTTTGCATTGGAGTGTTGTTGGATTTGTTTGTTTTAATTGAGTTGTTCAGTTATTAATTCTTTTCATTCTTTTAGAATAAAACAAATAAACACAATTTCCAGGAGCATAATCTGGTTTTACCTAACAAAAGATAAATAATATCTGCCACAACATCCATGCTATATTTTCAAAGTGATAGTTGTTTTTTTGTTTTTGTTTTTTGGTAGTCAAAGTGATAATTCTTGATGTGTGCCCTTTTAGTGTTGTTAGGTTTGCGCCTTCATTCAATTTGCTATTCTTTTACTTTGTTGCAGTTGTTCAGTTATTAATGCCTCTCGTTGTTATCAACAACTTGTATACAGATTTAGGTTGATGAAAAATTTGTCACTTTCTTCGAAATTTCCATTGCCCCTAGCTAGTGATCTCTTTTCACAAACTTGGTTAAAAAGACCAAAATCAAAAATTTGCCGTTGAAAAGGACATCTCAGATTTAGATATCTTTTGTTTGAAATGGACAAAAATTTAAAAATAGGATTGATGTAACGTTAATGGCCAGTTTTATCCCGGATTCATGAGTCACTAAAGCGGTCTTCTTCCATTTTCAAATACTGCGAGACACCTTGTTAAAGGTTTTTTTTTTTTATTTTACACTAAAACATAAAGGATGCATCCAGCTTTTCATCCATTGTAACCTTGCTATTTTTTAAGTTTAAGCGAGGATGAATCAGGTTTCATCCTTGCTATTTTTCTTTGTCCATTTCACCCATAAAATTTTTACTCGTCCATTTGAACCGTGTTTTAATTGTTTTTGGTTCAAATGACCCATTTTCCGATCTCTTTTGAAGTCTTTGCCAGCTAGAACCCACACAATAACATCTGGTTTTTTTCTTTATAAATTACGACTTCAAATGGGTACAGATATCTTACTAGAGATACTTCCATTTCTTCTTTCTTTCCCTGTCTCCAATGGAGTTCACTAGTTACATGGCAAAATTCAGTTCAATTCTTCTCTTAATCTTTCTTTCATTCTCTTCTTTTCAAACAACTAAAGCATGTCATGAAACTTCTAGGTGACACAAAAGGAACTCAGCCTTCTGTTAGCTATTGAGTTTGTAATACCTATCGTTATCGACAGCTTGTATCCATCCGAATTTAGGTTTTGATAATTTCTTTGAAACTTCGTCAATCCTGAGGGACAGATACAAAGTATTATTTTTTGTTTACCTAGTTTTAGTTACTTCTACCTACTCTGCCAGCTAGAAATTGTGGGGGTATTACCATAGGTGAAGTTATATTCCCGCCCACTTTAAAGCTATCTATTTGTTTCCGGGCTCTAATTTCAACTTAATTTCTGTGAGTCAGTCATCATATTCTCTCAAATGTTCGATCACATTTATAAGTAATTCTTGCTTCTTGCAGGACCTTGAACCGAACAAGGAGATTGGTTCAGCTACTCGTTGCAAGCCTTTATCATCCAAGTCCATCTTATGCGCTTCAAGTTTCTAATAGTAATAAGCCAATTGACGTTTGGCACTGTTGTTTAGGCCATCCTAATCTAGATCGCTTTAAGGTTTTAGTTCGCAGTTTCAATTGATTTTTAAAGGCCTCTGGGTGTGTGTCCACGCGTTAAACAAACACGTCTTTTATTTACGGAAAATGGGTCATTTGTCCAAATATTTTTAAAACCTGGTTCAAATGGACGAGTAAAAGTTAGTATGGGTGAAATGAACAAAAAAAAAAAAATTTAGCAAGGATGAAACTGGATTCATCCTGACTTAAACTTGAAAAATAGCAAGGACGAAACTGGATGCATCTTGATGTAAATTAAAAATAAGAAAAAGTATTTGAAAATGGATAGGATGAAACTGTTTATATCCTATCTATTTTTGTATTTTTGTCTATTTAAACAATATCAAAATCTAGATATCTTTTTCATCCAGGATTTGTTGAATTTGGTCTTTTTAACCAATTTTGTGAAAAGAAAGCTAGTATGGCGTTGAAGATTACAAGGCTGTATTGAAACCAAAGACGCGTATGACACTAGAGTCCTAGACTTCACCAACTCAAACTTAAAAAGTACAGTATATGATGATTATACCCCAAAGATATATAGTAAATGTGCAACAAAACAACCACGACATTCCCAAAATAAAACACTTCTAGAAAAATTATTATATATGCCCATCGTTATAGGCTTTGTGATTATTTATTTTTTTGTTGTTGCAATTGTTGTTAGCTATTGAGTTAGTAATGACCATCGTTTATCTACAGCTTGTATCCATCCGAATTTAAGTTGTGTGTTTACTTTTTGGAAACTTCCCATCGCTTCTTAGAGATACAACCTTTTTCATTAGTACTGTACTTAGTTTTAGTTACTTCTAGTAGGCCACAAATCAATTTCTTCTTCTCTTCTGTAAATTATGACTTCAGGTCGTGGTACGTACTAGCTTAAGTCAGTGCCTTGTGACAACCTAAATTGGCATATTCGCACTGCAGTCCGAAATGTCCCAAGACCCTATAAAAATATACTTTACCCCACCAAAACCTACACCTGGTGAGTTTACCCCATCACCATGACAAAAAATGGCCATACCAAGCAGATTTCGCCAAGCAAACTTTGGTTTACTTCACATGTTTTAAATCAAAATGGTAGATTATGAACTGTTATCTAGATTTTGGATCAAAATGGTTTTTTTATCACGGCTCACGAGAACTAAATTAATTATAATGCAAACTCTGAATAATCAAGTAAATTTAGATCACAAAATATGTAATGGATCATATGGCAGATGGTTGGTCATACACCATTTTGGTTGAAATGGAGATTTTAGGGTTCCGGTGGGAGAAAAGAATCCTACGTACACTTCTTGGCCACGCACAATTTTCCTCCTGAATCATTTAACATCTATTTCTACATGCATGTAGTGGTGGTAGGAAGATTTTGATTACATAATGATAAAATATCCGACTTCAAAAGAAGCTAATTATGGGCAAAGATAGTACGAGCATGTAACAACCGCAACCCTCCATAAGTAAAATAGTTCTTCTAGATGACTCAAAAGTTATGTTGCCATTAGTGTTAGGTTTCTGCTTTGATTCAATGAACTCGGCCTTTTGTGGGCTATTCAGTTTGTAATGCCTATCGTTATCGACTACCCAAATTTTACTCAGGTGTTAATTTCTTCGGAACTTCGTCAATAACCCTTGCGCCTTTATTCAATGAATCCAACTTTTTCTTTGTTGCAGTTGTTCTGTTATTAATGCCTTGTTATCAAAAGAAGCTAGAACCCACCAACAACTTGTATCCAGATTTAGGTTGATGAAAAATTTGTCAATTTCTTCGAAACTTCCTTAGTGATCTCTGCACTGCCAGCTAGAACCCACCAATGCATCTTCTTTTTTTTTCTTTATAAATTATTGAAGGTATTACCATCTGTTTTGAAAAGCATTTGCATAGGTTCTTCTTTCTCTGTCTCCAATGGAGTTCACTAGTTACATGGCAAAATTTAGTTCAATTCTTCTCTTAATCTTTCTTTCATTCTCTTGTTTTCAAACAACTAAAGCATGTCATGAAACTGATAGAGCAGCTCTGCTTGATTTCAAGAAAATATCATTGATGATGGTCCATTTAACCGATTAGGAACATGGAACAAAGATACAGATTGTTGTACTCAATGGGATGGTGTCTCTTGTGATGATTCCAATGGACGAGTCGTAAACCTAACTCGTCCTAGCCGGTTTATTAACTCCCAAGGAGATCTCCGATTTACATACATGGTGGGAACAATTTCTCCATCTTTGGGTAATCTCAAGTTTCTTCAAAAGCTTGATCTTAGTCACCTCGAGGGACTACATGGATCAATTCCTTCACAACTCGGTAATTTATCAAACCTTACTTTTCTTGATTTCCATCAGAACAATATCTCGGGTTGTATACCAAGTGCCGTTGGTTCTCTTAAGAATTTGATAAGGTTGGATTTGTCAAGAAACCAGATATCTGGTAGCATTCCTCAATCCATTGGAGAACTATCCAATTTGCAGGAAATATACCTCCATCAAAATAGGCTTGGCGGAAGAATTCCAAGTTCGTTTTCGAAGCTAACTTCTCTTATATTTTGTCTTATGCAAGATAATAAACTCACTGGTAGTATACCGTCATCAATTGGCAAGGTTCGAAATCTCAGTTGGTTAGATCTTACAAACAACATGTTGACAGGAAATTTGCCTGTCAGTATGGGTAATCTCTCAAGTCTAGAATATTTGAACTTAGTAAACAACCGTCTTACGGGTATAATTCCTTCAAGTTTTGGCAATCTTAAGAGTCTTTCTGAACTTCATCTCTCAAGAAATGGTTTCTCTGGTCCAATTCCTACCCAACTAGTTAAGATACGCTCAACACTTACACACCTAGATTTGTCATATAACCCATTGGGTCTAGGAAATTTACCAACTTGGTTATCAAAAATGAGCAATTTTTTTAGCCTGAATTTAGCTGGTACTGGGTTAACTGGGGAACTTCCGGAATGGTTATCTTCAGTGAATTGGGTGTCTCTTGATTTATCGAGTAACAGGTTAACAGGAGAATTGCCGACATGGATAGGAAACCTCTCAATCTTGTCTTCCCTCAATCTATCTAACAATCAATTCCATTCAGATATACCTACGGAGTTCAAGAAACTTTCAAATTTAGTGGTGCTTGATCTTCACTCGAACAACTTCACCGGTGGATTACGTTCCATTTTCGATAAAAGAACGCCAGCTGGCATCAAACTTCCTGATGGTCAGTACCGTAATATCGATCTTTCTTATAATATGTTTGCTGGTCCTATTGATCAAGATATTGGGAATCTCGACGCCATGCATTCAATCCGGGCATTAGTACTATCTCACAATAAACTAACCGGCACTATACCATCAGAGATCATTAACAGGAAGTCGCTTGGCGTATTTGATGTGTCACATAACATGTTGACAGGGGAAATTCCTCCCCATAACACAACATTTCCTGCCACATCTTTTCAAGGAAACTCTGGCCTATGCGGTTCCCCGCTTCCTCCTTGTAAAGTCTAATAATCTTTTTGCAGACACCATCCTCGTTAGGTGAAGCCTCTGTAATTCTGTGTTATGTGCCTCTTTTTATTAATAAATTTTATTTTTACCAATAAAAACATGGGCGACTAGTCTTAGTCTTTGCCATTTTTATTTTATTTTGAAACAGGAGATATTTTTTTTTTTTTTAAAATAAGGAAACTGTACGATACATGCAGCTCAAGTGTCAAAATAAGAGCTTAAAAGTACGAAGACTCATGTCACAGAGTCAGCTCAAGTGTTAGTCTGTGACTCATTTACATACTTTACAGGCATGAAGTAGATTGCATTTTGCAAGGAGTTTTGAGACAGAGAGTCTTGTGACTTCAATTCAAGATTACCTACAAAATCTAGAACAGCTATGGGCATCCCAAAATGTCACAAGAGTCACCCAACGGAAGTATACCCGAAACCTATTCATCGCGATACATGACAAATTTTGGATCAAAATGGTAGATTCTGAATAACTGTGTATATGTTGGATCACTTGTTAAATGTGGATCATGCAGCAGATTTTGGGTCGTGTAACAGATTGTGCAACAACTAACAACTACAGCATTTTCATTCCCCAAGTAAAACACTTATAGAAAAGATATGTTGCATTAATTAGTGATGTTTGGTTTGTGCCTTTATTTTCAATTCCCTCCACTTTTTTCGGTTGCGGTTGTTTCTGTTCAGTTGGTAGTACCTATCGCTTATGGATAACTTGTATCCATCCATACTTAAGTTGTGTTTATTTCATTGAAATTTCCATCGCCCCTCAAAGATGGATACAAATTAATTTTTTCTCATTATTTCTTTACCTAGGTTTAATTACGGAAAATGGGTCATTTGTCCAAAACAAATTAAAACACGGTCCAAATGGACGAGTAAAAAATTTTATTGGTGAAATGGACAAAAAAAAAAATAGCAAGGATGAAATTGGATTCATCCTGGCTTAAACTTAAAAAATAGCAAGGATGAAACTGGATGCATCATGTGTAAAATAAAAATAAGAAAAAATATTTGAAAATGGACAGATGAAACCGGTTACATCCCGCCTATTTTTAAATTTTTGTCCATTTTGATATCTAAATCGATTGTCCTTTTCACCCAAAAAATTTTGATTTTGGTCTTTTTAACCAATTTTGTGTTTTAGCAACTCTGCCAGCTAGAAACAACAACAGTTTTATTATGGGATCAAAATTGCTAAAATAAAGTAGTGCGTGCATTGCCCCATATTCTTCACCGATGATCGTTTGCACAACTACCGGGATCTTTCTTCGGAACATACTCCTTCCGTCCTTTATATAAAGGTTGAGTCTTGAATTTTTGTTGTGCGTTTTTAAACAGGCGGAACTTTAATTTCAAGATGATTGTTTTCACATATGTCTTTATTTATTATGTACGGGTATTGTCACAATAAGTTAATGTTTATTGTCTTGCCATTCTCCTTTTTATACATGTATCCACTTCAACTGCATTAAAGCATCTCCAATGTTAGGAGTTAAGGTCATCCTATATGGAGGTCATATTAACACTTTTTTTTTGTGGATTATTGCCAAATATCAAAAAATAAAAATAAATAAAGATACAATAGAACTTTTTACCTAAAGTGTAGTTGCATCTTTTCTGATGACTACACCCAATTAGATCTAAAGGCTATAAACTACTAAAACATACAAGATTGAAGATGAACAAGATCTAAAGAGCATACAAAGTAAAGATTAACACAAGCATATAACGTGGTTCGGCCATGAAGATGTACATCCACGGGAAAGAAGATGTTTTCTTTATTGATTATAAGGTCTTACCCTTGAAGGACCTACAAATATCACTTAGATTTCTAACTTTCTCTCTATCTAGATCTCTCACAGGAATTCTGTAGAAAGACCATCTATTGTTACATAAGTTGTCCATCTCCTTCTACATGGACTTGTATTTATAGGCAAACTAGACTCGTGAAGGCCTGGTCGGGTGGAGCTGTCTTCCATTGCCTCTTCTGCTTCGGACTGGTTTTATACTACCCCTCGTGATGGCTTGCTTGGTTCTCCCTCCGAGTTGTCTCGCTCTGCTCGTCATCCAGTAGCCCTTTTCTAGAGAACCTCATGCTCTATGACCTCTGGGTCATAGTATAGATCGCCCGAGCCTCCATTACGATGAAGATTCGTCCACATCCATTCTTATCCTTGATTAAATGCAGTCCTTCTTTTTATACTTGACCGTCTGAGCGGGTTAGACCACTCCTCACACGCGTCATTCATGTGGCGTTGTGGCAGGCGTCTCGATTCATACGAACTCACCTTTTCAGAGTAGGATTCGGTGTTCCTATCTCATTATCTTGCCATGTATTCATCCCTTAGGATGTTGACACGTGGCCATCGGGTAATTTACCCTCACATTATGCTCCTTTTCTTTGCAACTTGCCGGGGCATGATGGGAAGAAAATTTCAGTAACCGTCCCTTCTTTTTGAGCGGGTCCGAGATTTCCGCCACGCGTCTGCACTTTAGTGCGCTTTTACCGTTGGACTTGAGGCGCGGTTGGTTATCCATTGGTTTCTTATAAAATATTTTGGGAGAAGAGAATAATGCCTTTATTAACTGTTTTCAAGGTTCAGAACTTTTTCATTTTTTGTCTTCTTTGTCTCTTACTGTTTCTTCTTAACTTCTTGTCTTCTATAAAGAAGTTCATTATGTCTGGGAGAAACTCTCCATCTCGACATTGAATGCGGTATGGTCCCCTTCCTTTGTTTTCTCCGGTGGTTTACACCGTTATTTTAAACTGTGTGATTGCCATATTTGTCTACATCAGTGGTTCTTGCCATTGATTTACTTTTTTGGATTCTGTGATCACCATGATTGCTTTAATCGATAATTTTCTCCATTGTTCTCCAACTGTGAAGTTTCTGAGAGTTGCCGTTATCGTCGCCGGATTTTCATCGGTGTATGTTCTAATTTATTTTGATTTTTTCTTCTCAGTGCTGATAAGAGACCTATGGAGCCTCCCAGTACTAGTCGTGCTTCCGATCTTTCTGATGAAGCTTACCTGGAGATGATGAAAGTTACTTATCGTCTGAGAAGGTTTGAGGTTTCTTTTGCCAGTCTGGCGGGTCAAGCCGGCATGTTAACCAAGAAGATCTTGATGGATAACCCTTGTGGTCCCAACGAGATCGTGGTGGCTATAGTACAGCTAGAGGCGAGGCTTCGTCTTCCTTTATATTTTCCACTAGGTCCATTCCAGTACGAGGTGCTTTCTAAGCTTACTCCCAGGGAGGTATTTTTCAACCCAATGATAACTTTTTTAGGATTATGCGAGAGTGTAATCGGCGAAGTAAAGGCAAAGTTACTGTGCATCCGAAGAATCAGTTTGTTTCTTCCCAGATGGATTTGTACACATCCGATACTTTTTTGGATAACGACCGGGTGTCGTGATCGTCCGATGCGTTTGAGGGTTTCGGGGTTGGGATCTTTATATATCGCAAATCTCCCAAGGGTCCTCGGCTCATAACGACTTGGATCCTCCTCTTGCCAGCAATGTTATGCTTCGTAAGACTCATGATCCCAAATGGTTTTTGGTTCCTCTTCGCATCGTGGGACCCTACATCTTTGGTTGGGATGAGCTTGGCAATTTCCTTCCTGGGATTCCTGATATGCATAGTCACCTGCCACCTTCTTCACACAAATATCGTGTTAAACATACTTGGTGGTTACCAATCGAGACAGCTTTATTGGCTTCCGTACCATATTAATATTAACAAGCAGCGCAGATATTATACGATCATGACCCACGATTTAGAAGATGAGAAGCTCGAGTTTATCAATTTGTCACATTTTGAAGGTTTAAGATAAAGTCATTTCCCGAAGTTTCTTGGAGGGAGTAATTTATATTTGATGAGCACAACGCTCGACGATCAACCTTATTGCACTTATATATATTTGGGTATACAAGAGGGAAACTCCCAACACCACTGAGAAAGATAACTACAACGACCGGAATTTGTTGCATTGGATCAAGGAGTACAGTATAGAGTGGGAAGAGTCGTTCTGGAAAGATCTGCTGTTCTCAGAGTCCTTAGCAGTTTGAAGGAACTATGAACTTATATTGTGTTGTTTTAGGACTCTCTATTCTTATGAACTTAAAACCTCGACAATGAAAAAACTTTTCGATGGTCATGCTATGGGCTGCAACATGATAGACATGCAAATAATATTAATTATACATGCAAAAGTACCTTTAATACGAAGTTAACACTTAACAAAGCTTAGTTTCACCGACTAATAGAACCTACTAGCAATTTGGGTTCGCATTCCAAAACTTCCATGTACGTAACATTTAAAGACAGTGCTGCAGAATCAAATGATGCAGTGCAGGTTAATGACTTAAGTGGTGAAGGTTAACAGGCTGGTACATGCTGTCATCGCACGTGTGTAACTGTCGGTCTCAGTAACCTTTGTAGTATGCTTTAAATACAAGCATTTACTCTGTCTGTAAAGTTAAGTGTGTTGTCTCTTAGTGCAACTTTGTCTTCTTCTACTGATGTATCATTATGTTTAACACGATAATGATGTATCATTATGTTCTTTGTCAAAGGATAAGTCTTCTACTTCGATTCTCTTTCTCTTGTTAAAAATGATCATTGCATGACTACTAGAGGTAAACATGGCATATACACTCCTAAGTTTTACTTTGTTACTAAGCATCCACTTCCAATGGCTTTGATGTGTGATGTTCCTAAGAGTATAGGTGCAGCTAACAAAGTGAAAGTGTGGAGACTTTCTTCATAGATGAGTACAATGCAGTGATACAAGCAGGTACCTGGTCATTGGTTCCTCCTAATTCAGCTCAAAATCTTATTGGTTGTAAGTGGGTGTTTAGAATCAAATATCATCCGAGATGGATCTATTGACAAGCATAAAGCAAGAATAGTTGCTAAGGGATTTCATCAGTAATAAGTTTTGGATTTTGATGAGACCTTCAGTCCTGTAGCTAAACCTGCTACAATCAGAATCATTCTCTCTATGGCAGTACAGTTCAACTGGAAAATGCATCAACTTGATGTAAGTAATGCATTTCTTCATGGAGACCTGCAAGAAGAAGTTTACATGTCTCATCCTCCAGGTTTTGTAGATCCAAATAAACCAGATCATGTTTGTCTACTTCACAAAGCTATCTATGGTCTTAAGCAAGCTTCAAGAGCTTGGTATGACAAGCTTAGCTCGCATTAAAATCTCTTAACTTTGTTAGTCATGTATAGATCCATCTCTATTTGTTCACACACAAGGTTCTCAAATCTCTCGTGGCTCTGGTATATGTTGATGATATTTACTTACTGGTTCCAGTCCTTTTTTTCTTCAACATGTTATTACTCAGTTGCAAACACAGTTTCCATTAAAGGACTTAGGTGATATGCATTATTTTCTTGGTTTGGAAGTTACCAAAACTGCAGATTCTTTTTATCTCACTCAAACCAAATATGTTGTTGATCTACTTCATAAACATGACATGGATGGAGCTAAGCCTTGTCAAACTCCTGTATCTCCAACTATTAAACTAAGTGTTAATTTAAGGTACACTTCTTGCAAACCCAACGAGTAGTACAGAGTCTTGTTGGTGCTCTACAAGACATTACTTGGACAAGACCAGATATCTCTTTTGCAGTTAATCAAGTCTGTCAATATATGCAACATCCTAAAACAGAGCATCTTCAAGCTGCAAAGAGAATCCTGAGATATCTCAAAGGAACTTTGGATTATGGTATTCAATTTACAAAAGGTGATTCATTTCTTTTGGGTTTCTCGGGATCTTGATTGGGCTGGCAATGTTGATGATCGCAAGTCTACTGGGGGATATTGTATTTTTTCTAAGGTTCAAAAATTGTGTCTTGGTCTTCTAAAAAGCACGCTACGATTGCGGATCAAGCACAAAGGCGGAGTATAGGACTTTAGCTCACAGTGCTGCAGAAATGGTTTGGATCTGTTATATTCTACAAGACTTGCATTTCTCCATTCCTGGGATACCTAAGCTTGGTTGTGACAATATTAGTTCTATCTCTCTTGTTTCCAATCCAATGATGCATTCCAAAATGAAGCATGTTCATCTGGATTATCACTTTATTAGAGAACTTGTTCAGTCCAAGTCTCTTGATATGTATTATGTTCATACTTTAGATCAGCTGGCAGATATTTTTACTAAAGGATTACATGGTCCACGCTTTGCTGCTATCAGATCTAAGCTCAAGGTTGCTTCACTACCCATGAGCTTGAGGGGGGCTAAAGACAGTGCTGCAGAATCAAATGATGCAGTGCAGGTTAAGGACTTAAGTGGTGAAGGTTAACAGGCTGGTACAGGCTTTCACCGCACGTGTGTAACTGTCGGTCTCAGTAACCTTTGTAGTATGCTTTAAATACAAGCATTTACTCTGTCTATAAAGTTAAGTGTGTTGTCTGTAATGTTTCTTAGTGCAATGATAGAATCTTATTATCACCATTAACACAATGTTGGTAAGATTAACATCTAACTATTATTAAGGTTTTTGAATATTTCTAAGTGTTAGAATACGAGCATCCAACTCAAAACCAATTGGCAACAGTGTGGGACTAATAATCTCAACACGCCCCCTCACGTGTAGCTGACCAGTTGTCAGCCGACACAAATATAATTACACTTTCTTACTACTCAAAATATAAATATAGCAAGGGCAAGAAAGGATCGATCCCACAGAGAGGTCTAGGTTGTCAAATTGTTTCGGTTTCCTATATAAATTACCGGGTGTTTTCTGATTTTTATGAAAGTAAAATAAACTAAAAGCAAATAAACAAAAGTAAACAAATAGATTCAAGGATAAGAAATATTGGTTAAGGATTTCGTTTTCATTCACTAACATGCTTTTCACAATAACTAGAATTGATATTTAATCTCAACTTTTATCAAAGACCCTAGAATACCTTGATCGCAAGAATATCCCGCAAACCTCCTCATGTCATCAACAAACACATTAAAAGATGCGAATATGAATTCTACCTAAAGGAACAACCTAACGTGTAAAAGCACTAATCAAGTTTAATTCCCTAGATGCGTTAAGTTCTATGAAATCAGGCCAATCAAAGCAATTGAACGTGGAAAGCGCACTAATTCAATTTAACAAAGGTTACGATTCACATATGATCATAAGAATATATCACTACAAACTATAATCATATTATGCTACTTGTATTCAAGGAATATCACTTTTGCGTATAATAAACCCTAAACTAGCAATAGATGTGATTAGAAGTTCTACCAATTTGCAACTTGACAAAACAATCAATCAATCATAAAACAATATTTTCAGAGAATTGCAAGCGATAGATATGAGACAAAACTAATATATTGAATCAAAGAATCATGCTTTGTGAAATCCAATTATTCCATAACCAATAATAAACTTAGGTACTCATATTCAAGGAGTTCATCACAAGAAGAAAGAGAAGAAACTTCATGGTTCTAAACCCTAGAATAAAGTAGAGGAAAAAGAATAGAAAATAGATAAAAGATATCTCAAATTGTGCCTAGGCTTCTCTATATATAGAGTTTTGTAACCTCTTCTTGAAGAAACTAGGAAACCTAGTAAAAATAGGAAAGTGTCCGTGCATCACACCCCGTGCAAAGTGGCTGCCAAAATCGCCAAAATCCCCAACGAGAAGTAAGGTCCAAGGCTGCTTTCGTATCAAAAAGTGGGATTTGAAAACATCTAATGGGCTCATCTTTGTGGACAAGTCCAGCCCAAATATCTCATCTTAGCTGTCGTCAGTTTAGTGAAACCGACAGATAATAATAATATCCGAGATTACCCACGTATGGGAATACCAAACCGTAAGTCTCCCTGGAATTCCAACTTCTTTTTCTTCTCGTTTTCTCCCTACATACAGCTTCGAACTTCCTGTGGCTTCTTCTCGGAGCTTCTATATCAGCCGCATCCATCGTAAAATAGCAGCACCCATTCCGTTTCATTGCAAAGATACCATTGCATCGACCTCCATGAACCACCATAAACTTCCATGGATCACGACAACTGAAACCAACTCTTTCCCATCACCGAGCTTTAATCTTCATCGTAACTTCATAATCAGCTCTCTGTTGTTCCGGCATCTTCATTCGATAATCACGCACCATCTCTTTGTCATCACGCCAATGGTAGCAAGAACTACCATTCCTTCCTTGATCATCCGAAACCCAAGTCCTCTCTCGTTCTTAGACAAACTCCATCATCTCGCCATTAACGCTGGAAATAGTAGCTCCATTCTCGTTCACTATCAGCAGGCTCATCCACCTTCGAACATCACCTGCAGCTTCGCTTTAAAGTTAACCCCATCTCCGTTAGCTTAACCATCACCATAGGGACTTCCCTATCGAGCTCCATCAATCCCAACTCGAACGGCCTTATGCCCAAGATCGCATCTCAACTTCCTTCCTTCACCGTTCCTGTTCTTCAAGCCATAACCATCATCGACCGCAAGAAATCCCCATTCTCTCGTCCATTTCGTTCTCAACCCTTCATAACATCTCTGGCATCATCGATAATGGTAGCGACCACCGTTGAGTTCTCCCAACTCACGGCCAGATTTGTCCATTCTTCTCCATTCCCCGTCATTCACGCCAATACTCAAGTTCTTCTTCTCTCGCCGGGATCATCACGATCAATCTCACACCGACAACAACCACGGCAACCTCCTCTTAAGCTCCATCAATAACGAGAATCACCACAGCCTTCGCCTCCGTCTAGCCATTATCACCAGCGTTCATGCAACAAACCTCCGTCGAGTATCTGTTAAATTAGGGAAGAAGATGAAGGTGCCCCTAGTAAAATGACAAGTATCTGTTAGCACTTGATTTCTAGCTTCCCCCTAGTAAATGGCCTAAGCGCCTTTTGACTCCTCTTCGAAAGTGGCAACCCCTTAACTTGTATTGGGGTGCCAATAGCATTCACCACTAAAATGACCATCTTGCCCTTTTCTTTTCGATTCTCATTTTGCTCATAACTTCTTCATACGATCTCAGAATGACTCCGTTCTTTCGCCATCGTCTTCATCTTCTCGTCCTCTACAAAATGAAAAGTATAAATTTTTTATTTGAACGAGTTCCAATTGGTCTTTTTGCTCCAAATGACTCCATTGCACCTAATAAACTCAAAAGCACACATAAGATACATAATTTACAAGAAAACTCGCAAAGAAAGCATAAATACTAGATATTAAATACGATTGTATTCTACACCTATCAAATTCCCCCACACTTAGACTTTGCTAGTCCTCGAGCAAATCAAACAAAACAAATTCAAAAAGATACATACAACTCCGTGTCGTCGAGGCTACGGTTAATTTTAGCATAAATAACAAGCCTTTAAACCCCTAGGTGTCCCTAGTGGACGAGTTATAGTCTCGTGAAGGTTTACTAGAGATATACCTACAAAACCTATATTTCAAACTCCGTCTATTCGTGACAAATCAATGAACGAATCCAAAATGACTACAGGAGGAGGTACCTTGCAAAGTCAATTCATATATTAGTAAATAAACTCTAATTAGATAGTCGAACAAGCCACAATACTCGGAAACCAACAAACCACAATCACAATGAAAAGATTAAGAAGATGGATATAGATGTAGATGTTGGCGAATATTCTCAAGTGTTCGATGTTTCCCATATATCTGTCTCAAGGTCGTTAAGATGAACCTAATCCTATTGGATTGAGCTACTTAGTGCCGAATGCTACATCAAATCAATTGGCATATACAAGGGAACCAAAAGTGACTTTATTCAACACAATAATAATAATTTTTTTATAAGATTGGATCAACTGGATCCAATTTCTCTTTTTTTTTAGACAGCATGATTAGATCTTTTGGATCCAAGCGCATGCTTCTTGTCAGCAAGTACATGATAGTTGCCTTGGATCCTGCATTCCACGCTTGTTTAGGCGACGGAGACAGGGACTACGTTTCACACATACTGCTATTCCCAAGTGTCTTTTTATTCCGTTTTGGTCTAATTGGTCGGTCTTTTTTTTTTTTTTTTTTTTTTTTTTCATGTAACTCAACCACTCTATTTCATCCTAGCAGTAATAACATGTCGATGTTTAGTGACCCACCAAAGCACTTAGAGAACAATAGATAAATATGGAAAAAATAAAAAAAATAGAATGCGATATGGTGATATTCGAGATATGGTAACAACTATCATGTTAGTTTTGATTTCGAGCTATGTTCTTCCCTTTTAGTTAATTGGTTCCTCAAATCCTGCATTCAAAATGGTTCCATCCACTAATGGTGTCAAAAACAAACTATACAAACATATAAATGCTCCCCCACACTTAAACTTCACATTGTCCTCAATGTGTAAAACCGAAAGTTCTGAATTCTGACGTAACAGCAGATAAAACGCAAAAACTGTGCAAATTGGTAAGGAATTTGGAAAAACTCCATTTCACAAAAGTTGTTCATCTACGTGTTTTCTACACAGTGTCAAAATTTCACAGTGTTTTGATAAACGGTCTGACAGTTATGGTCTCTGGACTGAACTACGCGCAGTCTGAAATTTTCTTACGAAAAGGTATTCATAAATCTCTTCTAAGATAGATACCGGACTCAATGAAATTAAACATAGGGATGCAAATATGATATAAAAACATTAAAAAATAAATAAACGAAGCAAAAATAAAAGAAAAAGCAAAAAAGATAAGAGATACAAAACCGGTGGGTTGCCTCCCACTTAGCGCTTGTTTTAAAGTCGACGGCCCGACTTAGCTTCTTGTAAGATTCATTCCCATACACCAATAATCGGAAAAGTTGGGGATCCGTCCATAGAACCTGTTTTGCAAACACTAACTTCACACAAATATTAGTAATATAAAGCAAAAGTGAAGCTATGAACCGATAAACGCTTCCCCCACACTTATTCTTGTCCACACTTGGAAGTGTATAAAGAATATAGAAGTCGGGTACATCCACGGTTTCTGGTTCCATAACCTGCATAGTATGAGAATCAAGTATCTCTAATGGCGGAAAACGAGAAACAAAGTCATTCAACAATATTCTCAAGCACATACATTCAAACCAATAAGAGGTAAAGGAGAAGAAATAATAGGCAAAGGATTAGATAAACCTTGCACAATCTCTTGTATCATGAAATCCTCTTCATCCTTGAAAAACTCAAGTGAATTATTCACCTCTTGTATATCATGGTCCTCTATCAAACCTTGCAACCATTCTTCGTCCGTTTCTGCCGTAACCAAAGTGTCGACATAAACATCATCATTACAATCATTTGCAAGCTCAATTGGGTCTTCCACAATATTGGTCAAACCGGTCTCATTCTCAACATACTCCTCCGTTTTGTTGTAAGGCACATACTCTTTTGCGGATCCAAATTTTATTATAAGAAACTTTTTTAGAACACTCGAAAAATGCATCATCCTCAAGCTCCACCCTTTGAATAGGTTCTTGATCATTATTAAGATCAATGCTTGAGTAATCTACACAAGTGTCGTCATATTCCTCTTCGTCTTCATCTTGATCCCAAAAAGACTCCTCGGAGATGTCACCATGAGTTGTTTCAAGCAATGTATCATAATCACCGTCACTATCATAGTCAACATAAGATTGTTCCTCGCTGAATTTAGTGTTGTTAAACTCTAACTCATCCTTTTGAATAGGTGAATGATCATTAGTACGATCAAGAGTTGAGTTAACTACACAATTATCGACCAAGAAAGTGCCCAAGGATTGGCCTTTTTCAACATTAGCATCAATCAAATATTCATCACAAACCATATGCACATTAGAATTGTCCATATATTCCTTGTATTGATCAATGTCTCTTCGCAAGATAGTCATACTTTCACGAAGTTCTTGGAGTTGCTCGTTTGTAGTCTCTTTTGCTTTTTGAAATTCCTCTTGTAAAAAGGTGGAAACTTTATCGATAAAATTAGAGACTTTTTGTTCACGAGCATAAGAATCCTCCCATCCTTGTTGTTGTTCACACACATACTCACCATAAGATTGTTGAGGAAAACCACAAGGTTCCATGGAATATTGGTCATAACCAATGAATTGGTTTTGATTATACCCATGAAATTGGTAGTTATCATATTGTTGAGGTTGTTGAAAACCGTATCCAGTGTTCCAATATGCTCCTTCCATCGAAATAAGCACCGAAATAAGATTCTCAAACCAAGGTTAGAACCCGTAAAAATAAGAAAAATAAAAATAAAACAAAAACTAAATACAAAAATAAGAAACCAAAACAATTAACAACCGCTGCCTCCCCGGCAACGGCGCCAAAATTTGACCTATTGTCGGTTTAACACAAATATAATTACAATTTCTTACTACTCAAAATATAAATATAGCAAGGGCAAGAAAGGATCGATCCCATTGAGAGGTCTAGGTTGTCAAATTGTTTCGGTTTCCTATATAAATTACCGGGTGTTTTCTCGATTTTTATGAAAGTAAAATAAACTAAAAGCAAATAAACAAAAGTAAACAAATAGATTCAAGGATAAGAAATATTGGTTAAGGATTTCGTTTTCATTCACTAACATGCTTTTCACAATAACTAGAATTGATATTTAATCTCAACTTTTATCAAAGACCCTAGAATACCTTGATCGCAAGAATATCCCGCAAACCTCCTCATGTCATCAACAAACACATTAAAAGATGCGAATATGAATTCTACCTAAAGGAACAACCTAACGTGTAAAAGCACTAATCAAGTTTAATTCCCTAGATGCGTTAAGTTCTATGAAATCAGGCCAATCAAAGCAATTGAACGTGGAAAGCGCACTAATTCAATTTAACAAAGGTTACGATTCACATATGATCATAAGAATATATCACTACAAACTATAATCATATTATGCTACTTGTATTCAAGGAATATCACTTTTGCGTATAATAAACCCTAAACTAGCAATAGATGTGATTAGAAGTTCTACCAATTTGCAACTTGACAAAACAATCAATCAATCATAAAACAATATTTTCAAGAGAATTGCAAACGATAGATATGAGACAAAACTAATATATTGAATCAAAGAATCATGCTTTGTGAAATCCAATTATTCCATAACCAATAATAAACTTAGGTACTCATATTCAAGGAGTTCATCACAAGAAGAAAGAGAAGAAACTTCATGGTTCTAAACCCTAGAATAAAGTAGAGGAAAAAGAATAGAAAATAGATAAAAGATATCTCAAATTGTGCCTAGGCTTCTCTATATATAGAGTTTTGTAACCTCTTCTTGAAGAAACTAGGAAACCTAGTAAAAATAGGAAAGTGTCCGTGCATCACACCCCGTGCAAAGTGGCTGCCAAAATCGCCAAAATCCCCAACGAGAAGTAAGGTCCAAGGCTGCTTTCGTATCAAGAAGTGGCTGAAAACATCTAATGGGCTCATCTTTTGTGGACAAGTCCAGCCCAAATATCTCATCTTAACCGTCGAGTTTAGTGAAACCGACGGATAATAATAATATCCGAGATTACCCGTATGGGAATACCAAACCGTAAGTCTCCCTGGAATTCCAACTTCTTTTTCTTCTCGTTTTCTCCCTACATACAGCTTCGAACTTCCTGTGGCTTCTTCTCGGAGCTTCTATATCAGCCGCATCCATCGTAAAATAGCAAGCACCATTACATTCATCCAAGATACCATTGCATCGACCTCCATGAACCACCATAAACTTCCATGGATCACGACAAAGAACTAACTCTTTCCCATCACCGGAGCTTTAATCTTCATCGCAGCCTTCATAATCAGCTCTCTCTGTTGTTCCAAAGATCTTCATTCGATAATCAACAAACACCATCTCTTTGTCATCACCGCCAATGGTAGCAAGAACTACCATTCCTTCCTTGATCATCCAAAACCCAAGTCCTCTCTCGTTTCTTAGACAAACTCCATCATCTCTCGCCATTAACGCTGTGGAAATAGTAGCTCCATTTCGTTCACTATCGCAGCTCATCCACCTTCGAACATCACCAGCTTCGCTTTAAAGTTAACCCCATCTCCGTTAGCTTAACCATCACCATAGGGACTTCCTATCGAGCTCCATCAATCCCAACTCAACAGCCTTCTTTCATCGGCCGCATCGCATCTCAACTTCCTTCACCGCTCTCTGTTTCTTCAAGCCATAACCATCATCACCGCAAAGAAATCCCCATTCTCTGTCCATTTCGTTCTCAACCTTCATAACATCCTCGGGCATCATCGATAATGGTAGCACCATCGTTGGAGTTCTCCCAACTCACAACAGACCGTCCATTCTTCTCCATTCCCGCCATTCGCCGCCAATACTCAAGTTCTTCTCTCTGCCAGATCATCACGATCAATCTAATCCACCGACAACAACCACGGCAACCTCCTCTTAAGCTCCATCAATAACGAGAATCACCACAAACCTTCGCCTCCGTCTAGCCATTATCACCGGTTCATGCAACAAACCTCCGTCGAGTATCCGTTAAATTAGGAAGAAGATGAAGGTGCCCCTAGTAAAATGACAAGTATCTCGTTAGCACTTGATTTTCTAGCTTCCCCCTAGTAAATGGCCTAACCGCTTTAACAGCCTCTCCGAAAGTGGCAACCCCTTAACTTGTATTGGGGTGCCAATAGCATTCACCACTAAAATGACCATCTTGCCCTTTTCTTTCTGATTCTCATTTTGCTCATAACTTCTTCATACGATCTCAGAATGACTCCGTTCTTTCGCCATCGTCTTCATCTTCTCGTCCTCTACACAATGAAAAGTATAAATCTTTTCTTTGAACGAGTTCCAATTGGTCTTTTTGCTCCAAATGACTCCATTGCACCTAATAAACTCAAAAGCACACATAAGATACATAATTTACAAGAAAACTCGCAAAGAAAGCATAAATACTAGATATTAAATACGGTGTATTCTACACCTATCAAATTCCCCACACTTAGACTTTGCTAGTCCTCGAGCAAATCAAACAAAACAAATTCAAAAAGATACATACAACTCCGTGTCGCCGAGGCTACGGTTAATTTTAAGATAAATAACAAGCCTTTAAACCCTAGGTGTCCCTAGTGGACGAGTTATAGTCTCGTGAAGGTTTACTAGAGATATACCTACAAAACCTATATTTCAAACTCCGTCTATTCGTGACAAATCAATGAACGAATCCAAAATGACTACAGAGGAGGTACCTTGCAAAGTCAATTCATATATTAGTAAATAAACTCTAATTAGATAGTCGAACAAGCCACAATACTGAAACCAACAAACCACAATCACAATGAAAAGATTAAGAAGATGGATATAGATGTAGATGTTGGCCAATATTCTCAAAGTGTTGATGTTTCCCATATCCGTCTGGTTGTCACCGCTAAGATGAACCTAATCCTATTGGATTGAGCTACTAGGCCGAATGCTACATCAAATCAATTGGCATATACAAGGGAACCAAAAGTGACTTTATTCAACACAATAATAATAATTTTTTTATAAGATTGATCAAACTGGATCCAATTTCTCTTTTTTTAGACAAGATGATTAGATCTTTGGATCCAAGCGCATGCTTCTTGTCGCAAGTACATGATAGTTGCCTTGATCCCGCATTCCACGCTTGTTTAGGCGACGGAGACAGGGACTACGTTTCACACATACGTTATTCCCAATTGTCTTTTTATTCCGTTTTGGTCTAATTGGTCTCTTTTTTTTTTTTTTTTTTTTTTTTTTTTTTTTCATGTAACTCAACCACTCTATTTCATCCTAGCAGAATAACATGTCGATGTTTAGTGACCCACCAAAGCACTTAGAGAACAATAGATAAATATGGAAAAAAATAAAAAAAAAAATAGAATGCGATATGGTGATATTCCGAGATATGGTAACAACTATCATGTTAGTTTTGATTTCTTGAGCTATGTTCTTCCCTTTAGTTAATTGGTTCCTCAAATCCTGCATTCACAATGGTTCCATCCACTAATGGTGTCAAAAACAAACTATACAAACATATAAATGCTCCCCCACACTTAAACTTCACATTGTCCTCAATGTGTAAAACCGAAAGTTCTGAATTCTGACGTAACAGCAGATAAAACGCAAAAAACTGTGCAAATTGGTAAGGAATTTGGAAAAACTCCATTTCACAAAAGTTGTTCATCTACGTGTTTTCTACACAGTGTCAAAATTTCACAGTGTTTTGATAAACGGTCTGACAGTTATGGTCTCTGGACTGAACTACGGCAGTCTGAAATTTTCTGACGAAAAGGTATTCGTCATAAATCTCTTCTAAGATAGATACCGGACTCAATGAAATTAAACATAGGGATGCAAATATGATATAAAAACATTAAAAAATAAATAAACGAAACAAAAATAAAATAAAAAGCAAAAAGATAAGAGATACAAAACCGGTGGGTTGCCTCCCACTTAGCGCTTGTTTTAAAGTCGACGGCCCGACTTAGCTTCTTGTAAGATTCATTCCCCATACACCAATAATCGGAAAAGTTGGGGATCCGTCCATAGAACCTGTTTTTGCAAACACTAACTTCACACAAATATTAGTAATATAAAGCAAAAGTGAAGCTATGAACCGATAAACGCTTCCCCCACACTTATTCTTGTCCACACATGGAAGTGTATAAAGAATATAGAAGTCGGGTACCTCCACGGTTCGGGTTCCATAACCTCGCATAGTATGAGAATCAAGTATCTCTAATGGCGGAAAACGAAACAAAGTCATTCAACAATATTCTCGAAGCACATACATTCAAACCAATAAGAGGTAAAGGAGAAGAAATAATAGGCAAAGGATTAGATAAACCTTGCACAATCTCTTGTATCATGAAATCCTCTTCATCCTTGAAAACTCAAGTGAATTATTCACCTCTTGTATATCATGGTCCTCTATCAAACCTTGCAACCATTCTTCGTCCGTTTCCGTAACCAAAGTGTCGACATAAACATCATCATTACAATCATTTGCAAGCTCAATTGGGTCTTCCACAATATTGGTCAAACCGGTCTCATTCTCAACATACTCCTCCGCTTTTTTGTTGTAAGGCACATACTCTTTTGCGGATCCAAATTTTATTATAAGAAACTTTTTTTAGAACACTCGAAAATGCATCATCCTCAAGCTCCACCCTTTTGAATAGGTTCTTGATCATTATTAAGATCAATGCTTGAGTAATCTACACAAGTGTAAATCATATTCCTCTTCGTCTTCATCTTGATCCCAAAAAAGACTCCTCTGGAGATGTCACCATGAGTTGTTTCAAGCAATGTATCATAATCACCGGCCACTATCATAGTCAACATAAGATTGTTTCGCTGAATTTAGTGTTGTTAAACTCTAACTCATCCTTTTGAATAGGTGAATGATCATTAGTACGATCAAGAGTTGAGTTAACTACACAATTATCGGACTAAAGTGCCCAAGGATTGGCCTTTTTCAACATTAGCATCAATCAAATATTCATCACAAACCATATGCACATTAGAATTGTCCATATATTCCTTGTATTGATCAATGTCTCTTCGCAAGATAGTCATACTTTCACGAAGTTCTTGGAGTTGCTCGTTTGTAGTCTCTTTTGCTTTTTTGAAATTCCTCTTGTAAAAAGGTGGAAACTTTATCGATAAAATTAGAGACTTTTTGTTCACGAGCATAAGAATCCTCCCATCCTTGTTGTTGTTCACACACATACTCACCATAAGATTGTTGAGGAAACCACAAGGTTCCATGAATATTGGTCATAACCAATGAATTGGTTTTGATTATACCCATGAAATTGGTAGTTATCATATTGTTGAGGTTGTTGAAAACCGTATCCAGTGTTCCAATATGCTCCTTCCATCGAAATAAGCACCTGAAATAAGATTCTCAAACCAAGGTTAGAAACCTTAAAATAAGAAAAATAAAAATAAAACAAAAACTAAATACAAAAATAAGAAACCAAAACAATTAACAACTGTCGCCTCGGAACCAGCGCCAAAATTTGACCGGTTGTCGGTGACACAAATATAATTACACTTTCTTACTACTCAAAATATAAATATAGCAAGGGCAAGAAAGGATCGATCCCACAGAGAGGTCTAGGTTGTCAAATTGTTTCAGTTTCCTATATAAATTACCGGTGTTTTCGATTTTTATGAAAGTAAAATAAACTAAAAGCAAATAAACAAAAGTAAACAAATAGATTCAAGGATAAGAAATATTGGTTAAGGATTTCTTTTTCATTCACTAACATGCTTTTCACAATAACTAGAATTGATATTTAATCTCAACTTTTATCAAAGACCCTAGAATACCTTGATCGCAAGAATATCCCGCAAACCTCCTCATGTCATCAACAAACACATTAAAAGATGCGAATATGAATTCTACCTAAAGGAACAACCTAACGTGTAAAAGCACTAATCAAGTTTAATTCCCTAGATGCGTTAAGTTCTATGAAATCAGGCCAATCAAAGCAATTGAACGTGGAAAGCGCACTAATTCAATTTAACAAAGGTTACGATTCACATATGATCATAAGAATATATCACTACAAACTATAATCATATTATGCTACTTGTATTCAAGGAATATCACTTTGCGTATAATAAACCCTAAACTAGCAATAGATGTGATTAGAAGTTCTACCAATTTGCAACTTGACAAAACAATCAATCAATCATAAAACAATATTTTCAGAGAATTGCAAACGATAGATATGAGACAAAACTAATATATTGAATCAAAGAATCATGCTTGTGAAATCCAATTATTCCATAACCAATAATAAACTTAGGTACTCATATTCAAGGAGTTCATCACAAGAAGAAAGAGAAGAAACTTCATGGTTCTAAACCCTAGAATAAAGTAGAGGAAAAAGAATAGAAAATAGATAAAAGATATCTCAAATTGTGCCTAGGCTTCTATATATAGAGTTTTGTAACTCTTTCTTGAAGAAACTAGGAAACCTATTAAAAATAGGAAAGTGTCCGTGCATCACACCCCGTGCAAAGTGGTCGCCAAAATCGCCAAAATCCCCAACGAGAAGTAAGGTCCAAGGTGCTTTCAGATCAAGAAGTGATGAAACATCTAATGGGCCTAAGGCCGTGGACAAGTCCAGCCTCAAATATCTCATCTTTAATCACAATAGTGAAACCGATGTGATAATAATAATATCCGAGATTACCCACGATGGGAATACCAAACCGTAAGTCTCCCCGGAATTCCAACTTCTTTTCTTCTCGTTTTCTCCTACATAAGCCTTCGAACTTCCCGTGGCTTCTTCTGAGCTTCTATATCAGCCGCATCCATCGTAAAATAGCAAGACCATTCTGTTCATCGCCAGCATACCATTGCATCGACCTCCATGAACCACCATAAACTTCCATGGATCACGATGAAGAACCAACTCTTTCCCCATCACCGAGCTTTAATCTTCATCGCAGCCTTCATAATCACTGCGTTGTTCCAAAGATCTTCATTCGATAATCAACAAGCACCATCTCTTTGTCATCACCGCCAATGGTAGCAAGAACTACCATTCCTTCCTTGATCATCCGAAACCCAAGTCCTCTCTCGTTCTTAGACAAACTCCATCATCTCTCGCCATTAACGCTGTGGAAATAGTAGCTCCATTCTCGCTCACTATCAAAGAGCTCATCCACTCGAACATCACCGCAGCTTCGCTTTAAAGTTAACCCCATCTCCGTTAGCTTAACCATCACCATAGGGACTTCCCTATCGAGCTCCATCAATCCCAACTCGAACGACCTTTATCGCCAAAGATCAAAGATCTCAACTTCCTTCACCGTCTCTTCTTTCTTCAAGCCATAACCATCATCGACCGCAAAGAAATCCCCATTCTCTCGTCCATTTCGTTCTCAACCCTTCATAACATCTTCGGCATCATCGATAATGGTAGCAGCCACCGTTGAGTTCTCCCAACTCACAAACAGACCGTCCATTCTTCTCCATTCCCCGTCATTCGCCGCCAATACTCAAGTTCTTCTTTCTCCGCCAGGATCATCACGATCAATCTCGCCACCGACAACAACCACGGCAACCTCCTCTTAAGCTCCATCAATAACGAGAATCACCACAGCCTTCGCCTCCGTCTTCAGCCATTATCAGGCGTTCATGCAACAAACCTCCGCGAGTATCTCGTTAAATTAGGGGAAGAAGATGAAGGTGCCCCTAGTAAAATGACAAGTATCTCTTAGCACTTGATTTCTAGCTTCCCCCTAGTAAATGGCCTAATCGCCTTTAACAGCCTCCTCGAAAGTGGCAACCCCTTAACTTGTATTGGGGTGCCAATAGCATTCACCACTAAAATGACCATCTTGCCCCTTTTCTTTCTCGATTCTCATTTTGCTCATAACTTCTTCATACGATCTCGTAATGACTCTGTTCTTTCGCCATCGTCTTCATCTTCTCGTCCCTCTACACAATGAAAAGTAGAAATCTTTTATTTGAACGAGTTCCAATTGGTCTTTTTGCTCCAAATGACTCCATTGCACCTAATAAACTCAAAAGCACACATAAGATACATAATTTACAAGAAAACTCGCAAAGAAAGCATAAATACTAGATATTAAATACGGTGTATTCTACACCTATCAAATTCCCCACACTTAGACTTTGCTAGTCCTCGAGCAAATCAAACAAAACAAATTCAAAAAGATACATACAACTCCGTGTCGTCGAGGCTACGGTTAATTTTAGCATAAATAACAAGCCTTTAAACCCCTAGGTGTCCCTAGTGGACGAGTTATAGTCTCGTGAAGGTTTACTAGAGATATACCTACAAAACCTATATTTCAAACTCCGTCTATTCGTGACAAATCAATGAACGAATCCAAAATGACTACAGGAGGAGGTACCTTGCAAAGTCAATTCATATATTAGTAAATAAACTCCTAATTAGATAGTCGAACAAGCCACAATACTGAAACCAACAAACCACAATCACAATGAAAAGATTAAGAAGATGGATATAGATGTAGATGTTGGTAATATTCTCAAGTGTTCGATGTTTCCCATATCTGTCAAGGTCACGTTAAGATGAACCTAATCCTATTGGATTGAGCTACTTAGTGCTGAATGCTACATCAAATCAATTGGCATATACAAGGGAACCAAAAGTGACTTTATTCAACACAATAATAATAATTTTTTTATAAGATTGGATCAAACTGGATCCAATTTCTCTTTTTTTTTAGACAAGATGATTAGATCTTTTGGGATCCAAGCGCATGCTTCTTGTCGACAAGTACATGATAGTTGCCTTGATCCGCATTCCACGCTTGTTTAGGCGACGGAGATGTGGACTACGTTTCACACATACCTGCTATTCCCAAGTGTCTTTTTATTCCGTTTTGGTCTAATTGGCCTGGTCTTTTTTTTTTTTTTTTTTTTTTTTTTTTTTTTTCATGTAACTCAACCACTCTATTTCATCCTAGCAGTAATAACATGTCGATGTTTAGTGACCCACCAAAGCACTTAGAGAACAATAGATAAATATGGAAAAAATAAAAAAAATAGAATGCGATATGGTGATATTCCGAGATATGGTAACAACTATCATGTTAGTTTTGATTTCTCGAGCTATGTTCTTCCCTTTTAGTTAATTGGTTCCTCAAATCCTGCATTCAAAATGGTTCCATCCACTAATGGTGTCAAAAACAAAACTATACAAACATATAAATGCTCCCCCACACTTAAACTTCACATTGCCCTCAATGTAAAACCGAAAGTTCTGAATTCTGACGTAACAGCAGATAAAACGCAAAAACTGTGCAAATTGGTAAGGAATTTGGAAAAACTCCATTTCACAAAAGTTGTTCATCTACGTGTTTTCTACACAGTGTCAAAATTTCACAGTGTTTTGATAAACGGTCTGACAGTTATGGTCTCTGGACTGAACTACGCGCAGTCTGAAATTTTCTGACGAAAAGGTATTCGTCATAAATCTCTTCTAAGATAGATACCGGACTCAATGAAATTAAACATAGGGATGCAAATATGATATAAAAACATTAAAAAATAAATAAACGAAGCAAAAATAAAAGAAAAAGCAAAAAGATAAGAGATACAAAACCGGTGGGTTGCCTCCCACTTAGCGCTTGTTTTAAAGTCGATGTCCGACTTAGCTTCTGTAAGATTCATTCCCATACACCAATAATCGGAAAAGTTGGGGATCCGTCCATAGAACCTGTTTTGCAAACACTAACTTCACACAAATATTAGTAATATAAAGCAAAGTGAAGCTATGAACCGATAAACGCTTCCCCACACTTATTCTTGTCCACACATGGAAGTGTATAAAGAATATAGAAGTCGGTACTCCACGGTTTCTGGTTCCATAACTCCGCATAGTATGAGAATCAAGTATCTCTAATGGCGGAAAACGAGAAACAAAGTCATTCAACAATATTCTAAAGCACATACATTCAAACCAATAAGAGGTAAAGGAGAAGAAATAATAGGCAAAGGATTAGATAAACTCGTACAATCTCTTGTATCATGAAATCCTCTTCATCCTTGAAAACTCAAGTGAATTATTCACCTCTTGTATATCATGGTCCTCTATCAAACCTTGCAACCATTCTTCATCTGCTTTCGCCGTAACCAAAGTGTAAACATAAACATCATCATTACAATCATTTGCAAGCTCAATTGGGTCTTCCACAATATTGGTCAAACCGGTCTCATTCTCAACATACTCCTCCGATTTTGTTGTAAGGCACATACTCTTTTGGGATCCAAATTTTATTATAAGAAACTTTTTTAGAACACTCGAAAATGCATCATCCTCAAGCTCCACCCTTTGAATAGGTTCTTGATCATTATTAAGATCAATGCTTGAGTAATCTACACAAGTGTCGTCATATTCCTCTTCGTCTTCATCTTGATCCCAAAAAGATTCTCCTGGAGATGTCACCATGAGTTGTTTCAAGCAATGTATCATAATCACCGTCACTATCATAGTCAACATAAGATTGTTCCCTTCGCTGAATTTAGTGTTGTTAAACTCAACTCATCCTTTTGAATAGGTGAATGATCATTATACGATCAAGAGTTGAGTTAACTACACAATTATCGCATTTAAAGTGCCCAAGGATTGGCCTTTTTCAACATTAGCATCAATCAAATATTCATCACAAACCATATGCACATTAGAATTGTCCATATATTCCTTGTATTGATCAATGTCTCTTCGCAAGATAGTCATACTTTCACGAAGTTCTTGAGTTGTTCGTTTGTAGTCTCTTTTGCTTTTTGAAATTCCTCTTGTAAAAGGTGGAAACTTTATCGATAAAATTAGAGACTTTTTGTTCACGACATAAGAATCCTCCCATCCTTGTTGTTGTTCACACACATACTCACCATAAGATTGTTGAGGAAAACCACAAGGTTCCATGGAATATTGGTCATAACCAATGAATTGGTTTTGATTATACCCATGAAATTGGTAGTTATCATATTGTTGAGGTTGTTGAAAACCGATTCGGTGTTCCAATATGCTCCTTCCATCGAAATAAGCACTCCAAATAAGATTCTCAAACCAAGGTTAGAACCTTAAAATAAGAAAAATAAAAATAAAACAAAAACTAAATACAAAAATAAGAAAACCAAAACAATTAACAACTTGTTGTCACTCAAGAACTGCTACTAAAATTTGACCGTTGTCACCACATAAATATAATTACACTTTCTTACTACTCAAAATATAAATATAGCAAGGGCAAGAAAGGATCGATCCTATTGAGAGGTCTAGGTTGTCAAATTGTTTCGCTTTCTATATAAATTACCGGGGTGTTTTCCGATTTTTATGAAAGTAAAATAAACTAAAAGCAAATAAACAAAAGTAAACAAACAGATTCAAGGATAAGAAATATTGGTTAAGGATTTCGTTTTCATTCACTAACATGCTTTTCACAATAACTAGAATTGATATTTAATCTCAACTTTTATCAAAGACCCTAGAATACCTTGATCGCAAGAATATATCATAAACCTCCTCATGTCATCAACAAACACATTAAAAGATGCGAATATGAATTCTACCTAAAGGAACAACCTAATGTAAAAAAGCACTAATCAAGTTTAATTCCCTAGATGCGTTAAGTTCTATGAAATCAAAGCACAATCAAAGCAATTGAACGGGAAAGCGCACTAATTCAATTTAACAAAGGTTACGATTCACATATGATCATAAGAATATATCACTACAAACTATAATCATATTATGCTACTTGTATTCAAGGAATATCACTTTTGCGTATAATAAACCCTAAACTAGCAATAGATGTGATTAGAAGTTCTACCAATTTGCAACTTGACAAAACAATCAATCAATCATAAAACAATATTTGCAAGAGAATTGCAAAACGATAGATATGAGACAAAACTAATATATTGAATCAAAGAATCATGCTTTGTGAAATCCAATTATTCCATAACCAATAATAAACTTAGGTACTCACATTCAAGGAGTTCATCACAAGAAGAAAGAGAAGAAACTTCATGGTTCTAAACCCTAGAATAAAGTAGAGGAAAAAGAATAGAAAATAGATAAAAGATATCTCAAATTGTGCCTAGGCTTCTATATATAGAGTTTTGTAACCTCTTCTTGAAGAAACTAGAAACCTAGTAAAAATAGGGAAAGTGTCCCGCATCACACCCCGTGCAAAGTGGCTGCCAAAATCGCCAAAATCCCCAACGAGAAGTAAGGTCCAAGGCTGCTTTCAGTATCAAGAAGTGACTGAAAACATCTAATGGGCTCATGCTGTGGACAAGTCCAGCCCAAATATCTCATCTTAATCTGCGTTTAGTGAAAACCGATTAGATAATAATAATATCCGAGATTACCCACGATGGGAATACCAAACCGTAAGTCTCCTGAATTCCAACTTCTTTTTCTTTCGTTTTCTCCCTACATACAAACAATTCCGTGGCTTCTTCTCGAGCTTCTATATCAGCCGCATCCATCGTAAAATAGCGACACCATTTGCTTTACCACAAGATACCATTGCATCGACCTCCATGAACCACCATAAACTTCCATGGATCACACAACCAACTCTTTCCCATCACCGAGTTTTAATCTTCATTGTGACTTCATAAACTCTCTGTTGTTCCAAGAAACTTCATTCGATAATCAAGACCATCTCTTTGTCATCACGCCAATGGTAGCAAGAACTACCATTCCTTCCTTGATCATCCTAAACCCAAGTCCTCTCTCGTTCTTAGACAACTCCATCATCTCCGCCCATTAACGCCAGAAATAGTAGCTCCATTCTCGCTCACTATCGCCACTCATCCACCTTCGAACATCACCTCAGTTACTCGCTTTAAAGTTAACCCCATCTCCGTTAGCTTAACCATCACCATAGGGACTTCCCCATTCGAGCTCCATCAATCCCAACTCGAACAACCACGCTGCAAGACGTATCTCAACTTCCTTCACCGCATTCTCGCTCTTCAAGCCATAACCATCATCGATCAACAAATCCCCATTCTCTCCGTCCATTTCGTTCTCAACCTTCATAACATCTCTCCGCATCATCGATAATGGTAGCAACCATGTTGAGTTCTCCCAACTCACAAGCAGATCGTCCATTCTTCTCCATTCCCGTCATTCGCCGCCAATACTCAAGTTCTTCTTCTTCGCCAGGATCATCACGATCAATCTCACACCGACAACAACCACGGCAACCTCCTCTTAAGCTCCATCAATAACGAGAATCACCACAGCCTTCGCTCCGTCTAGCCATTATCACAGCGTTCATGCAACAAACCTCCGTCGAGTATCTCATTAAATTAGGGAAGAAGATGAAGGTGCCCCTAGTAAAATGACAAGTATCTCATAGCACTGATTTCTAGCTTCCCTAGTAAATGGCCTAATCGCCTTTAACAGCTCCTCAAAGTGGCAACCCCTTAACTTGTATTAAAAGCCAATAGCATTCACCACTAAAATGACCATCTTGCCCTTTTCTTTTCGATTCTCATTTTGCTCATAACTTCTTCATACGATCTCTAACGACCTGTTCTTTCGCCATCGTCTTCATCTTCTCGTCCTCTACACAATGAAAAGTAGAAATCTTTATTTGAACGAGTTCCAATTGGTCTTTTTGCTCCAAATGACTCCATTGCACCTAATAAACTCAAAAGCACACATAAGATACATAATTTACAAGAAAACTCGCAAAGAAAGCATAAATACTAGATATTAAATACAGTGTATTCTACACCTATCAAATTCCCCCCACACTTAGACTTTGCTAGTCCTCGAGCAAATCAAACAAAACAAATTCAAAAAGATACATACAACTCCGTGTCGTCGAGGCTACGGTTAATTTTAGCATAAATAACAAGCCTTTAAACCCCTAGGTGTCCCTAGTGGACGAGTTATAGTCTCGTGAAGGTTTACTAGAGATATACCTACAAAACCTATATTTCAAACTCCGTCTATTCGTGACAAATCAATGAACGAATCCAAAATGACTACAGGAGGAGGTACCTTGCAAAGTCAATTCATATATTAGTAAATAAAGCTCTAATTAGATAGTCGAACAAGCCACAATACTCAAAACCAACAAACCACAATCACAATGAAAATATTAAGAAGATGGATATAGATGTAGATGTTGGCTAATATTCTCAAGTGTTCGATGTTTCCCATATCATACCAAGGTCACTCGTTTAAGATGAACCTAATCCTATTGATTGAGCTACTTAGTGCTGAATGCTACATCAAATCAATTGGCATATACAAGGGAACCAAAGTGACTTTATTCAACACAATAATAATAATTTTTTTATAAGATTCGATCAAACTGATCCAATTTCTCTTTTTTTAGACAAAGATGATTAGATCTTTTGGATCCAAGCGCATGCTTCTTGTCAGCAAGTACATGATAGTTGCCTTGGATCCCGCATTCCACGCTTGTTTAGGCGATTGAGACATTGTGGACTACGTTTCACATATACCGCTATTCCCAAGTGTCTTTTATTACGTTTTGGTCTAATTGGTCGGTCTTTTTTTTTTTTTTTTTTTTTTTTTTTTTCATGTAACTCAACCACTCTATTTCATCCTAGCAAGAATAACATGTCGATGTTTAGTGACCCACCAAAGCACTTAGAGAACAATAGATAAATATGGAAAAATAAAAAAATAGAATGCGATATGGTGATATTCCGAGATATGGTAACAACTATCATGTTAGTTTTGATTTCGTAGCTATGTTCTTCCCTTTTAGTTAATTGGTTCCTCAAATCCTGCATTCAAAATGGTTCCATCCACTAATGGTGTCAAAAACAAACTATACAAACATATAAATGCTCATTACACTTAAACTTCACATTGTCCTCAATGTGTAAAACCGAAAGTTCTGAATTCTGACGTAACAGCAGATAAAACGCAAAAACTGTGCAAATTGGTAATGAATTTGGAAAAACTCCATTTCACAAAAGTTGTTCATCTACGTGTTTTCTACACAGTGTCAAAATTTCACAGTGTTTTGATAAACGGTCTGACAGTTATGGTCTCTGGACTGAACTACTGGCAGTCTGAAATTTTCTGACGAAAAGGTATTAAATCATAAATCTCTTCTAAGATAGATACCTGACTCAATGAAATTAAACATAGGATGCAAATATGATATAAAAACATTAAAAAATAAATAAACGAAGCAAAAATAAAAGAAAAAGCAAAAAAAGATAAGAGATACAAAACCGGTGGGTTGCCTCCCACTTAGCGCTTTGTTTTAAAGTCGACGCCCGACTTAGCTTCTTGTAAGATTCATTCCCCATACACCAATAATCGGAAAAGTTGGGGATCCGTCCATAGAACCTGTTTTGCAAACACTAACTTCACACAAATATTAGTAATATAAAGCAAAAGTGAAGCTATGAACCGATAAACGCTTCCCTCCACACTTATTCTTGTCCACACATGGAAGTGTATAAAGAATATAGAAGTCGGGTACCTCCACGGTTTCTGGTTCCATAACCTCGCATAGTATGAGAATCAAGTATCTCTAATGGCGGAAAACGAGAAACAAAGTCATTCAACAATATTCTCGAAGCACATACATTCAAACCAATAAGAGGTAAAGGAGAAGAAATAATAGGCAAAGGATTAGATAAACCTTGCACAATCTCTTGTATCATGAAATCCTCTTCATCCTTGAAAAACTCAAGTGAATTATTCACCTCTTGTATATCATGGTCCTCTATCAAACCTTGCAACCATTCTTCGTCCGTTTCTCGCCGTAACCAAAGTGTCGACATAAACATCATCATTACAATCATTTGCAAGCTCAATTGGGTCTTCCACAATATTGGTCAAACCGGTCTCATTCTCAACATACTCCTCCGTTTTGTTGTAAGGCACATACTCTTTTATGGATCCAAATTTTATTATAAGAAACTTTTTTAGAACACTCAAAATGCATCATCCTCAAGCTCCACCCTTTGAATAGGTTCTTGATCATTATTAAGATCAATGCTTGAGTAATCTACACAAGTGTCGCCATATTCCCTCTTCGTCTTCATCTTGATCCCAAAAAGACTCCCTGGAGATGTCACCATGAGTTGTTTCAAGCAATGTATCATAATCACCGTCACTATCATAGTCAACATAAGATTGTTCCTCGCTGAATTTAGTGTTGTTAAACTCTAACTCATCCTTTTGAATAGGTGAATGATCATTAGTACGATCAAGAGTTGAGTTAACTACACAATTATTTCCATTTAAAGTGCCCAAGGATTGGCCTTTTTCAACATTAGCATCAATCAAATATTCATCACAAACCATATGCACATTAGAATTGTCCATATCTTCCTTGTATTGATCAATGTCTCTTCGCAAGATAGTCATACTTTCACTTAAGTTCTTGGAGTTGCAATTTGTAGTCTCTTTTGCTTTTTGAAATTCCTCTTGAAAAGGTGGAAACTTTATCGATAAAATTAGAGACTTTTTGTTCACGAGCATAAGAATCCTCCCATCCTTGTTGTTGTTCACACACATACTCACCATAAGATTGTTGAGGAAACCACAAGGTTCCATGGAATATTGGTCATAACCAATGAATTGGTTTTGATTATACCCATGAAATTGGTAGTTATCATATTGTTGAGGTTGTTGAAAACCAGATCCAGGTGTTCCAATATGCTCCTTCCATCGAAATAAGCACCGAAATAAGATTCTCAAACCAAGGTTAGAACCTTAAAATAAGAAAAATAAAAATAAAACAAAAACTAAATACAAAAATAAGAAACCAAAACAATTAACAACTGCCGTCACCCGGCAATCTACTGCTAAAATTTGACCTATTGTACCGACACAAATATAATTACACTTTCTTACTACTCAAAATATAAATATAGCAAGGGCAAGAAAGGATCGATCCTGGAAGAGAGGTCTAGGTTGTCAAATTGTTTAGGTTTCCTATAAATTACGGGGTGTTTTCTGATTTTTATGAAAGTAAAATAAACTAAAAGCAAATAAACAAAAGTAAACAAATAGATTCAAGGATAAGAAATATTGGTTAAGGATTTCGTTTTCATTCACTAACATGCTTTTCACAATAACTAGAATTGATATTTAATCTCAACTTTTATCAAAGACCCTAGAATACCTTGATCGCAAGAATATCCCGCAAACTCCTCATGTCATCAACAAACACATTAAAAGATGCGAATATGAATTCTACCTAAAGGAACAACCTAACGTAAAAGCACTAATCAAGTTTAATTCCCTAGATGCGTTAAGTTCTATGAAATCAGGCCAATCAAAGCAATTGAACGTGGAAAGCGCACTAATTCAATTTAACAAAGGTTACGATTCACATATGATCATAAGAATATATCACTACAAACTATAATCATATTATGCTACTTGTATTCAAGGAATATCACTTTTGCGATAATAAACCCTAAACTAGCAATAGATGTGATTAGAAGTTCTACCAATTTGCAACTTGACAAAACAATCAATCAATCATAAAACAATATTTTCAAAGAGAATTGCAAAACATAGATATGAGACAAAACTAATATATTGAATCAAAGAATCATGCTTTGTGAAATCCAATTATTCCATAACCAATAATAAACTTAGGTACTCATATTCAAGGAGTTCATCACAAGAAGAAAGAGAAGAAACTTCATGGTTCTAAACCCTAGAATAAAGTAGAGGAAAAAGAATAGAAAAAGATAAAAAGATATCTCAAATTGTGCCTAGGCTTCTCTATATATAGAGTTTTGTAACCTCTTCTTGAAGAAACTAGAAACCTAGTAAAAATAGGAAAGTGTCCGTGCATCACACCCCGTGCAAAGTGGCTGCCAAAATCGCCAAAAATCCCTAACGAGAAGTAAGGTCCAAGGCTGCTTTCAGTATCAAGAAGTGACTGAAAACATCTAATGGCCTTATGGCAGTGGACAAGTCCAGCCCAAATATCTCATCTTAACTGTCGGTTTAGTGAAACCGACTGTGATAATAATAATATCCGAGATTACCCACGTATGGGAATACCAAACCGTAAGTCTCCCCGGAATTCCAACTTTTTCTTCGTTTTCTCCCTACATACGCCTTCTCAACTTCCGTGGCTTCTTCCTGAGCTTCTATATCAGCCGCATCCATCGTAAAATAGCGCACCATTCTCCGTTTCACGCCTTCGATACCATTGCATCGACCTCCATGAACCACCATAAACTTCCATGGATCACGACAAGAACCAACTCTTTCCCATCACCGAGCTTTAATCTTCATCGCAGCTTCATAATCACTCTCGTTGTTCCAGTGACTTCATTCGATAATCAATGGGAAGACCATCTCTTTGTCATCACCGCCAATGGTAGCAAGAACTACCATTCCTTCCTTGATCATCCGAAACCCAAGTCCCTCTTTCTTAGACAAACTCCATCATCTCCTTAATTAACGCCGAGAAATAGTAGCTCCATTCTCGATTCACTAATGCTACTCATCCACCTTCGAACATCACCGCAGCTTCCGCTTTAAAGTTAACCCCATCTCCGTTAGCTTAACCATCACCATAGGGACTTCCTATCGAGCTCCATCAATCCTAACTCCAACACCTCACCGCCAAAGATCAAAGCATCTCAATCTTCCTTCCTCTGCTCTTCAAGCCATAACCATCATCGACCGGCAAAGAAATCCCCATTCTCTGTCCATTTCGTTCTCAACCCTTCATAACATCTCTCGCATCATCGATAATGGTAGCAGCCATCGTTGAGTTCTCCCAACTCACAGATCGGTCCATTCTTCTCCATTCCGTCATTCGCCGCCAATACCAAGTTCTTCTTCTCTCGCGGTGATCATCACGATCAATCTCACACCGACAACAACCACGGCAACCTCCTCTTAAGCTCCATCAATAACGAGAATCACCACAGCCTTCGCCTCCGTCTAGCCATTATCACCAGCGTTCATGCAACAAACCTCCGTCGAGTATCTCGTTAAATTAGGGAAGAAGATGAAGGTGCCCCTAGTAAAATGACAAGTATCTCGTTAGCACTTGATTTCTAGCTTCCCCTAGTAAATGGCCTAACCGCCTTTAACAAATTCCGAAAGTGGCAACCCCTTAACTTGTATTGGGGTGCCAATAGCATTCACCACTAAAATGACCATCTTGCCCTTTCTTTCCGATTCTCATTTTGCTCATAACTTCTTCATACGATCTCGCGGAATGACTCAGTTTTTTCGCCATCGTCTTCATCTTCTGTCCTCTACACAATGAAAAGTATAAATCTTTTATTTGAACGAGTTCCAATTGGTCTTTTTGCTCCAAATGACTCCATTGCACCTAATAAACTCAAAAGCACACATAAGATACATAATTTACAAGAAAACTACTTAAAGAAAGCATAAATACTAGATATTAAATACTTGTATTCTACACCTATCAAATTCCCCCACACTTAGACTTTGCTAGTCCTCGAGCAAATCAAACAAAACAAATTCAAAAAGATACATACAACTCCGTGTAAGTCGAGGCTACGGTTAATTTTAACATAAATAACAAGCCTTTAAACCCCTAGGTGTCCCTAGTGGACGATTATAGTCTCGTGAAGGTTTACTAGAGATATACCTACAAAACCTATATTTCAAACTAATCTATTCGTGACAAATCAATGAACGAATCCAAAATGACTAGGTGGAGGAGGCACTCTTAAAAGTCAATTCACATATTAGTAAATAAACTCTAATTAGATATCGAACAAGCCACAACACTGGAAACCAACAAACCACAATCACAATGAAAAGATTAAGAAGATGGATATAGATGTAGATGTTGGCGAATATTCTCAAGTGGGCTCGATGTTTCCCATATCTCGTACGAAGGTCACTGCTAAGATGAACCTAATCCTATTGGATTGAGCTACTTAGTGCTGAATGCTACATCAAATCAATTGGCATATACAAGGGAACCAAAAGTGACTTTATTCAACACAATAATAATAATTTTTTTATAAGTTTGGATCAAACCGATCCAATTTCTCTTTTTTTAGATAAAGATGATTAGATCTTTTGGATCCAAGCGCATGCTTCTTGTCGCCAAGTACATGATAGTTGCCTTGGATCCCGCATTCCACGCTTGTTTAGGCGATTTGAGACGTGGACTACGTTTCCACATACTCGCTATTCCCAAGTGTCTTTTTATTCGCGTTTTGGTCTAATTGGTTGGTCTTTTTTTTTTTTTTTTTTTTTTTTCATGTAACTCAACCACTCTATTTCATCCTAGCATTAATAACACGTCGATGTTTAGTGACCCACCAAAACACTTAAAGAACAATAGATAAATATGGAAAAATAAAAAAATAGAATGCGATATGGTGATATTCGAGATATGGTAACAACTATCATGTTAGTTTTGATTTCCGAGCTATGTTCTTCCCTTTTAGTTAATTGGTTCCTCAAATCCTGCATTCAAAATGGTTCCATCCACTAATGGTGTCAAAAACAAACTATACAAACATATAAATGCTCCCCCACACTTAAACTTCACATTGTCCTCAATGTGTAAAACCGAAAGTTCTGAATTCTGACGTAACAGCAGATAAAACGCAAAAACTGTGCAAATTGGTAAGGAATTTGGAAAAACTCCATTTCACAAAAGTTGTTCATCTACGTGTTTTCTACACAGTGTCAAAAATTTCACAGTGTTTTGATAAACGGTCTGACAGTTATGGTCTCTGGACTGAACTACGCGCAGTCTGAAATTTTCTGACGAAAAGGTATTCGTCATAAATCTCTTCTAAGATAGATACCGGACTCAATGAAATTAAACATAGGGATGCAAATATGATATAAAAACATTAAAAAATAAATAAACGAAGCAAAAATAAAAGAAAAGCAAAAGATAAGAGATACAAACCGTGGGTTGCCTCCCATTTACGCTTGTTTTAAAGTCGACGGTCCAGATTTAGCTTCTTGTAAGATTCATTCCCATACACCAATAATCGGAAAAGTTGGGGATCCGTCCATAGAACCTGTTTGCAAACACTAACTTCACACAAATATTAGTAATATAAAGCAAAAGTGAAGCTATGAACCGATAAATGCTTCCCACACTTATTCTTGTCCACACATGGAAGTGTATAAAGAATATAGAAGTTTGGTACCTCCACGGTTTCTCGGTTCCCATAACCTCGCATAGTATGAGAATCAAGCATTTAATGGCGGAAAACGAGAAACAAAGTCATTCAACAATATTCTCAAGCACATACATTCAAACCAATAAGAGGTAAAGGAGAAGAAATAATAGGCAAAGGATTAGATAAACCTTGCACAATCTCTTGTATCATGAAATCCTCTTCATCCTTGAAAAACTCAAGTGAATTATTCACCTCTTGTATATCATGGTCCTCTATCAAACCTTGCAACCATTCTTCGTCTGCTTTCTGCTGTAACCAAAAAGTGTCGACATAAACATCATCATTACAATCATTTGCAAGCTCAATTGGGTCTTCCACAATATTGGTCAAACCGGTCTCATTCTCAACATACTCCTCCGGTTTTGTTGTAAGGCACATACTCTTTTGCGGATCCAAATTTTATTATAAGAAACTTTTTAGAACACTCGAAAATGCATCATCCTCAAGCTCCACCCTTTGAATAGGTTCTTGATCATTATTAAGATCAATGCTTGAGTAATCTACACAAGTGTCGTCATATTCCTCTTCGTCTTCATCTTGATCCCAAAAAGACTCCTCGGAGATGTCACCATGAGTTGTTTCAAGCAATGTATCATAATCACCGTCACTATCATAGTCAACATAAGATTGTTCCTCGCTGAATTTAGTGTTGTTAAACTCTAACTCATCCTTTTGAATAGGTGAATGATCATTAGTACGATCAAGAGTTGAGTTAACTACACAATTATCCATTTAAAGTGCCCAAGGATTGGCCTTTTCAACATTAGCATCAATCAAATATTCATCACAAACCATATGCACATTAGAATTGTCCATATCTTCCTTGTATTGATCAATGTCTCTTCGCAAGATAGTCATACTTTCACGAAGTTCTTGGAGTTGCTCGTTTGTAGTCTCTTTTGCTTTTTGAAATTCCTCTTGTAAAAAGGTGGAAACTTTATCGATAAAATTAGAGACTTTTGTTCACGAGCATAAGAATCCTCCCATCCTTGTTGTTGTTCACACACATACTCACCATAAGATTGTTGAGGAAAACCACAAGGTTCCATGGAATATTGGTCATAACCAATGAATTGGTTTTGATTATACCCATGAAATTGGTAGTTATCATATTGTTGAGGTTGTTGAAAGGTATCCAGTGTTCCAATATGCTCCTTCCATCGAAATAAGCACCTAAATAAGATTCTCAAACCAAGGTTAGAACCTTAAAATAAGAAAAATAAAAATAAAACAAAAAACTAAATACAAAAATAAGAACCAAAACAATTAACAATCGCCTCTTTATAAGAACGGCGCCAAAATTTGATAGGTTGTCACCACACACAAATATAATTACACTTTCTTACTACTCAAAAATATAAATATAGCAAGTGGCAAGAAAGGATCGATCCCACGAGAGGTCTAGGTTGTCAAATTGTTTCGGTTTCCTATATAAATTACGGGTGTTTTTCGATTTTTATGAAAGTAAAATAAACTAAAAGCAAATAAACAAAAGTAAACAAATAGATTCAAGGATAAGAAATATTGGTTAAGGATTTCGTTTTCATTCACTAACATGCTTTTCACAATAACTAGAATTGATATTTAATCTCAACTTTTATCAAAGACCCTAGAATACCTTGACGCAAGAATATCCCGCAAACCTCCTCATGTCATCAACAAACACATTAAAAGATGCGAATATGAATTCTACCTAAAGGAACAACCTAACGTGTAAAAGCACTAATCAAGTTTAATTCCCTGATGCGTTAAGTTCTATGAAATCAGTCAATCAAAGCAATTGAACGTGGAAAGCGCACTAATTCAATTTAACAAAGGTTACGATTCACATATGATCATAAGAATATATCACTACAAACTATAATCATATTATGCTACTTGTATTCAAGGAATATCACTTTTGCGATAATAAACCCTAAACTAGCAATAGATGTGATTAGAAGTTCTACCAATTTGCAACTTGACAAAACAATCAATCAATCATAAAACAATATTTTCGTAGAATTGCAAACCATAGATATGAGACAAAAAACTAATATATTGAATCAAAGAATCATGCTTTGTGAAATCCAATTATTCCATAACCAATAATAAACTTAGGTACTCATATTCAAGGAGTTCATCACAAGAAGAAAGAGAAGAAACTTCATGGTTCTAAACCCTAGAATAAAGTAGAGGAAAAAGAATAGAAAATAGATAAAAGATATATCAAATTGTGCCTAGGCTTCTATATATATAGAGTTTTGTAACCTCTTCTTGAAGAAACTAGGAAACCTAGTAAAAATAGGAAAGTGTCCAGTGCATCACACCCCGTGCAAAGTGGCTGCCAAAATCGCCAAAAATCCCCAACGAGAAGTAAGGTCCAAGGTCAGCTATCAAGAAGTCGATCGAAAACATCTAATGGGCTCATGCTGTGGACAAGTCCACCCCAAATATCTCATCTTAATCACAGTTTAGTGAAACCTACAGATAATAATAATATCCTAGATTACCACGTATGGGAATACCAAACCGTAAGTCTCCCTGGAATTCCAACTTCTTTTCTTCTCGTTTTCTCCCCTACATACAGCTTAACTTCCTGTGGCTTCTTCTCGGAGCTTTATATCGTAGCATCCATCGTAAAATAGCAAAGCACCATTACATTCCTTGCCCAAAGATACCATTGCATCGACCTCCATGAACCACCATAAACTTCCATGGATCACGACAGCAACCAACTCTTTCCCATCACCGAGCTTTAATCTTCATCGCGGCTTCATAATCAGCACTGTTGTTCCAAAGGCTTCATTCGATAATCAACAGCACCATCTCTTTGTCATCACCGCCAATGGTAGCAAGAACTACCATTCCTTCCTTGATCATCCGAAACCCAAGTCCTCTCTGTTCTTAGACAAACTCCATCATCTCTGCCATTAACGCCAGGAAATAGTAGCTCCATTCTCGTTCACCATCGCTAGACTCATCCACCTTCGAACATCACTCGCCAGCTTCATTTAAAGTTAACCCCATCTCCGTTAGCTTAACCATCACCATAGGGACTTCCCTATCGAGCTCCATCAATCCCAACTCGAATGACCTCTTTTGCCAAAGACGCCATCTCAACTTCCTTCACCGTTCCTGCTCTTTCAAGCCATAACCATCATCGACCGCAAGAAATCCCCATTCTCTGTCCATTTCGTTCTCAACCCTTCATAACATCTCTCGGGCATCATCGATAATGGTAGCGACCATCGTTGAGTTCTCCCACCACTGCAGATGGCCCATTCTTCTCCATTCCGCTATCATTCGTCGCCAATACTCAAGTTCTTCTCCTCTCAGGGATCATCACGATCAATCTCGTCACCGACAACAACCACTAACCTCCTCTTAAGCTCCATCAATAACGAGAATCACCCACTGACCCTTCGCTCCGTTCCAGCCATTATCACCGGCGTTCATGCAACAAACCTCCGTCGAGTATCCGTTAAATTAGGAAGAAGATGAAGGTGCCCTAGTAAATGACAAGTATCTCATGAAGCACTTGATTTAGCTTCCCCCTAGTAAATGGCCTAACCGCCTTTAACAACTCCTCCGAAAGTGGCAACCCCTTAACTTGTATTGGGGTGCCAATAGCATTCACCACTAAAATGACCATCTTGCCCTTTTCTTTCTCGATTCTCATTTTGCTCATAACTTCTTCATACGATCTCGTAATGACTCGTTCTTTCGCCATCGTCTTCATCTTCTCGTCCTCTACACAATGAAAAGTATAAATCTTTTATTTGAACGAGTTCCAATTGGTCTTTTTGCTCCAAATGACTCCATTGCACCTAATAAACTCAAAAGCACACATAAGATACATAATTTACAAGAAAACTCGCAAAGAAAGCATAAATACTAGATATTAAATACGGTGTATTCTACACCTATCAAATTCCCCCACACTAAGACTTTGCTAGTCCTCGAGCAAATCAAACAAAACAAATTCAAAAAGATACATACAACTCCGTGTCGTCGAGGCTACGGTTAATTTTAGCATAAATAACAAGCCTTTAAACCCCTAGGTGTCCCTAGTGGACGAGTTATAGTCTCGTGAAGGTTTACTAGAGATATACCTACAAAACCTATATTTCAAACTCCGTCTATTCGTGACAAATCAATGAACGAATCCAAAATGACTACAGGAGGAGGTACCTTGCAAAGTCAATTCATATATTAGTAAATAAACTCTAATTAGATAGTCGAACAAGCCACAATACTCGGAAACCAACAAACCACAATCACAATGAAAAGATTAAGAAGATGGATGTAGATGTAGATGTTGTGAATATTCTCAAGTGTTCGATGTTTCCCATATCTGTCGAAGGTCATCGCTAAGATGAACCTAATCCTATTGGATTGAGCTACTTAGTGTCGAATGCTACATCAAATCAATTGGCATATACAAGGGAACCAAAAAGTGACTTTATTCAACACAATAATAATAATTTTTTATAAGTTTGGATCAAACCGGGATCCAATTTCTCTTTTTTTTAGACAAGATGATTAGATCTTTTTGGATCCAAGCGCATGCTTCTTGTCCTTAAGTACATGATAGTTGCCTTGGATCCGCATTCCACGCTTGTTTAGGCGACGGAGACAGTGGACTACGTTTCACACATACCGCTATTCCCAAGTGTCTTTTATTCCGTTTTGGTCTAATTGGTCGGTCTCTTTTTTTTTTTTTTTTTTTTTTTTTTTTCATGTAACTCAACCACTCTATTTCATCCTAAAAAGTAATAACATGTCGATGTTTAGTGACCCACCAAAGCACTTAGAGAACAATAGATAAATATGGAAAAAAAAATAAAAAAATAGAATGCGATATGGTGATATTCGAGATATGGTAACAACTATCATGTTAGTTTTGATTTCTGAGCTATGTTCTTCCCTTTTAGTTAATTGGTTCCTCAAATCCTGCATTCAAAATGGTTCCATCCACTAATGGTGTCAAAAACAAACTATACAAACATATAAATGCTCCCCCACACTTAAACTTCACATTGTCCTCAATGTGTAAAACCGAAAGTTCTGAATTCTGACGTAACAGCAGATAAAACGCAAAAACTGTGCAAATTGGTAAGGAATTTGGAAAAACTCCATTTCACAAAAGTTGTTCATCTACGTGTTTTCTACACAGTGTCAAAATTTCACAGTGTTTTGATAAACGGTCTGACAGTTATGGTCTCTGGACTGAACTACGCCGCAGTCTGAAATTTTCTGACGAAAAGGTATTCGTCATAAATCTCTTCTAAGATAGATACCGGACTCAATGAAATTAAACATAGGGATGCAAATATGATATAAAAACATTAAAAAATAAATAAATGAAGCAAAAAATAAAAGAAAAAGCAAAAAGATAAGAGATACAAAACCGGTGGGTTGCCTCCCACTTAGCGCTTTGTTTTAAAGTCGACGGTCCGACTTAGCTTCTTGTAAGATTCATTCCCCATACACCAATAATCGGAAAAGTTGGGATCCGTCCATAGAACCTGTTTTGCAAACACTAACTTCACACAAATATTAGTAATATAAAGCAAAAGTGAAGCTATGAACCGATAAATGCTTCCCCACACTTATTCTTGTCCACACATGGAAGTGTATAAAGAATATAGAAGTCGGGTACCTCCACGGTTTCTGGTTCCATAACCTGCATAGTATGAGAATCAAGTATCTCTAATGGCGGAAAACGAGAAACAAAGTCATTCAACAATATTCTCAAGCACATACATTCAAACCAATAAGAGGTAAAGGAGAAGAAATAATAGGCAAAGGATTAGATAAACCTTGCACAATCTCTTGTATCATGAAATCCTCTTCATCCTTGAAAAACTCAAGTGAATTATTCACCTCTTGTATATCATGGTCCTCTATCAAACCTTGCAACCATTCTTCGTCCGTTTTCGCCGTAACCAAAGTGTCGACATAAACATCATCATTACAATCATTTGCAAGCTCAATTGGGTCTTCCACAATATTGGTCAAACCGGTCTCATTCTCAACATACTCCTCCGTTTTGTTGTAAGGCACATACTCTTTTGCGGATCCAAATTTTATTATAAGAAACTTTTTTAGAACACTTAAAAATGCATCATCCTCAAGCTCCACCCTTTGAATAGGTTCTTGATCATTATTAAGATCAATGCTTGAGTAATCTACACAAGTGTCGCCATATTCCTCTTCGCCTTCATCTTGATCCCAAAAAGACTCCTGAGATGTCACCATGAGTTGTTTCAAGCAATGTATCATAATCACCGTCACTATCATAGTCAACATAAGATTGTTCCTCTGAATTTAGTGTTGTTAAACTCTAACTCATCCTTTGAATAGGTGAATGATCATTAGTACGATCAAGAGTTGAGTTAACTACACAATTATCCATTTAAAGTGCCCAAGGATTGGCCTTTTTCAACATTAGCATCAATCAAATATTCATCACAAACCATATGCACATTAGAATTGTCCATATCTTCCTTGTATTGATCAATGTCTCTTCGCAAGATAGTCATACTTTCAAGTTCTTGGAGTTGCTCGCTTGTAGTCTCTTTTGCTTTTTGAAATTCCTCTTGTAAAAAAGGTGGAAACTTTATCGATAAAATTAGAGACTTTTTTGTTCACGAGCATAAGAATCCTCCCATCCTTGTTGTTGTTCACACACATACTCACCATAAGATTGTTGAGAAAACCACAAGGTTCCATGGAATATTGGTCATAACCAATGAATTGGTTTTGATTATACCCATGAAATTGGTAGTTATCATATTGTTGAGGTTGTTGAAAACCGTATTGTTGTTCCAATATGCTCCTTCCATAGAAATAAGCACCTGAAATAAGATTCTCAAACCAAGGTTAGAACCCATAAAATAAGAAAAATAAAAATAAAACAAAAACTAAATACAAAAATAAGAAACCAAAACAATTAACAACCGTGCCGCCTAACAGCGGCGCCAAAATTTGAGGTTGTCACCGACAAAATATAATTACACTTTCTTACTACTCAAAATATAAATATAGCAAGGGCAAGAAAGGATCGATCCCATGAGAGGTCTAGGTTGTCAAATTGTTTCTGGGCTTCCTATATAAATTACCTGGGTGTTTTCTCGATTTTTATGAAAGTAAAATAAACTAAAAGCAAATAAACAAAAGTAAACAAATAGATTCAAGGATAAGAAATATTGGTTAAGGATTTCGCTTTCATTCACTAACATGCTTTTCACAATAACTAGAATTGATATTTAATCTCAACTTTTATCAAAGACCCTAGAATACCTTGATCGCAAAGAATATCCCGAAACCTCCCTCATGTCATCAACAAACACATTAAAAGATGCTAATATGAATTCTACCTAAAGGAACAACCTAACGTGTAAAAGCACTAATCAAGTTTAATTCCTAGATGCGTTAAGTTCTATGAAATCAGTGCCAATCAAAGCAATTGAACGTGGAAAGCGCACTAATTCAATTTAACAAAGGTTACGATTCACATATGATCATAAGAATATATCACTACAAACTATAATCATATTATGCTACTTGTATTCAAGGAATATCACTTTGCGTATAATAAACCTAAACTAGCAATAGATGTGATTAGAAGTTCTGCAATTTGCAATTTGACAAAACAATCAATCAATCATAAACAATATTTTCAGAGAATTGCAAACGAGTAGATATGAGACAAAACTAATATATTGAATCAAAGAATCATGCTTTGTGAAATCCAATTATTCCATAACCAATAATAAACTTAGGTACTCATATTCAAGGAGTTCATCACAAGAAGAAAGAGAAGAAACTTCATGGTTCTAAACCCTAGAATAAAGTAGAGGAAAAAGAATAGAAAATAGATAAAAGATATCTCAAATTGTGCCTAGGCTTCTTTATATAGAGTTTTGTAACCTCTTTCTTGAAGAAACTAGGAAACCTAGTAAAAATAGGAAAGTGTCCGTGCATCACACCCCGTGCAAAGTGGCCGCCAAAATCGCCAAAATCCCCAACTAGGAAGTAAGGTCCAAGGCTGCTTTCAGTATCAAGAAGTGACTGAAAACATCTAATGGGCTCATCTTTGTGGACAAGTCCAGCCCAAATATCTCATCTTAATCAAGTTTAGTGAAACCGGCATAATAATAATATCCGAGATTACCCACATTTATGGGAATACCAAACCGTAAGTCTCCCCGAATTCCAACTTCTTTTCTTCTCGTTTTCTCCTACATACACTTTCAAACTTCTGTGCTTCTTCTGAGCTTCTATATCAGCCGCATCCATCGTAAAATAGCAGCACCATTTCGTTCATTGCAAAGATACCATTGCATCGACCTCCATGAACCACCATAAACTTCATGGATCACGACAAGAACCAACTCTTTCCCATCACCGAGCTTTAATCTTCATCGCAGCCTTCATAACTCTCGTTGTTCCAAAGCAGCCTTCATTCGATAATCAAGCACCATCTCTTTGTCATCATCGCCAATGGTAGCAAGAACTACCATTCCTTCCTTTGATCATCCGAAACCCAAGTCCTCTCTCGTTTTCTAGACAAACTCCATCATCTCCGCCATTAACGCTGTGGAAATAGTAGCTCCATTCTCGTTCACTATCGCAGCTCATCCACCTTCGAACATCACCTGCAGCTTCGCTTTAAAGTTAACCCCATCTCCGTTAGCTTAACCATCACCATAGGACTTCTATCGAGCTCCATCAATCCCAACTCGAATAGCTTACATCGCGCATCAGCATCTCAACTTCCTTCACCGTTCCCTGTTCTTCAAGCCATAACCATCATCGACCGCAGCAAATCCCCATTCTTCGTCCATTTCGTTTCTCAACCCTTCATAACATCTCCGGCATCATCGATAATGGTAGCAGCCATCGTTGAGTTCTCCAACTCACAAAGCAGATGTCCATTCTTCTCCATTCCCCGTCATTCGCCGCCAATACTCAAGTTCTTCTTCTCTCCTGCCAGATCATCACGATCAATCTCGCCACCGACAACAACCACGCAACCTCCTCTTAAGCTCCATCAATAACGAGAATCACCATGCCTTCGCCTCCGTCTAGCCATTATCACTGCTCATGCAACAAACCTCCGTCGAGTATCTTATTAAATTAAGGAAGAAGATGAAGGTGCCCTTAGTAAAATGACAAGTATCTCAGTAGCACTTGATTTCTAGCTTCCCCCTAGTAAATGGCCTAACTGCCTTTAACAGCTCCTCTGAAAGTGGCAACCCCTTAACTTGTATTGGGGTGCCAATAGCATTCACCACTAAAATGACCATCTTGCCCTTTTCTTTTCCGATTCTCATTTTGCTCATAACTTCTTCATACGATCTCAGAATGACTCCGTTCTTTCGCCATCGTCTTCATCTTCTCGTCCTCTACACAATGAAAAGTATAAATCTTTTATTTGAACGAGTTCCAATTGGTCTTTTTGCTCCAAATGACTCCATTGCACCTAATAAACTCAAAAGCACACATAAGATACATAATTTACAAGAAAACTCGCAAAGAAAGCATAAATACTAGATATTAAATACGGTGTATTCTACACCTATCAAATTCCCCCACACTTAGACTTTGCTAGTCCTCGAGCAAATCAAACAAAACAAATTCAAAAAGATACATACAACCGTGTCGCCGAGGCTACGGTTAATTTTAGCATAAATAACAAGCCTTTAAACCCCTAGGTGTCCCTAGTGGACGAGTTATAGTCTCGTGAAGGTTTACTAGAGATATACCTACAAAACCTATATTTCAAACTCCGTCTATTCGTGACAAATCAATGAATGAATCCAAAATGACTAGGAGGAGGTACCTTGCAAAGTCAATTCATATATTAGTAAATAAACTCTAATTAGATAGTCGAACAAGCCACAATACTTAAAACCAACAAACCACAATCACAATGAAAAGATTAAGAAGATGGATATAAATGTAGATGTTGGCGAATATTCTCAAGTGTTCGATGTTTCCCATATCTGTCTCGAAGGTCACCGCTAAGATGAACCTAATCCTATTGGATTGAGCTACTTAGTCCGAATGCTACATCAAATCAATTGGCATATACAAGGGAACCAAAAGTGACTTTATTCAACACAATAATAATAATTTTTTTATAAGTTTGGATCAAATCGGATCCAATTTCTCTTTTTTTAGACAAAGCATGATTAGATCTTTTGGATCCAAGCGCATGCTTCTTGTCAGCAAGTACATGATAGTTGCCTTGGATCCCGCATTCCACGCTTGTTTAGGCGACGGAGATGGGGACTACGTTTCACACATACCGCTATTCCCAAGTGTCTTTTTATTCCGTTTTGGTCTAATTGGTTGGTCTTTTTTTTTTTTTTTTTTTTTTTTTTTTCATGTAACTCAACCACTCTATTTCATCCTAGCAGTAATAACATGTCGATGTTTAGTGACCCACCAAAGCACTTAGAGAACAATAGATAAATATGGAAAAAATAAAAAAAATAGAATGCGATATGGTGATATTCCAGATATGGTAACAACTATCATGTTAGTTTTGATTTCTGAGCTATGTTCTTCCCTTTTAGTTAATTGGTTCCTCAAATCCTGCATTCAAAATGGTTCCATCCACTAATGGTGTCAAAAACAAACTATACAAACATATAAATGCTCCCCCACACTTAAACTTCACATTGTCCTCAATGTGTAAAACCGAAAGTTCTGAATTCTGACGTAACAGCAGATAAAACGCAAAAACTGTGCAAATTGGTAAGGAATTTGGAAAAACTCCATTTCACAAAAGTTGTTCATCTACGTGTTTTCTACACAGTGTCAAAATTTCACAGTGTTTTGATAAACGGTCTGACAGTTATGGTCTCTGGACTGAACTACGCGCAGTCTGAAATTTTCTGACGAAAAGGTATTCGTCATAAATCTCTTCTAAGATAGATACCGGACTCAATGAAATTAAACATAGGGATGCAAATATGATATAAAAACATTAAAAAATAAATAAACGAAGCAAAAATAAAAGAAAAAGCAAAAAGATAAGAGATACAAAACCGGTGGGTTGCCTCCCACTTAGCGCTTGTTTTAAAGTCGACGGCCCGACTTAGCTTCTTGTAAGATTCATTCCCCATACACCAATAATCGGAAAAGTTGGGGATCCGTCCATAGAACCTGTTTTGCAAACACTAACTTCACACAAATATTAGTAATATAAAGCAAAAGTGAAGCTATGAACCGATAAATGCTTCCCCCACACTTATTCTTGTCCACACATGGAAGTGTATAAAGAATATAGAAGTCGGGTACCTCCACGGTTTCTGGTTCCATAACCTGCATAGTATGAGAATCAAGTATCTCTAATGGCGGAAAACGAGAAACAAAGTCATTCAACAATATTCTCGAAGCACATACATTCAAACCAATAAGAGGTAAAGGAGAAGAAATAATAGGCAAAGGATTAGATAAACCTTGCACAATCTCTTGTATCATGAAATCCTCTTCATCCTTGAAAAACTCAAGTGAATTATTCACCTCTTGTATATCATGGTCCTCTATCAAACCTTGCAACCATTCTTCGTCCGTTTCTGCCGTAACCAAAGTGTCACATAAACATCATCATTACAATCATTTGCAAGCTCAATTGGGTCTTCCACAATATTGGTCAAACCGGTCTCATTCTCAACATACTCCTCCGTTTTGTTGTAAGGCACATACTCTTTTGCGGATCCAAATTTTATTATAAGAAACTTTTTTAGAACACTCGAAAATGCATCATCCTCAAGCTCCACCCTTTGAATAGGTTCTTGATCATTATTAAGATCAATGCTTGAGTAATCTACACAAGTGTCGTCATATTCCTCTTCGTCTTCATCTTGATCCCAAAAAGACTCCTCGGAGATGTCACCATGAGTTGTTTCAAGCAATGTATCATAATCACCGTCACTATCATAGTCAACATAAGATTGTTCCTCGCTGAATTTAGTGTTGTTAAACTCTAACTCATCCTTTTGAATAGGTGAATGATCATTAGTACGATCAAGAGTTGAGTTAACTACACAATTATCGACGAAAGTGCCCAAGGATTGGCCTTTTTCAACATTAGCATCAATCAAATATTCATCACAAACCATATGCACATTAGAATTGTCCATATCTTCCTTGTATTGATCAATGTCTCTTCGCAAGATAGTCATACTTTCATGAAGTTCTTGGAGTTGCTCGTTTGTAGTCTCTTTTGCTTTTTGAAATTCCTCTTGTAAAAAGGTGGAAACTTTATCGATAAAATTAGAGACTTTTTGTTCACGAGCATAAGAATCCTCCCATCCTTGTTGTTGTTCACACACATACTCACCATAAGATTGTTGAGGAAAACCACAAGGTTCCATGGAATATTGGTCATAACCAATGAATTGGTTTTGATTATACCCATGAAATTGGTAGTTATCATATTGTTGAGGTTGTTGAAAACCGTATCCAGTGTTCCAATATGCTCCTTCCATCGAAATAAGCACCTGAAATAAGATTCTCAAACCAAGGTTAGAACCCGAGAAAATAAGAAAAATAAAAATAAAACAAAAACTAAATACAAAAATAAGAAACCAAAACAATTAACAACTGCCGCCTCAAGCAACGGCGCCAAAATTTGACCGGTCGTCAGCCGACACAAATATAATTACACTTTCTTACTACTCAAAATATAAATATAGCAAGGGCAAGAAAGGATCGATCCCAGAGAGAGGTCTAGGTTGTCAAATTGTTTCGGTTTCCTATATAAAATACCGGTGTTTTTCGATTTTTATGAAAGTAAAATAAACTAAAAGCAAATAAACAAAAGTAAACAAATAGATTCAAGGATAAGAAATATTGGTTAAGGATTTCGTTTTCATTCACTAACATGCTTTTCACAATAACTAGAATTGATATTTAATCTCAACTTTTATCAAAGACCCTAGAATACCTTGATCGCAAGAATATCCGCAAACCTCCTCATGTCATCAACAAACACATTAAAAGATGCGAATATGAATTCTACCTAAAGGAACAACCTAACGTGTAAAAGCACTAATCAAGTTTAATTCCCTAGATGCGTTAAGTTCTATGAAATCAGGCCAATCAAAGCAATTGAACGTGGAAAGCGCACTAATTCAATTTAACAAAGGTTACGATTCACATATGATCATAAGAATATATCACTACAAACTATAATCATATTATGCTACTTGTATTCAAGGAATATCACTTTTGCGTATAATAAACCCTAAACTAGCAATAGATGTGATTAGAAGTTCTACCAATTTGCAACTTGACATAACAATCAATCAATCATAAAACAATATTTTCAGAGAATTGCAAACGATAGATATGAGACAAAACTAATATATTGAATCAAAGAATCATGCTTTGTGAAATCCAATTATTCCATAACCAATAATAAACTTAGGTACTCATATTCATGGAGTTCATCACAAGAAGAAAGAGAAGAAACTTCATGGTTCTAAACCCTAGAATAAAGTAGAGGAAAAAGAATAGAAAATAGATAAAAGATATCTCAAATTGTGCCTAGGCTTCTCTATATATAGAGTTTTGTAACCTCTTCTTGAAGAAACTAGGAAACCTAGTAAAAATAGGAAAGTGTCCGTGCATCACACCCCGTGCAAAGTGGCTGCCAAAATCGCCAAAATCCCCAACGAGAAGTAAGGTCCAAGGTCTGCTTTAGATCAAGAAGTGATTGAAAACATCTAATGGGCTCATGGCTTTGTGGACAAGTCCAGCCCAAATATCTCATCTTAGCTGTCGGTTTAGTGGAAACCTGCCAGATAATAATAATATCCGAGATTACCCACGTATGGGAATACCAAACCGTAAGTCTCCCCGGAATTCCAACTTCTTTTTCTTCTCGTTTTCTCCCTACATACAGCTTCGAACTTTGTGGCTTCTTCTGAGCTTCTATATCAGCCGCATCCATCGTAAAATAGCAAGCACCATTCTCATTTCATGCCAAGATACCATTGCATCGACCTCCATGAACCACCATAAACTTCCATGGATCACGACAAGCAACCAACTCTTTCCCATCACCGAGCTTTAATCTTCATCGCGACTTCATAATCAGCTCTCTCGTTGTTCCAAAGGCTTCATTCGATAATCAATAAAGCACACCATCTCTTTGTCATCATCGCCAATGGTAGCAAGAACTACCATTCCTTCCTTGATCATCCGAAACCCAAGTCCTCTCTGTTCTTAGACAAACTCCATCATCTCTGCCATTAACGCCAGGAAATAGTAGCTCCATTCTCGTTCACTATCAGCAGCTCATCCACCTTCGAACATCACCTGCAGTTCTGCTTTAAAGTTAACCCCATCTCCGTTAGCTTAACCATCACCATAGGGACTTCCCTATCGAGCTCCATCAATCCCAACTCGAACAGCCTTACTGCCAGCATCAGCATCTCAACTTCCTTCACCGTTCCCTGTTCTTCAAGCCATAACCATCATCGACCGCAGCAAATCCCCATTCTCTGTCCATTTCGTTCTCAACCCTTCATAACATCTCTGGCATCATCGATAATGGTAGCAGCCACTGTTGAGTTCTCCCAACTCACGGCAGATCGTCCATTCTTCTCCATTCCCGTCATTCGCTGCCAATACTCAAGTTCTTCTTCTGCGCGGGGATCATCACGATCAATCTCGTCCACCGACAACAACCACGGCAACCTCCTCTTAAGCTCCATCAATAACGAGAATCACCACAGCCTTCGCCTCCGTCTAGCCATTATCACCAGCGTTCATGCAACAAACCTCCGTCGAGTATCTGTTAAATTAAGGAAGAAGATGAAGGTGCCCCTAGTAAAATGACAAGTATCTGTTAGCACTTGATTTCTAGCTTCCCCCTAGTAAATGGCCTAACTGCCTTTAACAGCTCCTCTGAAAGTGGCAACCCCTTAACTTGTATTGGGGTGCCAATAGCATTCACCACTAAAATGACCATCTTGCCCTTTTCTTTCTGATTCTCATTTTGCTCATAACTTCTTCATACGATCTCGAGAATGACTCCGCTTCTTTCGCCATCGTCTTCATCTTCTCGTCCTCTACACAATGAAAAGTATAATTCTTTTATTTTAACGAGTTCCAATTGGTCTTTTTGCTCCAAATGACTCCATTGCACCTAATAAACTCAAAAGCACACATAAGATACATAATTTACAAGAAAACTCGTAAAGAAAGCATAAATACTAGATATTAAATACGGTGTATTCTACACCTATCAAATTCCCCACACTTAGACTTTGCTAGTCCTCGAGCAAATCAAACAAAACAAATTCAAAAAGATACATACAACTCCGTGTCGTCGAGGCTACGGTTAATTTTAGCATAAATAACAAGCCTTTAAACCCCTAGGTGTCCCTAGTGGACGAGTTATAGTCTCGTGAAGGTTTACTAGAGATATACCTACAAAACCTATATTTCAAACTCCGTCTATTCGTGACAAATCAATGAACGAATCCAAAATGACTACAGGAGGAGGTACCTTGCAAAGTCAATTCATATATTAGTAAATAAACTCTAATTAGATAGTCGAACAAGCCACAATACTCGGAAACCAACAAACCACAATCACAATGAAAAGATTAAGAAGATGGATATAGATGTAGATGTTGGCGAATATTCTCAAGTGTTCGATGTTTCCCATATCTGTCTGAAGGTCACTGCTAAGATGAACCTAATCCTATTGGATTGAGCTACTTAGTGCTGAATGCTACATCAAATCAATTGGCATATACAAGGGAACCAAAAGTGACTTTATTCAACACAATAATAATAATTTTTTTATAAGATTGGATCAAACTGGATCCAATTTCTCTTTTTTTTAGATAAAGATGATTAGATCTTTTGGATCCAAGCGCATGCTTCTTGTCAGCAAGTACATGATAGTTGCCTTGGATCCCGCATTCCACGCTTGTTTAGGCGACGGAGACAGGGACTACGTTTCACACATACTCGCTATTCCCAAGTGTCTTTTTATTCCGTTTTGGTCTAATTGGTTGGTCTCTTTTTTTTTTTTTTTTTTTTTTTTTTTTCATGTAACTCAACCACTCTATTTCATCCTAGCAGTAATAACATGTCGATGTTTAGTGACCCACCAAAGCACTTAGAGAACAATAGATAAATATGGAAAAAATAAAAAAAATAGAATGCGATATGGTGATATTCCGAGATATGGTAACAACTATCATGTTAGTTTTGATTTCTCGAGCTATGTTCTTCCTTTTAGTTAATTGGTTCCTCAAATCCTGCATTCAAAATGGTTCCATCCACTAATGGTGTCAAAACAAACTATACAAACATATAAATGCTCCCCCACACTTAAACTTCACATTGTCCTCAATGTGTAAAACCGAAAGTTCTGAATTCTGACGTAACAGCAGATAAAACGCAAAAACTGTGCAAATTGGTAAGGAATTTGGAAAAACTCCATTTCACAAAAAGTTGTTCATCTACGTGTTTTCTACACAGTGTCAAAATTTCACAGTGTTTTGATAAACGGTCTGACAGTTATGGTCTCTGGACTGAACTACGCGCAGTCTGAAATTTTCTGACGAAAAGGTATTCGTCATAAATCTCTTCTAAGATAGATACCCGGACTCAATGAAATTAAACATAGGGATGCAAATATGATATAAAAACATTAAAAAATAAATAAACGAAGCAAAAATAAAAGAAAAAGCAAAAAGATAAGAGATACAAAACCGGTGGGTTGCCTCCCACTTAGCGCTTGTTTTAAAGTCGACGGCCCGACTTAGCTTCTTGTAAGATTCATTACCCATACACCAATAATCGGAAAAGTTTGGGATCCGTCCATAGAACCTGTTTTGCAAACACTAGCTTCACACAAATATTAGTAATATAAAGCAAAAGTGAAGCTATGAACCGATAAACGCTTCCCCCACACTTATTCTTGTCCACACATGGAAGTGTATAAAGAATATAGAAGTCGGGTACCTCCACGGTTTTCGGTTCCATAACTGCATAGTATGAGAATCAAGTATCTCTAATGGCGAAAACGAGAAACAAAGTCATTCAACAATATTCTCAAGCACATACATTCAAACCAATAAGAGGTAAAGGAGAAGAAATAATAGGCAAAGGATTAGATAAACCTTGCACAATCTCTTGTATCATGAAATCCTCTTCATCCTTGAAAAACTCAAGTGAATTATTCACCTCTTGTATATCATGGTCCTCTATCAAACCTTGCAACCATTCTTCGTCCGTTTCTGCCGTAACCAAAGTGTCGACATAAACATCATCATTACAATCATTTGCAAGCTCAATTGGGTCTTCCACAATATTGGTCAAACCGGTCTCATTCTCAACATACTCCTCCGTTTTGTTGTAAGGCACATACTCTTTTAGTGGATCCAAATTTTATTATAAGAAACTTTTTTAGAACACTCGAAAATGCATCATCCTCAAGCTCCACCTTTGAATAGGTTCTTGATCATTATTAAGATCAATGCTTGAGTAATCTACACAAGTGTCGTCATATTCCTCTTCGTCTTCATCTTGATCCCAAAAAGACTCCTCGGAGATGTCACCATGAGTTGTTTCAAGCAATGTATCATAATCACCGTCACTATCATAGTCAACATAAGATTGTTCCTCGCTGAATTTAGTGTTGTTAAACTCTAACTCATCCTTTTGAATAGGTGAATGATCATTAGTACGATCAAGAGTTGAGTTAACTACACAATTATCGACGAAAGTGCCCAAGGATTGGCCTTTTTCAACATTAGCATCAATCAAATATTCATCACAAACCATATGCACATTAGAATTGTCCATATCTTCCTTGTATTGATCAATGTCTCTTCGCAAGATAGTCATACTTTCACGAAGTTCTTGGAGTTGCTCGTTTGTAGTCTCTTTTGCTTTTTGAAATTCCTCTTGTAAAAAGGTGGAAACTTTATCGATAAAATTAGAGACTTTTTGTTCACGAGCATAAGAATCCTCCCATTCTTGTTGTTGTTCACACACATACTCACCATAAGATTGTTGAGGAAAACCACAAGGTTCCATGGAATATTGGTCATAACCAATGAATTGGTTTTGATTATACCCATGAAATTGGTAGTTATCATATTGTTGAGGTTGTTGAAAACCGTATCCAAGTGTTCCAATATGCTCCTTCCATCGAAATAAGCACACTGAAATAAGATTCTCAAACCAAGGTTAGAACCCGAGGGAAAATAAGAAAAATAAAAATAAAACAAAAACTAAATACAAAAATAAGAAACCAAAACAATTAACAATGCCTCCCAGAACAAGCGCCAAAATTTGACCAATAGGTTGTCAGCCGACACAAATATAATTACACTTTCTTACTACTCAAAATATAAATATAGCAAGGGCAAGAAAGGATCGATCCCACAGAGAGGTCTAGGTTGTCAAATTGTTTCGGTTTCCTATATAAATTAGGGTGTTTTATGATTTTTATGAAAGTAAAATAAACTAAAAGCAAATAAACAAAAGTAAACAAATAGATTCAAGGATAAGAAATATTGGTTAAGGATTTCGTTTTCATTCACTAACATGCTTTTCACAATAACTAGAATTGATATTTAATCTCAACTTTTATCAAAGACCCTAGAATACCTTGATCGCAAGAATATCCCGCAAACCTCCTCATGTCATCAACAAACACATTAAAAGATGCGAATATGAATTCTACCTAAAGGAACAACCTAACGTGTAAAAGCACTAATCAAGTTTAATTCCCTAGATGCGTTAAGTTCTATGAAATCAGGCCAATCAAAGCAATTGAACGTGGAAAGCGCACTAATTCAATTTAACAAAGGTTACGATTCACATATGATCATAAGAATATATCACTACAAACTATAATCATATTATGCTACTTGTATTCAAGGAATATCACTTTTGCGTATAATAAACCCTAAACTAGCAATAGATGTGATTAGAAGTTCTACCAATTTGCAACTTGACAAAACAATTAATCAATCATAAAACAATATTTTCAGAGAATTGCAAACGATAGATATGAGACAAAACTAATATATTGAATCAAAGAATCATGCTTTGTGAAATCCAATTATTCCATAACCAATAATAAACTTAGGTACTCATATTCAAGGAGTTCATCACAAGAAGAAAGAGAAGAAACTTCATGGTTCTAAACCCTAGAATAAAGTAGAGGAAAAAGAATAGAAAATAGATAAAAGATATCTCAAATTGTGCCTAGGCTTCTCTATATATAGAGTTTTGTAACCTCTTCTTGAAGAAACTAGGAAACCTAGTAAAAATAGGAAAGTGTCCGTGCATCACACCCCGTGCAAAGTGGCTGCCAAAATCGCCAAAATCCCCAACGAGAAGTAAGGTCCAAGGCTGCTTTCGTATCAAGAAGTGATTGAAAACATCTAATGGGCTCATGCTGTGGACAAGTCCAGCCCAAATATCTCATCTTAACTGTATCGTTTAGTGAAACCGACAGATAATAATAATATCCGAGATTACCCACGTATGGGAATACCAAACCGTAAGTCTCCCTGGAATTCCAACTTCTTTTTCTTCTCGTTTTCTCCCTACATACAGCTTCGAACTTCCTGTGACTTCTTCTCGGAGCTTCTATATCAGCCGCATCCATCGTAAAATAGCAGCACCATTCTGTTCACTGCCAGCATACCATTGCATCGACCTCCATGAACCACCATAAACTTCCATGGATCACGACAGCAACCAACTCTTTCCCATCACCGAGCTTTAATCTTCATCGCAGCTTCATAATCAGCTCTCTGTTGTTCCAGCATCTTCATTCGATAATCAACAGCACCATCTCTTTGTCATCACTGCCAATGGTAGCAAGAACTACCATTCCTTCCTTGATCATCCGAAACCCAAGTCCTCTCTGTTCTTAGACAAACTCCATCATCTCTGCCATTAACGCCGTGGAAATAGTAGCTCCATTCTCGTTCACTATCAGCAGCTCATCCACCTTCGAACATCACTCGCAGTTCGCTTTAAAGTTAACCCCATCTCCGTTAGCTTAACCATCACCATAGGGACTTCCTATCGAGCTCCATCAATCCCAACTCGAATGAGCCTTCTCACAAAGATCGGCATCTCAACTTCCTTCACCGTTCCTGTTCTTCAAGCCATAACCATCATCGACCGCAGCAAATCCCCATTCTCTGTCCATTTCGTTCTCAACCCTTCATAACATCTCTGGCATCATCGATAATGGTAGCAGCCACTGTTGAGTTCTCCCAACTCACAGCAGACTGTCCATTCTTCTCCATTCCCGTCATTCGCTGCCAATACTCAAGTTCTTCTTCTCTGCCAGGATCATCACGATCAATCTCGTCACGAAACAACAACCACGGCAACCTCCTCTTAAGCTCCATCAATAACGAGAATCACCACAGCCTTCGCCTCCGTCTCCAGCCATTATCACCGGCGTTCATGCAACAAACCTCCGTCGAGTATGTTGTTAAATTAGGGAAGAAGATGAAGGTGCCCCTAGTAAAATGACAAGTATCTCGTTAGCACTTGATTTCTAGCTTCCCCCTAGTAAATGGCCTAACTGCCTTTAACAGCTCCTCACGAAAGTGGCAACCCCTTAACTTGTATTGGGGTGCCAATAGCATTCACCACTAAAATGACCATCTTGCCCTTTTCTTTCTGATTCTCATTTTGCTCATAACTTCTTCATACGATCTCAGAATGACTCCGTTCTTTCGCCATCGTCTTCATCTTCTCGTCCTCTACACAATGAAAATTATAAATCTTTTATTTGAACGAGTTCCAATTGGTCTTTTTGCTCCAAATGACTCCATTGCACCTAATAAACTCAAAAGCACACATAAGATACATAATTTACAAGAAAACTCGCAAAGAAAGCATAAATACTAGATATTAAATACGGTGTATTCTACACCTATCAAATTCCCCCACACTTAGACTTTGCTAGTCCTCGAGCAAATCAAACAAAACAAATTCAAAAAGATACATACAACTCCGTGTCGTCGAGGCTACGGTTAATTTTAGCATAAATAACAAGCCTTTAAACCCCTAGGTGTCCCTAGTGGACGAGTTATAGTCTCGTGAAGGTTTACTAGAGATATACCTACAAAACCTATATTTCAAACTCCGTCTATTCGTGACAAATCAATGAACGAATCCAAAATGACTACGGAGAGGAGGTACCTTGCAAAGTCAATTCATATATTAGTAAATAAACTCTAATTAGATAGTCGAACAAGCCACAATACTCTAAAACCAACAAACCACAATCACAATGAAAAGATTAAGAAGATGGATATAGATGTAGATGTTGGCGAATATTCTCAAGTGTTCGATGTTTCCCATATCTGTCCAAGGTCACTGCTAAGATGAACCTAATCCTATTGGATTGAGCTACTTAGTCTGAATGCTACATCAAATCAATTGGCATATACAAGGGAACCAAAAGTGACTTTATTCAACACAATAATAATAATTTTTTTATAAGTTTGGATCAAACTGGATCCAATTTCTCTTTTTTTTTAGACAGCATGATTAGATCTTTTGGATCCAAGCGCATGCTTCTTGTCAGCAAGTACATGATAGTTGCCTTGGATCCTGCATTCCACGCTTGTTTAGGCGACGGAGACAGGGACTACGTTTCACACATACTGCTATTCCCAAGTGTCTTTTTATTCCGTTTTGGTCTAATTGGTCGGTCTCTTTTTTTTTTTTTTTTTTTTTTTTTTTTTCATGTAACTCAACCACTCTATTTCATCCTAGCAGTAATAACATGTCGATGTTTAGTGACCCACCAAAGCACTTAGAGAACAATAGATAAATATGGAAAAAATAAAAAAAATAGAATGCGATATGGTGATATTCCGAGATATGGTAACAACTATCATGTTAGTTTTGATTTCTGAGCTATGTTCTTCCCTTTTAGTTAATTGGTTCCTCAAATCCTGCATTCAAAATGGTTCCATCCACTAATGGTGTCAAAAACAAACTATACAAACATATAAATGCTCCCCCACACTTAAACTTCACATTGTCCTCAATGTGTAAAACCGAAAGTTCTGAATTCTGACGTAACAGCAGATAAAACGCAAAAACTGTGCAAATTGGTAAGGAATTTGGAAAAACTCCATTTCACAAAAAGTTGTTCATCTACGTGTTTTCTACACAGTGTCAAAATTTCACAGTGTTTTGATAAACGGTCTGACAGTTATGGTCTCTGGACTGAACTACGCGCAGTCTGAAATTTTCTGACGAAAAGGTATTCGTCATAAATCTCTTCTAAGATAGATACCGGACTCAATGAAATTAAACATAGGGATGCAAATATGATATAAAAACATTAAAAAATAAATAAACGAAGCAAAAATAAAAGAAAAAGCAAAAAGATAAGAGATACAAAACCGGTGGGTTGCCTCCCACTTAGCGCTTGTTTTAAAGTCGACGGCCCCGACTTAGCTTCTTGTAAGATTCATTCCCCATACACCAATAATCGGAAAAGTTGGGGATCCGTCCATAGAACCTGTTTTGCAAACACTAACTTCACACAAATATTAGTAATATAAAGCAAAAGTGAAGCTATGAACCGATAAACGCTTCCCCACACTTATTCTTGTCCACACATGGAAGTGTATAAAGAATATAGAAGTCGGGTACCTCCACGGTTTCTGGTTCCATAACCTGCATAGTATGAGAATCAAGTATCTCTAATGGCGGAAAACGAGAAACAAAGTCATTCAACAATATTCTCAAGCACATACATTCAAACCAATAAGAGGTAAAGGAGAAGAAATAATAGGCAAAGGATTAGATAAACCTTGCACAATCTCTTGTATCATGAAATCCTCTTCATCCTTGAAAAACTCAAGTGAATTATTCACCTCTTGTATATCATGGTCCTCTATCAAACCTTGCAACCATTCTTCGTCCGTTTCTGCCGTAACCAAAGTGTCGACATAAACATCATCATTACAATCATTTGCAAGCTCAATTGGGTCTTCCACAATATTGGTCAAACCGGTCTCATTCTCAACATACTCCTCCGTTTTGTTGTAAGGCACATACTCTTTTGCGGATCCAAATTTTATTATAAGAAACTTTTTTAGAACACTCGAAAATGCATCATCCTCAAGCTCCACCCTTTGAATAGGTTCTTGATCATTATTAAGATCAATGCTTGAGTAATCTACACAAGTGTCGTCATATTCCTCTTCGTCTTCATCTTGATCCCAAAAAGACTCCTCGGAGATGTCACCATGAGTTGTTTCAAGCAATGTATCATAATCACCGTCACTATCATAGTCAACATAAGATTGTTCCTCGCTGAATTTAGTGTTGTTAAACTCTAACTCATCCTTTTGAATAGGTGAATGATCATTAGTACGATCAAGAGTTGAGTTAACTACACAATTATCGACGAAAGTGCCCAAGGATTGGCCTTTTTCAACATTAGCATCAATCAAATATTCATCACAAACCATATGCACATTAGAATTGTCCATATCTTCCTTGTATTGATCAATGTCTCTTCGCAAGATAGTCATACTTTCACGAAGTTCTTGGAGTTGCTCGTTTGTAGTCTCTTTTGCTTTTTGAAATTCCTCTTGTAAAAAGGTGGAAACTTTATCGATAAAATTAGAGACTTTTTGTTCACGAGCATAAGAATCCTCCCATCCTTGTTGTTGTTCACACACATACTCACCATAAGATTGTTGAGGAAAACCACAAGGTTCCATGGAATATTGGTCATAACCAATGAATTGGTTTTGATTATACCCATGAAATTGGTAGTTATCATATTGTTGAGGTTGTTGAAAACCGTATCCAGTGTTCCAATATGCTCCTTCCATCGAAATAAGCACCTGAAATAAGATTCTCAAACCAAGGTTAGAACCCAGAAAATAAGAAAAATAAAAATAAAACAAAAACTAAATACAAAAATAAGAAACCAAAACAATTAACAATCAACGCCTCCCCGGCAACAGCGCCAAAATTTGACCGGTTGTCAGCCGACACAAATATAATTACACTTTCTTACTACTCAAAATATAAATATAGCAAGGGCAAGAAAGGATCGATCCCACAGAGAGGTCTAGGTTGTCAAATTGTTTTGGTTTCCTATATAAATTTAGGGTGTTTTTTCGATTTTTATGAAAGTAAAATAAACTAAAAGCAAATAAACAAAAGTAAACAAATAGATTCAAGGATAAGAAATATTGGTTAAGGATTTCGTTTTCATTCACTAACATGCTTTTCACAATAACTAGAATTGATATTTAATCTCAACTTTTATCAAAGACCCTAGAATACCTTGATCGCAAGAATATCCCGCAAATCTCCTCATGTCATCAACAAACACATTAAAAGATGCGAATATGAATTCTACCTAAAGGAACAACCTAACGTGTAAAAGCACTAATCAAGTTTAATTCCCTAGATGCGTTAAGTTCTATGAAATCAGGCCAATCAAAGCAATTGAACGTGGAAAGCGCACTAATTCAATTTAACAAAGGTTACGATTCACATATGATCATAAGAATATATCACTACAAACTATAATCATATTATGCTACTTGTATTCAAGGAATATCACTTTTGCGTATAATAAACCCTAAACTAGCAATAGATGTGATTAGAAGTTCTACCAATTTGCAACTTGACAAAACAATCAATCAATCATAAAACAATATTTTCAGAGAATTGCAAACGATAGATATGAGACAAAACTAATATATTGAATCAAAGAATCATGCTTTGTGAAATCCAATTATTCCATAACCAATAATAAACTTAGGTACTCATATTCAAGGAGTTCATCACAAGAAGAAAGAGAAGAAACTTCATGGTTCTAAACCCTAGAATAAAGTAGAGGAAAAAGAATAGAAAATAGATAAAAGATATCTCAAATTGTGCCTAGGCTTCTCTATATATAGAGTTTTGTAACCTCTTCTTGAAGAAACTAGGAAACCTAGTAAAAATAGGAAAGTGTCCGTGCATCACACCCCGTGCAAAGTGGCTGCCAAAATCGCCAAAATCCCCAACGAGAAGTAAGGTCCAAGGCTGCTTTCGTATCAAGAAGTGACTGAAAACATCTAATGGGCTCATGCTGTGGACAAGTCCAGCCCAAATATCTCATCTTAACTGTCAGTTTAGTGAAACCGACAGATAATAATAATATCCGAGATTACCCACGTATGGGAATACCAAACCGTAAGTCTCCCTGGAATTCCAACTTCTTTTTCTTCTCGTTTTCTCCCTACATACAGCTTCGAACTTCCTGTGACTTCTTCTCGGAGCTTCTATATCAGCCCGCATCCATCGTAAAATAGCAAACACCATTCTCGTTCCTTCGCCAAAGCATACCATTGCATCGACCTCCATGAACCACCATAAACTTCCATGGATCACGACAGCAACCAACTCTTTCCCATCACCGAGCTTTAATCTTCATCGCAGCTTCATAATCAGCTCTCTGTTGTTCCAGCAGCTTCATTCGATAATCAACAGCACCATCTCTTTGTCATCACTGCCAATGGTAGCAAGAACTACCATTCCTTCCTTGATCATCCGAAACCCAAGTCCTCTCTGTTCTTAGACAAACTCCATCATCTCTCGCCATTAACGCCGGAAATAGTAGCTCCATTCTCGTTCACTATCGTGACTCATCCACCTTCGAACATCACCTGCAGTTCTGCTTTAAAGTTAACCCCATCTCCGTTAGCTTAACCATCACCATAGGGACTTCCCTATCGAGCTCCATCAATCCCAACTCGAACAGCCTTACTGCCAGCATCAGCATCTCAACTTCCTTCACCGTTCCCTGTTCTTCAAGCCATAACCATCATCGACCATGACAAATCCCCATTCTCTGTCCATTTCGTTCTCAACCCTTCATAACATCTCCGGCATCATCGATAATGGTAGCAGCCCTTTGTTGAGTTCTCCCAACTCACAAGCAGACTGTCCATTCTTCTCCATTCCCGTCATTCGCTGCCAATACTCAAGTTCTTCTTCTCTGCCAGGATCATCACGATCAATCTCGTCACCGACAACAACCACGGCAACCTCCTCTTAAGCTCCATCAATAACGAGAATCACCACAGCCTTCGCCTCCGTCTAGCCATTATCACCAGCGTTCATGCAACAAACCTCCGTCGAGTATCTGTTAAATTAGGGAAGAAGATGAAGGTGCCCCTAGTAAAATGACAAGTATCTGTTAGCACTTGATTTCTAGCTTCCCCCTAGTAAATGGCCTAACTGCCTTTAACAGCTCCTCTGAAAGTGGCAACCCCTTAACTTGTATTGGGGTGCCAATAGCATTCACCACTAAAATGACCATCTTGCCCTTTTCTTTCTGATTCTCATTTTGCTCATAACTTCTTCATACGATCTCAGAATGACTCCGTTCTTTCGCCATCGTCTTCATCTTCTCGTCCTCTACACAATGAAAAGTATAAATCTTTTATTTGAACGAGTTCCAATTGGTCTTTTTGCTCCAAATGACTCCATTGCACCTAATAAACTCAAAAGCACACATAAGATACATAATTTACAAGAAAACTCGCAAAGAAAGCATAAATACTAGATATTAAATACGGTGTATTCTACACCTATCAAATTCCCCCACACTTAGACTTTGCTAGTCCTCGAGCAAATCAAACAAAACAAATTCAAAAAGATACATACAACTCCGTGTCGTCGAGGCTACGGTTAATTTTAGCATAAATAACAAGCCTTTAAACCCCTAGGTGTCCCTAGTGGACGAGTTATAGTCTCGTGAAGGTTTACTAGAGATATACCTACAAAACCTATATTTCAAACTCCGTCTATTCGTGACAAATCAATGAACGAATCCAAAATGACTACTGAGGAGGAGGTACCTTGCAAAGTCAATTCATATATTAGTAAATAAACTCTAATTAGATAGTCGAACAAGCCACAATACTCGGAAACCAACAAACCACAATCACAATGAAAAGATTAAGAAGATGGATATAGATGTAGATGTTGGCGAATATTCTCAAGTGTTCGATGTTTCCCATATCTGTCTGAAGGTCACTGCTAAGATGAACCTAATCCTATTGGATTGAGCTACTTAGTGCTGAATGCTACATCAAATCAATTGGCATATACAAGGGAACCAAAAGTGACTTTATTCAACACAATAATAATAATTTTTTTATAAGATTGGATCAAACTGGATCCAATTTCTCTTTTTTTTTAGACAGCATGATTAGATCTTTTGGATCCAAGCGCATGCTTCTTGTCAGCAAGTACATGATAGTTGCCTTGGATCCTGCATTCCACGCTTGTTTTGGCGACGGAAGGGGGACTACGTTTCACACATACTGCTATTCCCAAGTGTCTTTTTATTCCGTTTTGGTTTAATTGGTCGGTCTCTTTTTTTTTTTTTTTTTTTTTTTTTTTTTCATGTAACTCAACCACTCTATTTCATCCTAGCAGTAATAACATGTCGATGTTTAGTGACCCACCAAAGCACTTAGAGAACAATAGATAAATATGGAAAAAATAAAAAAATAGAATGCGATATGGTGATATTCCGAGATATGGTAACAACTATCATGTTAGTTTTGATTTCTGAGCTATGTTCTTCCCTTTTAGTTAATTGGTTCCTCAAATCCTGCATTCAAAATGGTTCCATCCACTAATGGTGTCAAAAACAAACTATACAAACATATAAATGCTCCCCCACACTTAAACTTCACATTGTCCTCAATGTGTAAAACCGAAAGTTCTGAATTCTGACGTAACAGCAGATAAAACGCAAAAACTGTGCAAATTGGTAAGGAATTTGGAAAAACTCCATTTCACAAAAGTTGTTCATCTACGTGTTTTCTACACAGTGTCAAAATTTCACAGTGTTTTGATAAACGGTCTGACAGTTATGGTCTCTGGACTGAACTACGCGCAGTCTGAAATTTTCTGACGAAAAGGTATTCGTCATAAATCTCTTCTAAGATAGATACCGGACTCAATGAAATTAAACATAGGGATGCAAATATGATATAAAAACATTAAAAAATAAATAAACGAAGCAAAAATAAAAGAAAAAGCAAAAAGATAAGAGATACAAAACCGGTGGGTTGCCTCCCACTTAGCGCTTGTTTTAAAGTCGACGGCCCGACTTAGCTTCTTGTAAGATTCATTCCCCATACACCAATAATCGGAAAAGTTGGGGATCCGTCCATAGAACCTGTTTTGCAAACACTAACTTCACACAAATATTAGTAATATAAAGCAAAAGTGAAGCTATGAACCGATAAACGCTTCCCCCACACTTATTCTTGTCCACACATGGAAGTGTATAAAGAATATAGAAGTCGGGTACCTCCACGGTTTCTGGTTCCATAACCTGCATAGTATGAGAATCAAGTATCTCTAATGGCGGAAAACGAGAAACAAAGTCATTCAACAATATTCTCGAAGCACATACATTCAAACCAATAAGAGGTAAAGGAGAAGAAATAATAGGCAAAGGATTAGATAAACCTTGCACAATCTCTTGTATCATGAAATCCTCTTCATCCTTGAAAAACTCAAGTGAATTATTCACCTCTTGTATATCATGGTCCTCTATCAAACCTTGCAACCATTCTTCGTCCGTTTCTGCCGTAACCAAAGTGTCGACATAAACATCATCATTACAATCATTTGCAAGCTCAATTGGGTCTTCCACAATATTGGTCAAACCGGTCTCATTCTCAACATACTCCTCCGTTTTGTTGTAAGGCACATACTCTTTTGCGGATCCAAATTTTATTATAAGAAACTTTTTAGAACACTCGAAAATGCATCATCCTCAAGCTCCACCCTTTGAATAGGTTCTTGATCATTATTAAGATCAATGCTTGAGTAATCTACACAAGTGTCGTCATATTCCTCTTCGTCTTCATCTTGATCCCAAAAAGACTCCTCGGAGATGTCACCATGAGTTGTTTCAAGCAATGTATCATAATCACCGTCACTATCATAGTCAACATAAGATTGTTCCTCGCTGAATTTAGTGTTGTTAAACTCTAACTCATCCTTTTGAATAGGTGAATGATCATTAGTACGATCAAGAGTTGAGTTAACTACACAATTATCGACGAAAGTGCCCAAGGATTGGCCTTTTTCAACATTAGCATCAATCAAATATTCATCACAAACCATATGCACATTAGAATTGTCCATATCTTCCTTGTATTGATCAATGTCTCTTCGCAAGATAGTCATACTTTCACGAAGTTCTTGGAGTTGCTCGTTTGTAGTCTCTTTTGCTTTTTGAAATTCCTCTTGTAAAAAGGTGGAAACTTTATCGATAAAATTAGAGACTTTTTGTTCACGAGCATAAGAATCCTCCCATTCTTGTTGTTGTTCACACACATACTCACCATAAGATTGTTGAGGAAAACCACAAGGTTCCATGGAATATTGGTCATAACCAATGAATTGGTTTTGATTATACCCATGAAATTGGTAGTTATCATATTGTTGAGGTTGTTGAAAACCGTATCCAGTGTTCCAATATGCTCCTTCCATCGAAATAAGCACCTGAAATAAGATTCTCAAACCAAGGTTAGAACCCAGAAAATAAGAAAAATAAAAATAAAACAAAAACTAAATACAAAAATAAGAAACCAAAACAATTAACAACCGCTGCCTCCCCGGCAACGGCGCCAAAATTTGACCGGTTGTCAGCCGACACAAATATAATTACACTTTCTTACTACTCAAAATATAAATATAGCAAGGGCAAGAAAGGATCGATCCCACAGAGAGGTCTAGGTTGTCAAATTGTTTCGGTTTCCTATATAAATTAGGGTGTTTTCTCGATTTTTATGAAAGTAAAATAAACTAAAAGCAAATAAACAAAAGTAAACAAATAGATTCAAGGATAAGAAATATTGGTTAAGGATTTCGTTTTCATTCACTAACATGCTTTTCACAATAACTAGAATTGATATTTAATCTCAACTTTTATCAAAGACCCTAGAATACCTTGATCGCAAGAATATCCATAAACCTCCTCATGTCATCAACAAACACATTAAAAGATGCGAATATGAATTCTACCTAAAGGAACAACCTAACGTGTAAAAGCACTAATCAAGTTTAATTCCCTAGATGCGTTAAGTTCTATGAAATCAGGCCAATCAAAGCAATTGAACGTGGAAAGCGCACTAATTCAATTTAACAAAGGTTACGATTCACATATGATCATAAGAATATATCACTACAAACTATAATCATATTATGCTACTTGTATTCAAGGAATATCACTTTTTGCGTATAATAAACCTAAACTAGCAATAGATGTGATTAGAAGTTCTACCAATTTGCAACTTGACAAAACAATCAATCAATCATAAAACAATATTTTCAGAGAATTGCAAACGATAGATATGAGACAAAACTAATATATTGAATCAAAGAATCATGCTTTGTGAAATCCAATTATTCCATAACCAATAATAAACTTAGGTACTCATATTCATGGAGTTCATCACAAGAAGAAAGAGAAGAAACTTCATGGTTCTAAACCCTAGAATAAAGTAGAGGAAAAAGAATAGAAAATAGATAAAAGATATCTCAAATTGTGCCTAGGCTTCTCTATATATAGAGTTTTGTAACCTCTTCTTGAAGAAACTAGGAAACCTAGTAAAAATAGGAAAGTGTCCGTGCATCACACCCGTGCAAAGTGGGCTGCCAAAATCGCCAAAATCCCCAACGAGAAGTAAGGTCCAAGGCTGCTTTCGTATCAAGAAGTGATTGAAAACATCTAATGGGCTCATCTTTGTGGACAAGTCCAGCCCAAATATCTCATCTTAACTGTCAGTTTAGTGAAACCGACGAGATAATAATAATATCCGAGATTACCCACGTATGGGAATACCAAACCGTAAGTCTCCCCCGGAATTCCAACTTCTTTTTCTTCTCGTTTTCTCCCTACATACAGCTTCGAACTTCCTGTGGCTTCTTCTCGGAGCTTCTATATCAGCCGCATCCATCGTAAAATAGCAGCACCATTCTGTTCACTGCCAGCATACCATTGCATCGACCTCCATGAACCACCATAAACTTCCATGGATCACGGCAAAGAACCAACTCTTTCCCATCACCGAGCTTTAATCTTCATCGCAGACTTCATAATCAGCTCTCTGTTGTCCAGCAGCTTCATTCGATAATCAACAGCACCATCTCTTTGTCATCACTGCCAATGGTAGCAAGAACTACCATTCCTTCCTTGATCATCCGAAACCCAAGTCCTCTCTGTTCTTAGACAAACTCCATCATCTCTGCCATTAACGCCAGGAAATAGTAGCTCCATTCTCGTTCACTATCAGCAGCTCATCCACCTTCGAACATCACCTGCAGTTCTGCTTTAAAGTTAACCCCATCTCCGTTAGCTTAACCATCACCATAGGGACTTCCCTATCGAGCTCCATCAATCCCAACTCGAACAGCCTTACTGCCAAGAAAAGGCATCTCAACTTCCTTCACCGTTCCCTGTTCTTCAAGCCATAACCATCATCGACCGCAGCAAATCCCCATTCTCTGTCCATTTCGTTCTCAACCCTTCATAACATCTCTGGCATCATCGATAATGGTAGCAGCCACTGTTGAGTTCTCCCAACTCACAGCAGACTGTCCATTCTTCTCCATTCCCGTCATTCACTGCCAATACTCAAGTTCTTCTTCTCTGCCAGGATCATCACGATCAATCTCGTCACCGACAACAACCACGGCAACCTCCTCTTAAGCTCCATCAATAACGAGAATCACCACAGCCTTCGCCTCCGTCTAGCCATTATCACCAGCGTTCATGCAACAAACCTCCGTCGAGTATCTGTTAAATTAGGGAAGAAGATGAAGGTGCCCCTAGTAAAATGACAAGTATCTGTTAGCACTTGATTTCTAGCTTCCCCCTAGTAAATGGCCTAACTGCCTTTAACAGCTCCTCTGAAAGTGGCAACCCCTTAACTTGTATTGGGGTGCCAATAGCATTCACCACTAAAATGACCATCTTGCCCTTTTCTTTCTCGATTCTCATTTTGCTCATAACTTCTTCATACGATCTCGTAATGACTAGTTCTTTCGCCATCGTCTTCATCTTCTCGTCCTCTACACAATGAAAAGTATAAATCTTTTATTTGAACGAGTTCCAATTGGTCTTTTTGCTCCAAATGACTCCATTGCACCTAATAAACTCAAAAGCACACATAAGATACATAATTTACAAGAAAACTCGCAAAGAAAGCATAAATACTAGATATTAAATACGGTGTATTCTACACCTATCAAATTCCCCCACACTTAGACTTTGCTAGTCCTCGAGCAAATCAAACAAAACAAATTCAAAAAGATACATACAACTCCGTGTCGTCGAGGCTACGGTTAATTTTAGCATAAATAACAAGCCTTTAAACCCCTAGGTGTCCCTAGTGGACGAGTTATAGTCTCGTGAAGGTTTACTAGAGATATACCTACAAAACCTATATTTCAAACTCCGTCTATTCGTGACAAATCAATGAACGAATCCAAAATGACTACAGGAGGAGGTACCTTGCAAAGTCAATTCATATATTAGTAAATAAACTCTAATTAGATAGTCGAACAAGCCACAATACTCGGAAACCAACAAACCACAATCACAATGAAAAGATTAAGAAGATGGATATAGATGTAGATGTTGGCGAATATTCTCAAGTGTTCGATGTTTCCCATATAAAAGAAGGTCTTTGCTAAGATGAACCTAATCCTATTGGATTGAGCTACTTAGTCTTGAATGCTACATCAAATCAATTGGCATATACAAGGGAACCAAAAGTGACTTTATTCAACACAATAATAATAATTTTTTATAAGATTGGATCAAACTGGATCCAATTTCTCTTTTTTTAGACAAACATGATTAGATCTTTTGGATCCAAGCGCATGCTTCTTGTCAACAAGTACATGATAGTTGCCTTGGATCCCGCATTCCACGCTTGTTTAGGCGACGGAGACAGGGGACTACGTTTCACACATACTGCTATTCCCAAGTGTCTTTTTATTCCGTTTTTGGTCTAATTTGGCTCTTTTTCTGATTTTTTTCTTTCTTTTTTTTTTATATTTTTTTCTTTTTTTTTTTTTTTTTTTTTTTTTTTTTTTTTTTTTTTTTTTCATGTAACTCAACCACTCTATTTCATCCTAGCAGTAATAACATGTCGATGTTTAGTGACCCACCAAAGCACTTAGAGAACAATAGATAAATATGGAAAAAATAAAAAAAATAGAATGCGATATGGTGATATTCCGAGATATGGTAACAACTATCATGTTAGTTTTGATTTCTGAGCTATGTTCTTCCCTTTTAGTTAATTGGTTCCTCAACTCCTGCATTCAAAATGGTTCCATCCACTAATGGTGTCAAAAACAAACTATACAAACATATAAATGCTCCCCCACACTTAAACTTCACATTGTCCTCAATGTGTAAAACCGAAAGTTCTGAATTCTGACGTAACAGCAGATAAAACGCAAAAACTGTGCAAATTGGTAAGGAATTTGGAAAAACTCCATTTCACAAAAGTTGTTCATCTACGTGTTTTCTACACAGTGTCAAAATTTCACAGTGTTTTGATAAACGGTCTGACAGTTATGGTCTCTGGACTGAACTACGCGCAGTCTGAAATTTTCTGACGAAAAGGTATTCGTCATAAATCTCTTCTAAGATAGATACCGGACTCAATGAAATTAAACATAGGGATGCAAATATGATATAAAAACAGTAAAAAATAAATAAACGAAGCAAAAATAAAAGAAAAAGCAAAAAGATAAGAGATACAAAACCGGTGGGTTGCCTCCCACTTAGCGCTTGTTTTAAAGTCGACGGCCCGACTTAGCTTCTTGTAAGATTCATTCCCCATACACCAATAATCGGAAAAGTTGGGGATCCGTCCATAGAACCTGTTTTGCAAACACTAACTTCACACAAATATTAGTAATATAAAGCAAAAGTGAAGCTATGAACCGATAAATGCTTCCCCCACACTTATTCTTGTCCACACATGGAAGTGTATAAAGAATATAGAAGTCGGGTACCTCCACGGTTTCTGGTTCCATAACTCGCATAGTATGAGAATCAAGTATCTCTAATGGCGGAAAACGAGAAACAAAGTCATTCAACAATATTCTCGAAGCACATACATTCAAACCAATAAGAGGTAAAGGAGAAGAAATAATAGGCAAAGGATTAGATAAACCTTGCACAATCTCTTGTATCATGAAATCCTCTTCATCCTTGAAAAACTCAAGTGAATTATTCACCTCTTGTATATCATGGTCCTCTATCAAACCTTGCAACCATTCTTCGTCCGTTTTCGCCGTAACCAAAGTGTCGACATAAACATCATCATTACAATCATTTGCAAGCTCAATTGGGTCTTCCACAATATTGGTCAAACCGGTCTCATTCTCAACATACTCCTCCGTTTTGTTGTAAGGCACATACTCTTTTGCGGATCCAAATTTTATTATAAGAAACTTTTTAGAACACTCGAAAATGCATCATCCTCAAGCTCCACCCTTTGAATAGGTTCTTGATCATTATTAAGATCAATGCTTGAGTAATCTACACAAGTGTCGTCATATTCCTCTTCGTCTTCATCTTGATCCCAAAAAGACTCCTCGGAGATGTCACCATGAGTTGTTTCAAGCAATGTATCATAATCACCGTCACTATCATAGTCAACATAAGATTGTTCCTCGCTGAATTTAGTGTTGTTAAACTCTAACTCATCCTTTTGAATAGGTGAATGATCATTAGTACGATCAAGAGTTGAGTTAACTACATAATTATCAGCGAAAGTGCCCAAGGATTGGCCTTTTTCAACATTAGCATCAATCAAATATTCATCACAAACCAAATGCACATTAGAATTGTCCATATCTTCCTTGTATTGATCAATGTCTCTTCGCAAGATAGTCATACTTTCACGAAGTTCTTGGAGTTGCTCGTTTGTAGTCTCTTTTGCTTTTGAAATTCCTCTTGTAAAAAGGTGGAAACTTTATCGATAAAATTAGAGACTTTTTGTTCACGAGCATAAGAATCTTCCCATCCTTGTTGTTGTTCACACATACTCACCATAAGATTGTTGAGGAAAACCACAAGGTTCCATGGAATATTGGTCATAACCAATGAATTGGTTTTGATTATACCCATGAAATTGGTAGTTATCATATTGTTGAGGTTGTTGAAAACCGTATCCGGTGTTCCAATATGCTCCTTCCATCGAAATAAGCACCTGAAATAAGATTCTCAAACCAAGGTTAGAACCCAGAAAATAAGAAAAATAAAAATAAAACAAAAACTAAATACAAAAATAAGAAACCATAACAATTAACAACCGCTGCCTCCCCGAATTCAGCGCCAAAATTTGACCGGTTGTGGTATTAGCACAAATATAATTACACTTTCTTACTACTCAAAATATAAATATAGCAAGGGCAAGAAAGGATCGATCCCTGAGAGAGGTCTAGGTTGTCAAATTGTTTCGGTTTCCTATATAAATTACCGGGAGTTTTCTCGATTTTTTATGAAAATAAAATAAACTAAAAACAAAGGATAAGAAATATTGGTTAAGGATTTCGTTTTCATTCACTAACATGCTTTTCACAATAACTAGAATTGATATTTAATCTCAACTTTTATCAAAGACCCTAGAATACCTTGATCGCAAGAATATCCATTAAACCTCCTCATGTCATCAACAAACACATTAAAAGATGCGAATATGAATTCTACCTAAAGGAACAACCTAACGTGTAAAAGCACTAATCAAGTTTAATTCCTAGATCGTTAAGTTCTATGAAATCAGGCCAATCAAAGCAATTGAACGTGGAAAGCGCACTAATTCAATTTAACAAAGGTTACGATTCACATATGATCATAAGAATATATCACTACAAACTATAATCATATTATGCTACTTGTATTCAAGGAATATCACTTTTGCGTATAATAAACCCTAAACTAGCAATAGATGTGATTAGAAGTTCAACCAATTTGCAACTTGACAACACAATCAATCAATCATAAAACAATATTTTCAGAGAATTGCAAACGATAGATATGAGACAAAACTAATATATTGAATCAAAGAATCATGCTTTGTGAAATCCAATTATTCCATAACCAATAATAAACTTAGGTACTCATATTCAAGGAGTTCATCACAAGAAGAAAGAGAAGAAACTTCATGGTTCTAAACCCTAGAATAAAGTAGAAGAGATAATAATAAAACGTATGATATAAGATATCTCAAATTGTGCCTAGGCTTCTCTATATATAGAGTTTTGTAACCTCTTCTTGAAGAAACTAGGAAACCTAGTAAAAATAGGAAAGTGTCCGTGCATCACACCCCGTGCAAAGTGGCTGCTGATCGCCAAAATCCCCGTGCAAATTGGTAGTTATCAGATGAGAAAATGGATTATTATACTACAGGTTCATAATTCATTCCATGAGTGGAACTCCATTACAACTTACAACAGGTGCGCATGCTGATCGCAGGATACTCACGGCTCCATTTATCCGCCGTCATCATCCTTAAAAACGAAAAACTGTTTTATCTTCTATGTTACTGAAAATATCCAAAAATATGGTAGTCCAAAAAATGCGTCACTGAAAATGATGAACTAATATGGTGGTCATTTGATATCCGTCGTTGAGTAAGGAAAGCTATTACTCAACCTTAATCATATATTTCAAGAATTAAGGGGTCTATAACAAGGGTTAGCTAGCCCACACCTGGTAACGTCCAAGAGTTTTTTTGGATAACAAGGAATTTTATTACTAAGAATTATCTGGCTCAATAAGCCTGAATAACATTAGCTCAACGCCCAAGAGTGTCACTAGGTAAAAGTGTCGCTTTCTCTAAAATCTCCATAAGCGTCGCGTAATATCTCCTCGATGATTAATTACTGAAGTATATATTTAATCATTTTGATCGGTAAATGCATTGCATCTCTCTCTTTTATGCATGGAATCATACTCGGTCATTAATCACTGTATATTCAATGACTTTAAAACTTAATTTTTTTTACAGTATCAAATGCTTCAAGAATTCTAAAAATGGCAACATGCATGTATTTGGGTGTCTAGGGTTGTCGGCCCAGCCATTGATCCTGGTCGATGAAAGATATGTCAGTGTAATAATCCCACTGCTCCTTCGAAAGATTCTTCTCCGACGTCGCTGCATCACTACGTATGTCGGCTCCTGACCCAGTATTATTTGCTTCCGCATACACAATTCCTGTTCTGTAAATTACAAACAAAAACAAATCAAATCATATCAAAGAATATTTTTAAAATTAATCCGATACATTATATTTTTACACCCTAATATATATAGCAAGAAAAATTTATTCAGTACTTACACGCTTAGGCCCATATTATCCCATCTTTTACTCGTAATGTCGACTACGCCATCGCTAGAAAAGCTCATGTTTTTGAAAAGGACAGTCGAAAAATTCGTCAAAGCTCTTCCGAGCAAGGTCGGCGGATTTTGTACACCATTTATTTTTCCATACTTGAAAACAAAGCCTGTCGTTTCTTCCTCCTTGTCCCTCTCTTGTGCCGTTATAACACTTTTGACGACATGAACTGGATCGGGATATGGTTGTACCAATATTTCGCAATCCTTGATTAGCCAAACTAATTAAAACTATTATTAACGGAGACAGACACCCAATAAAGAGTAAGCCGTACGTGTGATTTATATAAATCAGTAGCAAAAATTCCTTGTAGTACCTCATAGATGGACTGTCCGTTGCCAAATATGAAATCCATAGCGCCTTCGATATGGCAGTTACGGAAATAATGGCGGCCAGATTGGTCGGCAAGCGTATCTTGAACACTAATGAAACTACAATCGTAAAATGAAGATTTATCTCCTATTATGGCTGCTGCTACAGCCTTAGCTATCGGCAATTCTTGTACCCCCAAATTATACGTGTTCTGTTTCATCACAAAGTTGTGCAATATTATATCATTTGACTGATCAGATTCACCCCATGTCATAAACCCTAGTACACAATAAATACACTCTATCTGGTACAAATCAATCGAGCGTGCATACCTTAAAGGTTATATTTTTCGCCACAAAATTCTCAGCATAGGAAGTGAAACCAGCGGTATCGAAGGGATCCTCCGTAGTTGCCTGGTTCCATTCAATTGAAGTGCTATATCTGTCATATCCTTGAAGCACAATGCAGGGCTTGTCACTTGCAATGTTCACCCTTTCCCTATTAACATAAAGATACATGAGAACTATTAATTAATAAAAGAGAGGTTTAACTAAAATGATTAGTATTATACTCGTATTTTCCAGGATTAAGCTGGATAATGATCCATTGAGAATTCCCCGATTGGATTGAATTAACAGCCCCTTGAATCGTAACATAGTTTCCTTGGCCCGGCTGCCGATCAACAACGATGGTATTTACCGGTAAGTCGCATTCAGAATTTTTTGACCTTTAACAGCTCTAGAGTCGACACCGAAGCAGCAACAAACGAGAATAAACGCCAAAACTGATGGAAGTAGTACTGTTTCTCGATCAAACGAAACCATCTTTTAGGACAAGAACTATAAGGAGATGCAGATAATAGTATAAGCAAGAGGGATCAAGAAGAAGTGAAGGACGAAATCAAGATCTAATGAATTACATATCTATCTATCTATCTACCTATCTCAGGTAGAAACTCTTTTAATTAATACTCGATTATTTAATAAACTCTCTTAAATAATATTTTTGGCTGGTCCAGTGGGGACAACATGCCAAATTAATAATTCGCTAAAATTATAAGATAATACATTTTTGATTACCTATGTAGACCCCATATGAAATATAAATTAATAATGCATTATATATATATCGCATTGAATTTCATCTCTAATTTTCTTATCATTGTAAGAATTTTTGGCGTGGTTTTCTCATAGCTCATCAAGAAATTATTGGTGTAATTGCCTCTTTAATAGCCTTGTTTAGGTGAAGGGGTCTCTATTGTAGAACTTTCATCATCTTCTTCCACATCTTTATCGGTTCCATAACGCTCTCAATTATTTCTTCATTGGTAAACAACTATGTAATTTCATTTCATACGGATAATTTAGGACATCTTCGACATTCATTGAATTGTGATAGCCCAACTTCTCAATCAAATTTTGCAAGTCTTGAGTGATTTAAATGTATGTATGTTCATCCAAATTGTCTAAACTTGTGTAATCGGTTGATCGAAATTTACAATGACGAAAGCAATTTTGCAAGTGTACTTGTACGAACATCGATAGTCCATCTTTGAAATTGCAAAATTCATTACATCTAACACATTTATTTTTTCTGGATTTGACGCCCCTAATTCATAGCCTTCCAAAAGACCTCTATAAAATCGACGACGATAATGTATTTTAAAAGCTCGTATAATCCTGCGTCACAAGGTTGAATTTTTGAAGTTGTGTTTGGTGGAAAAAAAGAAAAACATTTTTGAAGTTATGTTCGGTTAATTAATATCTCGCTTAATTAATAAATTTTGATGGTCCCGATAACATTAATTTATAGAATTTCTACTGTATATTATCAGAAGGTTCATGCATATATGGATCATATTGAATATACGAGATGTTGGAGATCATTTCTACAATAAATACGAAAATATAAATGAATCATTTCTAAAAAATATTAACTAATTGATTAAATTGGAATTTACTAACTAACATTAATTTCTAAAACTAATTAAAATTGGAATTAATTAATTAATTTGCTAAAAATAAGTAACTAATTGAATACCAGATCACAGAATTAATACTCATTGGTGGCGGCGGTGGTGGTGGCGGCGACGGTGGTGGTTGTTCTGGTGGTGGCAGCGACGGTGGTGGTTCTAGTAATGGTGTGGCACTGATGGTGGCAGTGGTGGCGGTGGAGGTGGTGGCGGCGGTGATTCTGGCGATGGCGGAGGTGGTGGTGGTGGTGGTTCTGGCAATGGCGGCGTCGTTGGTGGAGGTAGCGATGATGGAGACAGTGGTGGTGGAGGCGTTGGCGGCGGTGGTGGTGGTGGCAGCGGTGTAGGTGATGGTTAAGGTGGTGGTGGCGGCGAAAATATCACACGTGTCGTAATATTAAGGGTTTGTTATTTTATAAGAAAAATGTCAATTTAATAAAAATTGAGGTCAAAAATGACTTTTCTTCACATATGTGCAAAATTGACCATTTAACTGGCTTAAATGGAAAAACTAATGGATTGGGGCATTTTAACTTTTTTTCTAAACCTCAGGCATTTTCACAAACGACACCTCCAAATTGGGGCATTTCAACTCTTTGACCTATTAATTATTAAACACAAATGTGAACTATACAACAGACCGATCACCTTTTCTTCGTACCTTCAGCCGGGCAATAGATAATATTTCAGAAAGTTTCTCGTTAGACTAAGTCATATGGGCAGATTGAGCAGCTAGATTAGCCAAAAGGTGTTGCAGTGAAGGACGAAATCAAGATCTAATGAATTACGTATCTATCTATTTATCTATCTATATTATCAGAAGGTTCATGCATATATGGATCATATTTAATATACGAGATGTTGGGGGATCATTACTACAATAAATACGAAAATTTAAATGAATCATTTCTAAAAAATAATATTAACTAATTGATTAAATTGGAATTTACTAACTAACATTAATTTCTAAAACTAATTAAAATTGGAATTAACTAATTAAATTGCTAAAAATAAGTAATTAATTGAATACCAAATCACAGAATTAATACTCATTAGTATTAATTATATTAACACAAACGGCCGGGCAATAGATAATATTACGAAGGTTTCCTCGTTAGACTAAGTCCTATGAGCTAGATTGAGTAGCTTTTTTTTTTTTTTTTATATATAAAAGGAAAAAACAGGAGCTAACATAATTCAGAAAGTAGAGGAGCCTCCCACAGTTGAGGACTTAGAGATTGTTCTCCAATTTTAGCAAGTCTAAGGAGATCAGGCAAAGAGCCATTTTTGAAAGTTTTACATCTAACTATATCAAAGTTCTTGATACACAAAATAAGCTTGTCCATCCTGTCATTTGTCCTCCAGCTGGTTTTCCTGAATTCACCTTGCAGAGCTTTAATGATGTTGTGATTGCTTCCCAGAAGAGTGAAAGATTTGCAGTGGAGTTGACAGGCCCAGTCTAATGCATCTTGAGCTGCTGCACAGTCTCCTTCCTCCCTTCCATGGACTCTGGTTCCTCTGGTCCTCCTGCCAATAGTTTCTCCTTTTGGTCCTAGAATGCATACCCCAAGACCAGTTAGACCTGTAAGGATATCAAAGGAAGACATAAAAGCAAACGAAATTCTTGTTGTATGGTTTTGATCGGTGGCAGCGAGGCCTTCTAATAGTCAAACAGTTCCTACTTATTTGAGGGGGAGGTCATGTTAGTAGTTAAGTGGCTTAGAATAAGATTTCCGGTTGCCTAGGGCAAGGGTGATGTTTTGGAAAGCCTTATCACATCTGGCTTTCAAATAAACCAGACAAATGGTGGCACTGAGAGATCAGCCCAAGATCCCCATTGAGTTCTATTGTTGTCTCTAGAGAACCAGCTAGAGCACCAGTCAGATAAATTGTCAAAATTCGAGCTAGAGTTATCCAAATTCAGGGCACAATGAGCCCACACAGCTCACAGCAAAATTGCATCATAGGAGCGAATGTTCACCGAGTTTCGAGATGCACTTTGCACAAATTACAAATTGGATCGATATGGCTAGAATATCTAGCTAAAGAAGAACTGAATGGGAGAATATTGTTCTTCATCTTCCAGGTAAAGAACTTAATTCTAGGGATAACTTTCAAATTCAGTTTTCTTAGCTAACATGTCATTGGGTTGAGAGATCTTCTTGTCAAGAAGATCATACGAGGGATTTACTAGTAAAGTTTCCTTGGGGATTGTCAGTCCATCTAAGGATGTCATCATTACCCTTATTAGGAGTTATTGAGAGAATTTGATTAACAATTTCCCAATCAAAAAGATCATTTAAAACATCTATATTCCAACCAGTATCCGTCATTAACTCATTAACCATTTTAAGATTAGTAATGCTTTCCATACTCCCTAAAGTCATAGGTTTTCCTTCTAAGTCAGGATCCACTTATCCTTCCAGATGTGCACGGAAGTGCTGTTACCAATTTGCCAAATACTATAATCTTTTAGGATCATTAAACCTTTATGAACCCCTTTCCAGGCCCATGAAGAACCCTCATTACAAGACACATGGAAAGGATTAGTATTAGGGAAGTACTTCCCTTTCATAGTTTTAGTGTAGGCAGTATTGGGTTGATGGAAGAGCCTCCAACCATTTTTAGCAATAAGGGAAAGGTTCATCATATCTAACTTTTTGAGACCGAGTTAGCCTTTTTCTTTTCCTTTGCAAAGACCTCTCCAATTTTTTATGTAGAACCCTTTCTTAGGCCCGAGTTTTCCCCACCAGAATTTGGATAACACTAGTGTTAACAAATTGAGTAGCTAGATTAGCCAAAAAGTGTTTTCTATTTGTTAACACTAGTTCTCTCTCCTAGCATTTGCTTGCATTCGAAATTGCCTTAAGATAGTTGCGTTGAATGGTTCAGTATACAAAAATCACCTCTTGCGAAATGGTTCAGCGCAATTAGATTTATATTTTGATGTGAGAGGTTGAAAGCTGGTTGCACTGAAGCTAAGGCGCTATTTGATTCTACGACTAGCATACTAGATTAGCCTTTGCCATAGGATTTAAGAGGTTGTCCTAATTTGAGGTTTGCTAATCTAGTGGTAGATTAACACAGAGTAGGACTAAGCCTTAGAGTCTTGAACACACTCGCTTGTAACTGGAGTGCTCTAATACCCAACAATTGATCTAGCTATTAGCCGGGGAATCAAAATTAAGTAGCGTGCGAATTTCCCTTCTAATCTTCGAAGATGATTGAGGCTGACTGTAGCATTTTTCTTTATATTAATATAATTAAGTCGGGATGTGTTTTTCAGTAAAAATGTAGAAAGCATATGATCAGAAATCAAAAGAATTTATTCACTGATCCTAATCCTAGCTAACTTGGTTAAATAACCTTTGAAGGTGAATTCCTGGATCTATAAGACAAGCAAAATATTAGCATGGCCAAAAAAAATCAATTGAGTGTAATATCCTATTTGGGCATTCATCCCATATCTACATTGATGACCGCAAATTGCCTCGTGACTTAGAAAGTGCACCTCGTCCCAAAAATTAAGCATTGCCAAAATTTTTGTTTTGTGATCTAAAAGTAATGTGTCTAAGAATTGACGACTCTACTCAAAAGTTGCTCGTGAGCCAAAACTTTCTGTTCTACCAAGTGTATCTAATTTGCACATAAAAATGTGTAATACGAATAATGAAAGTGTCACTCCTTGGAGGATGAGTGGCGTAATGAATTCAATAATACAAAATAGTAAGCAAGTTGAGCTAGACAAGACTCAGAAGCAAATTCTCCATACGCCACTGAAACACTACTAATGTTGGGAACTTTCTTAACAACAAAACTTTGAATCAAACAATAAAGCTACAAGCCTCTAATCAATTTGATTCTTTGGCATAAATAGTATCTGCCACAACAACCATGCATAGCATTTTCAAAGTGATAGCATTTTAGTGTTGTTAGGTTTGCGCCTTTATTCAATGAATTCAACTTTTTCTTTGTTGCAGTTGTAGTGTTCTTAATGCCTTTCCTTGTTATCGCATGGCTCTTCACACTTTATTCGTGATTTAGGTGACATCATCTGGTGCGTCATTTTTGGTATGTTGTACGCGATTATCTTCGCTCAGTCTTCACGGTCATTATTTCGCGTAACCGATAGGTGTGCGGTATTTTGTACCCACAGTAATACAAATAATGAAAGTGTCACTCCTTGGAGGATGAGCGGCGTAATGAATTCAATTATACTCCATAGCATTTATCAGTGAATAATCATCAGGTTTTCAGAAGGCGCTAGGTTAAAATGCATACGCCACTGAAACACTACTATTGATGGGAACTTTCTTAACAAAAAGCTTTGAAATGTTGAAACAAACAATAAAGAAACTACAAGTCTGTAATCAATTTGATTCTTTGGCATAAATAGTATCTGCCATGCACAGCATTTTCAAAGTGATAGTTGTTGATTTGTGCCCTTTTAGTGTTGTTAGGTTTGCGCCTTTATTCAATGAACTCGACTTTTTCTTTGTTGCAGTTGTTCTGTTATTAATGCCTCTCCTTGTATCCAGATTTAGGTTGATGAAAAATTTGTCAGTTTCTTCGAAACTTCCTTAGTGATCTCTGCACTGCCAGCTAGAACCCACCAATGCATCTCCCTTTTTTTCCTTTATAAATTATTAACTTCAAGTCGTAGGTATTACCATCTGTTTTGAAAAGCATTTGCATAGGTTCTTCTTTCTCTGTCTCCAATGGAGTTCACTAGTTACATGGCAAAATTTAGTTCAATTCTTCTCTTAATCTTTCTTTCGTTCTCTGCTTTCCAAACAACTAAAGCATGTCATGAAACTGATAGAGCAGCTCTGCTTGATTTCAAGAAGAATATCATTGATGATGGTCCATTTAACCGATTAGGAACATGGAACAAAGATACAGATTGTTGTACTCAATGGGATGGTGTCGCTTGTGATGATTCCAATGGACGAGTCGTAAACCTAACTCGTCCTAGCCGGTTTATTAACTCCCAAGGAGATCTCCGATTTACATACATGGTGGGAACAATTTCTCCATCTTTGGGTAATCTCAAGTTTCTTCAAAAGCTTGATCTTAGTCACCTCGAGGGACTACATGGATCAATTCCTTCACAACTCGGTAATTTATCAAACCTTACTTTTCTTGATTTCCATCAGAACAATATCTCGGGTTGTATACCAAGTGCCGTTGGTTCTCTTAAGAAATTGATAATGTTGGATTTGTCAAGAAACCAGATATCTGGTAGCATTCCTCAATCCATTGGAGAACTATCCAATTTGCAGGAAATATACCTCCATCAAAATAGGCTTGGCGGAAGAATTCCAAGTTCGTTTTCGAAGCTAACTTCTCTTATATTTTGTCTTATGCAAGATAATAAACTCACTGGTAGTATACCGTCATCAATTGGCAAGGTTCGAAATCTCAGTTGGTTGGATCTTACAAACAACATGTTGACAGGAAATTTGCCTGTCAGTATGGGTAATCTCTCAAGTCTAGAACAATTGAACTTAGTAAACAACCGTCTTACGGGTATAATTCCTTCAAGTTTTGGCAATCTTAAGAGTCTTTCTGAACTTCATCTCTCAAGAAATGGTTTCTCTGGTCCAATTCCTACCCAACTAGTTAAGATACGCTCAACACTTACACACCTAGATTTGTCATATAACCCATTGGGTCTAGGAAATTTACCAACTTGGTTACCAAAAATGAGCAATTTTTTAGCCTGAATTTAGCTGGTACTGGGTTAACTGGGGAACTTCCGGAATGGTTATCTTCAGTGAATTGGGTGTCTCTTGATTTATCGAGTAACAGGTTAACAGGAGAATTGCCGACATGGATAGGAAACCTCTCAATCTTGTCTTCCCTCAATCTATCTAACAATCAATTCCATTCAGATATACCTACTGAGTTCAAGAAACTTTCAAATTTAGTGGTGCTTGATCTTCACTCGAACAACTTCACCGGTGGATTACGTTCCATTTTCGATAAAAGAACGCCAGCTGGCATCAAACTTCCTGATGGTCAGTACCGTAATATCGATCTTTCTTATAATATGTTTGCTGGTCCTATTGATCAAGATATTGGGAATCTCGACGCCATGCATTCAATCCGGGCATTAGTACTATCTCACAATAAACTAACCGGCACTATACCATCAGAGATCATTAACAGGAAGTCGCTTGGCGTATTTGATGTGTCACATAACATGTTGACAGGGAAATTCCTCTCCATAACACAACATTTCCTGCCACATCTTTTGAAGGAAACTCTGGCCTATGCGGTTCCCCGCTTCCTCCTTGTAAAGTCTAATAATCTTTTTGCAGAGAGCATCCTCGTTAAGTGAAGCCTCTGTAATTTTGTGTAATTATGTGCCTCTTTTTATTAATATAAAAAGATGGGCGACTAGTGTTAGTCTTTGAAATTTTTATTTTATTTTGAAACAGGATATATATTTTAAGGAAACTGTACGATACATGCAGCTCAAGTGTCAAAATAAGAGCTTAAAAGTACGAAGACTCATGTCACAGAGTCAACTCAAGTGTTAGTCTGTGACTCATTTACATACTTTACAAGCATGAAGTAGATTGCATTTTGCAAGCAGTTTTGAGATAGAGAGTCTTGTGACTTAAATTCAAGATTACCTACAAAATCTAGAACAGCTATGGGCAGCCCAAAATGTCACAAGAGTCACCCAACGGAAGTATACCCGAAACCTATTCAGTGAATTTACATCACATCGCGATACGTGACAAATTTTGGATCAAAATGGTAGATTCTGAATAACTGTGTATATATTGGATCCAGTGACGGAGCCAGGCTGTTTCACAAGTGGGGCAAATTTATATGGTAAAAGACTGTATATACTAGCTGGTATGCGGCGAAGGCCGCCCGATTTTTTTGAATATTTTATTGACTTTTTAGTACTCCCTCCGTCCCCATTATAAAGGCGGAGAAGAAAAATTCTTTAGTCCCTATAGATAGGCATAAAACTAATTCCAATGTGATTTTTTCCATATTTACCCTTATTATTAAAGAACATGATATTAACAAACTTAGTTAATGCCTTTAGTAATTGCCAAGAACAATTACACTCTCCAATGGATAAAAACTCTTAATAAATTGATATTTTCCATATTTCCTAGATAAATATATTGGAATTGATGAGGGTAAACTAGGGAACATAAGGAAAATTTATAAAAGCCAAAAACTTTCTTATTCTAAGAGAATTTCACTTTTCCGCCTATTTATAGGGGACGGAGGGAGTATTAGCTTAGTGAAAATCAAATCATAAAAAATTTGGATTTAAATTAGATATTGTAATTTAGATCGCTTTTTTGTTTTTACGTCATACATATGATGTATTTGTATTAATTTTACATGAATTTTATAATTTTGACCCCATTAAAAATAAAATTTCAATTTTATCAAACATATTTAACCCCAAAAGACATGTAAATTACAAAAATTATAAGCCTATATTGATGGGATTTCAAAAACAAGTGGTGTCGGCGGACCCCATTTGTCTCTACATCCCTCTGTCCCTGATTGGATCACTTGTTAAATGTGGCTCATGCAGCAGATTTTGGGTCGTGTAACAGATTGTTGGTCATACAAGTGATTTTGGTTTAAATGGAGTGTTCTAGGTTCCCGGATCCGTTTCAGTGTTGGCTGCATATATGCAAGGTTTTTATGGGTAAATGCTGCTTAATTGGCCCTTCCGGAGACCCAAGTATCAGTACATGGTACCTGCGAGGGGGGTGACCGTAACGGTGGTACAGTGAATTTGATTACCTAGTGATAAAGTATCAAACTTCAAAAGAATCGATCTGATTATCATTTGACAAAGATAATATGTCTATGCAGAAGGAGTGGTGTAGTATTTGAACATTACAATGCTGTATTAAAGCCAAAGGAGTTTTCGGATGAACCACTAGACATATTCTGCTGAAAAAGAAGTATGACACTTGGACTTTTATCAACTCGAACTTCGAAAGAATTTGATTATTTGGCAAAGGTATATAAATACAGCATGTGCAACAACTAACAACTACAGCATTTTCATTTCCCAAGTAAAACACTTACAGAAAAGTTATGTTGCATTAATTAGTGATGTTTGGTTTGTGCCTTTATTTTCAATTCCCTCCGCTTTTTTTTCGGTTGCGGTTGTTTTTGTTCAGTTGGTAGTACCTATCGCTTATGGATAACTTGTATCCATCTGTTGATGGTGGTTTTTAGCTTAGGGTTTTTAACTTGTATCCATCTGTTGTTGATGGTGGTTTTAAAATCGTAAAACACTAAATCTTAGCAGACAGTGATGTCACAACATTTAAAGTAACAAGCATTTCCTAGGCACATTTATTGAAACCTTTAATGTGTCCCTAAATAATTACCGGGGTATATTTTTCAAATTAGGGTTACAACAAGCCAAACCCTAATTACCACGTGTGCCAATGGCAAACCATGCCAGCCACACCGATCCCGCCAAAGCATGCCAACCATGCTCGCCGCACCTCTGTGCCAATGGCAAATCATGCAAGCCACACCGACCGCGCCAAAGCATGCCAACCATGCTAGCCGCACCTCTATGCCAATGGCAAATCATGCCAGCCACACCGACCGCGCCAAAGCATGCCAACCATGCTCGCCGCACCTCTGTGCCAATGGCAAATCATGCCAGCCACATCGACCGAGCCAAAGCATGCCAACCATGCTAGCCGCACCACTGTGCCAATGGCAAATCATGCCAGCCACACCGACCGTCCCAAAGCATGCCAACCATGCTAGCCGCACCTCTGTGCCAATGGAAAATCATGCCAACCACACCTATTGCGCCATGCAAAACGCACCTCGCCATGGCCCCATGCCGCGCCACCATACTGGCCTTCACTACGCGGCTATCAAAACGAAGGCGTGCAACAATCAATGGTTGCCCTTCATCCCCAGGAGCAAATCCTGGCCGTCTAAGGTTACCAAACGACCTTTGCCCCGAAACCCTAGCTTGGTCACGCACCTAGCCCAAGCTAGTCACGCCATGCGCCTATGGCGAACCCTTGGCCCCACATGCCAAGCCGCGCCATGCCAAAACGCACCTTTCCTTGGCCCTAGCCATGCTAGTCACATCATGCCAAGCCAAACGCCCTTGCCTTGGCCCTAGCCACGCCATACGCCCATGGAAAACCCTTGTCCCCACATGCCAAGCCAAAACCGCATCTAGCCAAAAGCTAGCCACGCCCAAGGCGAACCCTTGGCCCCACATGCCAAGCCAAACCAAACCTAGCCAAGCTAGCCGCGCCATGCCAAACGCACCTTTCCTTGGCCCTAGCCATGCTAGTCACATCATGCCAAGCCAAACTCGCTTTCCTAGCCACGCCATACGCCCATGGCAAACCCTTAGCCCCACATGCCAAGCCAAAACCGCATCTAGCCAAAAGCTAGCCACGCCCAAGGCGAACCCTTGGATCTACATGCCAAGCCAAACCAAACCTAGCCAAGCTAGCCGCGCCATGCCAAACGCACCTTGCCTTGTCCCTAGCCATGCTAGTCACATCATGCCAAGCCAAACGCCATTGCCTTGGCCCTAGCCACGCCATACGCCCATGGCAAACCCTTGGCCCCACATGCCAAGCCGAAATCGCACCTATCCAAATGATAGGTGTTGTAAAACACCTAATTTTATATATAGTGTTTATGCTTTCTTTGCTATTATGCTTGTGAATTGCATCTCTTATGTTTGATTTTGAGTTATTAGGTGCAATGGAGTCCTTGGGATCAAAAGAAGGAGAAAACGTCCATTTGGAGCGGAAATGGAAAAAAGATCAATTCCCAGTCAATACTTGGAGTAGGCTAATATTGCGAAAAAAGGAGTGAAGAATGAACTGTCAGTTCCATATAACTGACAGGTCAAAATTGTCACTGTGGTTGCATGTATCAATCTGCTGGGTGCTTATAGCAATTCCAGTTCTTACCTAGCCCTAAAATCAAGAGGAATGTCATTTGTCTTTATTATTATTGTTCCCATCTAAGATTCAGAGCGAGAGAGAAAGCTGCGGTTTCATGGAGAATTTGAGTGATGAACTACTGAGTTCAGATTCTGATGAAGTTGAGAAGGGAAGATGAGGTTGTTACTTCTTGTCCAGATGCTGTGTTGATCGGAAAGCAGATTAATCTGAGCTAGAGAGGATTTGTTGATGTTTCGGATTAAATCCAGATGAAGAAATAAGAATTTGGTGGTGTTTGAGACCAGAAACATGGAGGAAATTGAGCTGTTGAAGTTGCGTATTTTGTTGGGAATCTGGATTAATAAATGGCTCAGTTTTATGAGGAGATTATAGCTCAAGTTTACATGCGAGTGTGGGTCAAATTGCAGGCATAAATCAGTCGAGATTGCGGTCGATTGACCATGGGTTTGATGGGTTTCATGGAGGTCAGATCAAGTCCGTCATCAGCTCAACTAGCCGCTGCGAGCAATAGGTGAAAATCACAGCCAAGGATCGGTCTGAAGCTGTTAATTAAACGAGTTCTGGTAGTCCTATCAGTAATTTCTTGGGACTCCTTAGGGATTGTTTCAGTTTCCTCAGTTACGGGTTCCTCTTGGGAAGTAGAAGGTGGAACTACAGTATGTTCACCAGGCATGGCTACCTTATTGTCTACTGTTTTATCGCTCCTAAGGGTTTTTATCGAGTTCACATGGTTTGATGATTCCTCACCAACTAAAGATATTTGATGGAACCCCCTAGGATTGGGTTGAGTTTGACTAGGAAACTTACCTTCTTCTCTCTCACTTAAATACTTAGCTATTTGGTCGACTTGAAGTTCTAATTTAGCAAGAGTATGGGAATTATCCTTATGGTTCTCGCTTTGGTTTCTTGTTGAAAGCTAAGGTGGTTAGGCGATAACATATCATGGTTCTTTACTAACATAGTAAGAGCTTCTTCTAAGGTAGAGATCTTTTTCTCGGAAGTGTTCTGAAACTGGGTTTGACCTGAAGGGTTCTGAGTATAACCAAAACCTGGGGGAGGCTGAGAATTACTAGACTGACCATGATTCTGGCCCTTAGACCAAGAAAAATTAGGATGGTTTCTCCAACCAGGGTTGTAGGTCTCTGAGTATGGGTCAAACTTCTGACGGTTCTCAAACCGAGCATTATTATAGACAACATGAGATTGCTCTTCACTAGCCTGACCTTCCCAAAATGAGTTATCGGGCTCTATTCCACAACTAGAGACTTGAGAGGCTCTATTAGGTTCAACGAGGGACCTATTTTTAGGTGACCCATTTCCAAAGCTTCTAACCTTCTAGACAAATCAACAAACTTAGCATCTGACGCAAAACTCGTATCTACCATATTGGTGCTACTTATATTAACCAAGAGTCTTTTAGGGGGTTCAACACAAGACTCCCACTGTTGGGATTTTTCAGCGACAACTCCTAAGAAGGTAAAAGCATCATCAACATTTTTACTAGTGAACTCACCAGCGCACATAGACTCGACCATGGCTTTGGTCGAATAGTCTAAACCATCATAAATAATCTCTACAAGTTTCATCTTATCAAATCCATGGTGAGGACACTGGGATAGGAGATAATTGAATCTCTCTAAAAACCTAAAAAGAGGCTCTCCCTCTTGTTGCACACTGGAACTAATTTTCCGTCTAACAATTGCAGAGTTTTATGCTTAGGGTAGAATTTCATATAGAAATAAAGCAATAAGTTCTGCCATGTTTTCAATGGATTCATATGGTAGGTTGTTTAGCCAGGTCTTGGCTTTATCTTTCAAGGAAAAGGGGAACATCTTCATCAGTAAGGTCTTTTATTCTAACTTTCCCACAAATTTCCTCAAAGTCCCTAATATGAAAATAAGGGTTCTCATCATCTTTTCCTAAGAATATAGGGATCATCTGAAGAATATAAGGTTTTATCTCGAAATTAGCCGTATTGGCTGGCAATTTAATGCACGAAGCTCGGTTGTTCCTAGTTGGGAACATGTAATATTTCAAAGTTGCCATCGTTGGCACAGTTGAAGTACTAGGAGTACTTTCCTCATGAAGAGACAGATTATCAAAACTGAAGTTTCCAAAAACAGGGCTCTCAAAAGAAGAATTACTAGGTTTTTCACTAATCAATCGACCTAGATTGTCTCTCTTCCAAGCCCGTTCTCTAATAACCTCGGGCATACACTAAAAAAATAAAAAAAAAAAGAAAAATCCTAAAAGGAAGGGAAGTTCTATGCAGACACAAACAAGGATGACTCTACCACAGCAAACCTAATGATTTCTAGCAAACAAAAAGCATGATGGCCCCACTTAGATTGTTTCTAGACCAGCTTCTAATCTTTCGAAAAGGAACTCGTTACAATTTGAACAAACCTCTCTAGAATCAATCCGAGTTGAAGTAAGTTGAATAGAGGCGAGGGAAGTTGCGTGGAGCTTTGATACCCAAGGACTCACCGGCATTACAAGTCGGCGCAGTCACGCATTCAACTCACAGAAACCATCATAAAACTTCTAAGTATGCTTAAAAGAGTAACCAATATTTTTCGAACAACTTTCCCATTAAGATCGTTACCCTATATGTCTCGTTCTATTCCAAATTTTAAAGCTTAGGTTCGCGTTAAGTATCGTTTTCCTAAGGCGGGCAAGAAGAGAACGGTGATGAAATCCGAACCCTTATCTTGAATGGCTAGTCCTTGCCCTTTACTAGGAAATTAAAGCATCCGTTTTCAATTCCTCAGCATATATGAAAACGAAGGAATACAGTAACTCGCTGACAGGGGATTCACGAGTGTTTCGACAAACTTACCTCCCGTACCAGAGGGGCCACGACTCAGATGAACCGTTGTAGTCGACTCGGGTCACGACTCCTATGTCATGTACGAACCCGAGGGGCCGAGGCGATATCGTTATCGCCGTCCTTCTCTGCAAACAGTTTATATTTAATACTATCGCCGTCCTTCTCTGCAAAAACCCAAAAACGTAAAGTATAACAAATAAAATAAAAAAAAAAACCTAAAAAAATAAATCTAAAAGCTCTAGCCTAAACACAAGTCCGCGTCGGCAGCGCCAAAAATTGATGGTTATTTTCAATGATGTTGTAGTAAAAGGTTTGTTGAGACTTGTGGAGGAAGATTTTTTTAGACTTAGTTCTTTTAAATAAAAATAACAAACTCAAATGAAAAGATGTTGTGAAAGTTATGGAGAGACTGGAGCTAGGATTCCATAAATTTCCGCACTCATATGGTTCAGATATCAATTCTAAACAATAAAAGCTCAAATGATAAAGTTTTATTGACTCTAATTCATTGCCTAAGGTAGATTTCGAAAGTAATGGGTGTAAAACTAAAGCATGGGACATCAAAACATCTAAGCTAAGCATGACCCATCAATTGTAATCACAACCATTCAATGAAACTCATAAATCAATTGAATAACAATGCAAATAGTCGTAACAAGAATTGATAGAATTACCACATTTGTGAAACTTGGCTTCCTCCGTCGCCCCAGAGGATGGGTTTAACTTCTCATCATGGAAACACGCTCACAAGTTGATTTCATTGCTCAAAAGGTGCTTACAAGGATGAAAATATATGAAAACAACAATTTGTAACAATTATAATTGTTGCAAATGATCTTATTCTGAACGATATAAACAAACTGCCATGATTCTTTGTTCAATTATCATTTGTGAAACTGTTGCTAAGCTTTGAGAATAGATGACAGTTTTTAACGACTATCTCTAGCAAATCTGCATTCTTCGTGTTCTTGATGATCACAAGCTGACAAAAAAATATTCTCTGCTGACTCTCGATTTCGCTCTGTTCTTCTCCCCAAACTCTCTATAAACCTTCTCCGACTCCTCAACATCATTATATACTCAATAACCCATCGTATCTCCCATTTAATTCCCGTATCTTCTCTCTTTCAAGAAAAATAAGAAAAATAAATCGAGAATATTTTTTCTTCATTTCGTATATCTTGTTTGTAAATAACGAGATTAGTTGCCGTAATTATCTCCTTCACACTTCAACACAATCGAACTCATTAAAGATGGAGTCAAGAGTCTTTCAAACACACGCAATCCATAGAATAATTCGTGAAATCCCGTGAATATCTCCTCGTGAACGTGCTACCCTGTTCTCTTCGTTTGGATTATATAGCCAAATTCAGTCAAACCAAAAACATACACCAAGTCTGTTAAGCCCAATAAAATCACCCCAAGAAGTTTCAACCATTGAGTCGCTCTAAAACATCCCCAAAGCTCGATCCCAAATTTTGTTTTTCATCTGCGAGAATTTTAAACTGAAGAAGATGTAGTACCCCTTATCCAGCAGCTGGGGTGCGAATAGCAGGTGTCCACTGAGGTGCCCCTTATCCAAGGTAGAGAGTCCGCATAGCAAATGTCCTCTGGGGGTGATCCCCATAATTTTTCGAGCAGATTTCGAAAAATGTTTAGTTCCAAAAATACCTACAAACACAAAAAACACCGTAAAAAGTACGAAATCGAGTACCAACAATACAGAAAATTGAGGACAACTTAGACACAAAAATGTGTCTATCAATGAAATTGTTACATCAAGCAGTGACATTATTAGAGAGGAGGACTTTCCATGTATTAATGACAAAGAATTAAATAGATGGAATGGAGCTCTGATTTGTGAGGTGGACAAACCAGTGCTATGTTGGAAAGAAATGGGGATTTTATGAGGAGTAAATTACAATTGAATGAGGCCTTTTCTCTTTCTCCATTTGATTTATCTAAGTCACTGTATTTTACAGAGTTAATTGTATGCGTCGAATCTCTTATCAAAAAGAAATGGTGGTGTGTTAATGATTTGAGAATTCAAATTTCCAGGTGGAATCCAAGTTGTAATAGTCTCAAATCCCTTAATCTCAATCCTCCAAAACCAGTATGGTTGGCTGTCAAAGGGATTACTTTTCATTTATGGAATCTCAAGACTTTTACTCAGATTGGAAATCTTTGGGAAGGTTTTATTAAATTTCATGAGAACTCCCTCTCAGGGAAAGATTTATGTGAAGCTTATATTCAGGTTTCAAATAGTTTACAGAATAAAGAGGAAATCCGGTCTGTCTCTATGGATGGGAGGTTGTTGCTTATGAAATTGAGGATATAGAAGAAGCTATGTTGTTGGGTTGGCGCACGGTGGATTTTGAAGCAGTAACGGAGATTAGCTGGCAACGATGATATCAACAGTGTTATTTGTGAAAGAGAATGACGTTATTTATGGGGTGGAGAAGAGTACACGTGGCAAAGCTATTCAAAATTCAAATCCTTCTGTGAAAGAGAATCTACTGCCAACTCGACTAGTGGATTTATTGGAATCTGTTTCCTTGGTGCAGAAAAATATAGGCCATGTATCTTCAGAAGAGCCCATTCGGTTAACGCGTGAAAGGAATAAGAAGAAAAACATGTCCATCTCACTGCGAGGACACCGAAGTACAAATTGAAGCAGAAAGAGAGGGTGAAACAATGGAGTATTGTCATCATGATGGTGAGAGACAACTAATTTCTTAAGTTGAAGGTCTAAGAAGATTGCAACTTCTAATTAATGATTTAAAAAGGGCTGGTCCTAATGTTGGAGTTAATTTCAAACAAACTGAATTGGAGTTACAAAGATTGATGAAAAATGCTACTGAGAGAAAATAATTTTGTATATATGATTTGGAAGGGTGTGAGGGTCTGGATGACCTTTTAAGGTGTTTGGTTTTTGTTATGTGTGGAGTTAATATCCAGTTAATAATGCAGATAAAAATAGTTAATTGGAATGTCCGTGGTTTATGTAACCCGGATAGAAGAGCGGAATTAAAAACTCTTATTCGTTTATGGAAGCCGGATGTTGCTTGTCTTGAAACAAAGATGGTGAATTGGGATAAAATAAAAGTCCAAGAGTTATGGGGCAATAGTAATTTTGATTGGGTTGCTCTGACTTCAAATGGTAGATCAGGAGGCATATTAATCGTATGAAATTCTCGTTCTATAGAGGTTGATGATTCTCCAATAGGGGCTTTTACGGCGTTGTAAATTACGGGGGTAGGATTTTTGGTGGGTTCTAACTGCGGTATATGGTCCTTGCCTGGAATTGTTTCATGATCAATTTTGGATGGAAATGTCTGATGTGGGCACATACTGTGGGGAACCTTGGTGTGTTTGTGGTGATTGGAATGTTGCTCGTTTTAGTCATGAGAGGACTGGCGAGCAATTAGTGTCAACTTCTATGCAAAATTTTAACAAGTTTACTGATGATTTTGTTTTGATAGATTTACCACTTACCTGGAATAGGAATGATAGTAGTAGTAGAATAGATAGATTTTTTGTGTCTAACGATTGGGAAGACTACCGAACAACAAGTTTTGGTGAGACCTTTCTCGGATCATTGACCTTTGTCCCTAACATATGAAGGAGAAGGGTGAGGGGCAATTCCTTTTCGTTTCAAGGAGATTTGGTTTGAAGATCCTTTTATCTTGAACCTTATGAAGACTTGGTGGGAATCAACGTCTTTTCATGGTAATCCAGGTTTTGTAATGGCAAAAAAGCTTCAGTTGCTCAAAGAAAAACTGAAAGAGTGGAACAAAACTTTCTTCGGAAATTTTAATATAAGAAGATTGAGGAGAACTGTAAGGAGCCTCAAACTCGTCAACGCTATTAGACCAGTCAAGAGACGTTTAGCCGCTAATAACTCGATTAGTTTATATAGATTGTAATTAATAGAAATTAATCTAACTACGATCTAGAGAGGGAACTAGTATCACTGGATAGATCTCGAAAAGTTATGCGAAACAGAATACTCGAACGTGTCATTCGAATACCGGACGAAGAAGATATCATCCGATTTGTACGAAGGGAAAATTAGTTTTTACGCCTTAGACCGACATGGGCTGCCCTTATACGAGAATCTTTGGGTGTCGTAGTAAAACTATTTGGTTTTATCTCCAAATCTTTCAAGAAGAAATTCATTTCTTATTTTCTCTTCTTCTTTCTTCTTATTCTTCTTTCTCTTCCCCTGTTCTTCACTTCTTTGGTGAAGCTGGGTGAGTGAAACAGAGGGTTTATGATCAAAATATGTTTAGAATATCAAAGAGTATCTAGTGGTGGTGGTGTTGATTCGCGGGTTCAGGCTCAGAAGAATAGTTTAAAATTGTTAGTTAGGGTTTCATGTGTTGAATTGGAATTAGAATTAGCTGATGATTAAGAAGAATTGAAGATGGGTTTTAAACAGATGTTCTGAAGAAGATGAGTATTGTACTAGTTCGAAGATTAGGTTCAAAGAAGAAGATTAATTGTAAAATGCAAGGAATTAAGGTTTCATGGAAGAGATGAAATTAATGTTCATGAGGAATGTTTGAAGACTGGGTTTAGTTGATTAAGCAACGGGATGAAGTTAATTAGATGTTGGAGCTGTTCTGGGGAAGAATCGAGGAATTAGGGTTTTCAATTATTTAAGGTAAATAATTTCTTAGTTACTTTCATTTATATGTGATTTTGATTGTTGTGTTAATTTATTATTTTCGGATTAAAATAAGAGTTGTTAGGATAATCAGAGACCTAGAATATCCTGTGTTTTGTTGTGGTGTTGTTGGCAGAGTTAAGAATTAGGTTTCATGAAAAAGATGAAGATGAATTGGTTGTTGTTGATTGTTGTGAAAAGATGTTGGTCATAGATAGTGAGGGTTTGGAGTTTGTTTGGATGGGATTTGATAATTGAGATGGATTTGTAGAACAAGAACTATAACTCATGGGCTTATGTTTGAAGAGCTTAGGGGTTTGAATCAGATTTTAACAATGAAGAGGTAGAATTGTGTTGTGGCTTATTGGGGTTTGTTGAGTGGAGATGCAACTGATGGAACTGGTGTTAGTGTAGCTGATGACAATGAAATGCTTAAGTTGAGTAATAATGATGTCGTTGCTGGTATTGAAGCTTCTGACATGGGTTTCTGGGTTTAACTGCAAGTGGAGATGTTATAGTTAGAGCAGAGTCAATAATGGACTAAGACAGTCGGTGTTGGGGATGAATTATGATAGGCGAATGGTTGTGTTGAGAATTGAATTGCAGGAATGAAGGTATTATTAGGTTTGAATTGAAGTGTGATTAATGTGAGTGGTAGTAATATTGCAGATGGGGTTAGAGTTAGTCTGGTGGTATACTTGAATTATAATGTATGAATATGTTTAGAAGAATGTAAGATAATGATGTTGTTGTTGAAAGATTGCTAGAGATGAGGTAGTAATGAGAATTACAGAATCAATAGCTCAGTGAATAGAGATACGAGAGTAATGGGTGTTGCTAGACTGTAGTGATGGTTGAGTATAGTTTTGGTTAATTCTTAATGAAGTTGCATTTCAGTTCTGGTTTATGCACTGTGTTTTTGTATTGCTTCATGAATATGAACCTGTTAGTTATTCCAGTCAGTTATCGACCGATTACATTCTTAGCTGACTTTGTCCATCTGACTGAGTTGAATCGCTTTGGCTCACCGAGTTCCCTATCTTGACCTGAGTTGACTCAGTTGACCGATTTTGACCTGACCAGGACTTGACCTTAGCATTGGACGTTGATTGTTAGTTGACCTATTTGACCGTTAGTGACTGTTAGTTGACTCAGATGGAGTGGACCTTAAGGTAATGGGCTGGTTTAGTGGACTTGGGCTTAGAGTTAGTTTTCATATCTTGATGAAATGGACCCCTTATGGTCCGAATTAGCCTTTGGTTCCTTCTACAAAGTTGTAGATATTAATAAGACATATCTAATAGGCTATAGAACCAATCAAATTGAATTAGTAAACCATTATATGTGCTAAAGATAGATAATGAAAGGTGTAGAATCATAAATGGGCTTGGAACCATTAGTTCGACTTGTATGAACCTTGAATGAGCCTATTGGCTAACTCTTGGAGTGATTGTGTGATTAACAGTTAGTCAACAATCGATTCAAAGGGTGAACCGGTGGATCGTGGATCTCGAGGTAGGCATGGTTTGTCATCAAATCAGGTGCGAACTCTGTAACATTTTTGTAATCATTAAGTTACTTTATTTATGAGCATGATGAGTCCTTACTTTTGGTTAGCATGTTGTTTGTGATTGAATGGGTATGTTTTGTGATATGCGTTGGGTGGTTCCCCGCGAAGATTTCCTGTGATTAAATAACCCCATGACTCTTTGCTAAGTTTAGTAGGGCAATGCTACGTTGTTTGAATATTACCTAGTAGCACGGCTTTACCCTGGATAAATAGTATTACATTTTATTGTCTTAAGATAGTAGTCCGGCTTTACCCCGGTTGATTATTACCTAGTAGTCCGGCTTTACCCCAGTTGATTATTATATATACTACATTTTATTTGGGGAAGGCAAATTTCATATAGAAAGCAGCAATAAGTTCCTGCCATGTTTCAATGGATTCATATGGTAGGTTGTTTAGCCAGGTCTTGGCATTATCTTTCAAGGAAAAGGGGAACATCTTCATCAGAAAGGTATTTTATTCTAACTTTCCCACAAATTTCCTCAAAGTCCTTAATATGAAAATAAGGGTTCTCATCATCTTTTCCTAATAATATAGGGATCATCTGAAGAATATAAGGTTTTATCTCGAAATTAGCCGTATTGGCTGGCAATTTAATGCAAGAAGATCGGTTGTTCCTAGTTGGGAACATGTAATCTTTCAAAGTTGCCATCGCTGGCACTGTTGAAGTACTAGGAGTACTTTCCTCATGAAGAGACAGATTATCAAAACTTAAGTTTCCAAAAACAGGGCTCTCAAAAGAAGAATTACTAGGTTTTTCACTAATCAATCGACCTAGATTGTCTCTCTTCCAAGCCCGCTCTCTAATAACCTCGGGCATACACTAGAAAAACAAAAGAAAAAGAAAAATCCTAAAAGCAAGGGAAGTTCTATGCAGACACAAACAAGGATGACTCCACCACAGCAAACCTAATGATTTCTAGCAAACAAAAAGCATGATGGCTCCACCTAGATTGTTTCTAGACCCGACTTCTAATCTTTCGAAAAGGAATTCGTTACAATACGAACAAACCTCCACGGAATCAATCCGAGTTGAAGTAAGTTGAATAGAGGCGAGGAAGCTGCGTGGAGCTTTGATACCCAAGGACTCACCGGCATTACAAGTCGGCGTGATCACGCATTCAACTCACGAAACCATCATAAAACTTCGAAGTATGCTTAAAAGAGTAACCAATATTTTTCGAACAACTTTCCCATTAAGCTCGTTACCCTATAAGTCTCGTTCTATTCCAAATTTTAAAGCTTAGGTTCGCGTTAAGTATCGTTTTCCTAAGGCGGGCAAGAAGAGAACGGTGATGAAATCCGAACCCTTATCTTGAATGGCTAGTCCTTGCCCTTTACTAGGAAATTAAAGCATCCGTTTTCAATTCCTCAACATATATGCAAACGAAGGAATACAGTAACTCGCTGACAGGGGATTCGCGAGTGTTTCGACAAACTTACCTCCCGTACCAGATGGGGGATGAACCGTTGTAGTCGACTCGGGTCACGACTCCTATGTCATGTACGAACCCGAGGGGCCGAGGCGATATCATTATCGCCGTCCTTCTCTGCAAACAGTTTATATTTAATACTATCGCCGTCCTTCTCTGCAAAAACCCAAAAACGTAAAGTATAACAAATAAAATAAAAACAAAAACCTAAAAGCTCTAGCCTAAACACAAGTCCGCGTCGGCGGCGCCAAAAATTGATGGTTATTTTCAATGATGTTGTAGTAAAAGGTTCGTTGAGACTTGTGGAGGAAGATTTTTTTAGACTTAATTCTTTTAAATAAAAATAACAAACTCAAATGAAAAGATGTTGTGAAAGTTATGGAGAGACTTGAGCTAGGATTCCACAAATTTCCGCACTCATATGGTTCAGATATCAATTCTAAATAATAAAAGCTCAAATGATAAAGTTTTATTGACTCTAATTCATTGCCTAAGGTAGATTTCGAAAGTAATGGGTGTAAAACTAAAGCATGGGACATCAAAACATCTAAGCTAAGCATGACCCATCAATTGTAATCACAACCATTCAATGAAACTCATAAATCAATTGAATAACAATGCAAATAGTCGTAACAAGAATTGATAGAATTACCACATTTGTGAAACTTGGCTTCCTCCGTCGCCCCAGAGGATGGGTTTAGCTTCTCATCATGGAAACACGCTCACAAGTTGATTTCATTGCTCAAAAGGTGCTTACAAGGATGAAAATATATGAAAACAACAATTTGTAACGATTATAATTGTTGCAAATGATCTTTATTCTGAACGATATAAACAAACTGCCGCGGTTACTGTTTAGCTATCGCTGTGAAACTGTTGCTAAGCCTGAGAATAGATGATGAGTTTTTAACGACTATCTCTAGCCGTCGTTCTTCGTGTTCTTGATGATCACAGCAGAGAAAAATATTCTCTGCAGCTCTCGATTTCGCTCTGTTCTTCTCCCCAAACTCTCTATAAACCTTCTCTGACTCCTAAACATCATTATATACTCAATAACCCATCGTATCTCCCATTTAATTACCGTATCTTCTCTCTTTCAAGAAAAATAAGAAAAATAAGTCGAGAATATTTTTTCTTCATTTCGTATATCTGCAAAATTTGTAAATAACGAGATTAGTTGCCGTAATTATCTCCTTCACACTTCAACACAATCAGAACTCATTAAAGATGGAGTCAAGAGTCTTTCAAACATACGCAATCCATAGAATAATTCGTGAAATCCCGTGAATATCTCCTCGTGAATGTGCTACCCTGTTCTCTTCGTTTGGATTATATAGCCAAATTTAGTCGAACCAAAAACATACACCAAGTCTGTTAAGCCCAATAAAATCACCCCAAGAAGTTTCAGCCATTGAGTCGCTCTAAAACATCCCCAAAGCTCGATCTCAAATTCTGTTTTTCATCTTGGAGAATTTCCCGCCAAAACTGAATTTTAAACTGAAGAAGATGTAGTGCCCCTTATCCAGCAGCTGGGGTGCGAATAGCAGGTGTCCACTGAGGTGCCCCTTATCCAAGGTAGAGAGTCCGCATAGCAAATGTCCTCTGGGGGTGATCCCCATAATTTTTCGAGCCGATTTTTCGAAAAATGTTTAGTTCCAAAAATACCTACAAACACAAAAAACACTGTAAAAAGTACGAAATCGAGTACCAACAATACATAAAATTAAGGACAACTTAGACACAATAATGTGTCTATCAATGAAATTGCTACATCAAGCAGTGACATTATTAGAGAGGAGGACTTTCCATGTATTAATGAAAAATAATTAAATAGATGGAATGGAGCTCTGATTTGTGAGGTGGACAAACCAGTGCTATGTTGGAAAGAAAATGGGGATTTTATGAGGAGTAAATTACAATTGAATGAGGCCTTTTCTCTTTCTTTATTTGATTTATCTAAGTCACTGTATTTTGCAGAGTCAATTGTATGCATCGAATCTCTTATCAAAAAGAAATGGTGGTGTGTTAATGATTTGAGAATTCAAATTTCCAGGTGGAATCCAAGTTGTAATAGTCTCAAATCCCTTAATCTCAATCTTCCAAAACCAGTATGGTTGGCTGTCAAAGGGATTACTTTTCATTTATGGAATCTCAAGACTTTCACTCAGATTGGAAATCTTTGGGAAGGTTTTATTAAAGTTCATGAGAACTCCCTCTCAGGGAAAGATTATTGTGAATCTTATATTCAGGTTTCAAATAGTTTATAGAATAAAGAGGAAATCCGGTCTGTCTCTATGGATGGGAGGTTGTTGCTTATGAAATTGAGGATATAGAAGAAGCTATGTTGTTGGGTTGGCGCACGGTAGATTTTGAAGCAGTAACGGAGATTAGGCTGGCAACGATGATATCAACGGTGTTATTTGTGAAAGAGAATGACGTTATTTCTGGGGTGGAGAAGAGTACACGTGGCAAAGCTATTCAAAATACAAATCCTTTTGTGAAAGAGAATCTACTGCCAACTCGACTAGTGGATTTATTGGAATCTGTTTCCTTGGTGCAGAAAAATATAGGCCTTGTATCTTCAGAAGATCCCATTGGGTTAACGCGTGAAAGGAATAAGAAGAAAAACATGTCCATCTCACTGCGAGGACACCAGAAGTACAAATTGAAGCGAAAGAGAGGGTGAAACAATGGATTATTGTCATCATGATGGTGAGAGACAACTAATTTCTTAAGTTGAAGGTCTAAGAAGATTGCAACTTCTAATTAATGATTTAAAAAGGGCTGGTCCTAATGTTGGAGTTAATTTCAAACAAACTGAATTGGAGTTACAAAGATTGATGAAAAATGCTACTGAGAACAAATAATTTTGTATATATGATTTGGAAGGGTGTGAGGGTCTGGATGACCTTTTAAGGTGTTTGGTTTTTGTTATGTGTGGAGTTAATATCCAGTTAATAATGCAGATAAAAATAGTTAATTGGAATGTCCGTGGTTTATGTAACCCGGATAGAAGAGCGGAATTAAAAACTCTTATTCGTTTATGGAAGCCGGATGTTGCTTGTCTTCAGGAAACAAAGATGGTGAATTGGGATAAAATAAAAGTCCAAGAGTTATGGGGCAATAGTAATTTTGATTGGGTTGCTCTGACTTCAAATGGTAGATCAGGAGGCATATTAATCGTATGAAATTCTCGTTCTATAGAGGTTGATGATTCTCTAATAGGGGCTTTTACGGCGTTGTAAATTACGGGGGTAGGATTTTTGGTGGGTTCTAACTGCGGTATATGGTCCTTGCCTGGAATTGTTTCATGATCAATTTTGGATGGAAATGTCTGATGTGGGCACATACTGTGGGGAACCTTGGTGTGTTTGTGGTGATTGGAATGTTGCTCGTTTTAGTCATGAGAGGACTGGCGAGCAATTAGTGTCAACTTCTATGCAAAATTTTAACAAGTTTACTGATGATTTTGTTTTGATAGATTTACCACTTACCTGGAATAGGAATGATAGTAGTAGTAGAATAGATAGATTTTTTGTGTCTAACGATTGGGAAGACCACCGATCAACAAGTTTTGGTGAGACCTTTCTCGGATCATTGACCATTGTCCCTAACATATGAAGGAGAAGGGTGAGGGGCAATTCCTTTTCGTTTCCAGGAGATTTGGTTTGAAGATCCTTTTATCTTGAACCTTATGAAGACTTGGTGGGAATCAACGTCTTTTCATGGTAATCCAGGTTTTGTAATGGCAAAAAAGCTTCAATTGCTCAAAGAAAAAATGAAAGAGTGGAACAAAACTTTCTTCGGAAATTTTAATATAAGAAGATTGAGGAGAACTGTAAGGAGCCTCAAACTCGTCAACGCTATTAGACCAGTCAAGAGACGTTTAGCCGCTAATAACTCGATTAGTTTATATAGATTGTAATTAATAGAAATTAATCTAACGACGATCTAGAGAGGGAACTAGTATCACTAGATAGATCTCGAAAAGTTATGCGAAACGAGAATACTCGAACGTGTCATTCGAATACCGGGTCTAGGATGAAGAAGATATCATCCGATTTGTACGAAGGGCAAATTAGTTTTTACGCCTTAGACCGACATGGGCTGCCCTTATACGAGAATCTTTGGGTGTCGTAGTAAAACTATTTGGTTTTATCTCCAAATCTTTCAAGAAGAAATTCATTTCTTCTTTTCTCTTCTTCTTTCTTCTTATTATTCTTTCTCTTCCCTGTTGTTCTTCCTCTCTTTGGTGAACTGGGTGAGTGAAACAGAGGGTTTATGATCAAAATATGTTTGGAATATCAAAGAGTATCTAGTGGTGGTGGTGTTGATTCGCGGGTTCAGGCTCAGAAGAATAGTTTAAAATTGTTAGTTAGGGTTTCATGTGTTGAATTGGAATTAGAATTAGGTGATGATTAAGAAGAATTGAAGATGGGTTTTAAACAGATGTTCTGAAGAAGATGAGTATTGTACTAGTTCGAAGATTAGGTTCAAAGAAGAAGATTAATTGTAAAATGCAAGGAATTAAGGTTTCATGGAAGAGATGAAATTGATGTTCATGAGGAATGTTTGAAGACTGGGTTTAGTTGATTAAGCAACGGGATGAAGTTAATTAGATGTTGGAGCTGTTCTGGGGAAGAATCGAGGAATTAGGGTTTTCAATTATTTAAGGTAAATAATTTCTTAGTTACTTTCATTTATATGTGATTTTGATTGTTGTATTAATTTATTGTTTTGGGATTAAAATAAGAGTTGTTAGGATAATCAGAGACCTAGAATATCCTGTGTTTTGTTGTGGTGTTGTTGGCAGAGTTAAGAATTAGGGTTCATGAAAAATATGAAGATGAATTGGTTGTTGTTGATTGTTGTGAAAAGATGTTGGTCATAGATAGTGAGGGTTTGGAGTTTGTTTGGATGGGATTTGATAATTGAGATGGATTTGTAGAACAAGAACTATAACTCATGGGCTTATGTTTGAAGAGCTTAGGGGTTTGAATCAGATTTTAACAATGAAGAGGTAGAATTGTGTTGTGGCTTATTGGGGTTTGTTGAGTGGAGATGCAACTGATGGAACTGGTGTTAGTGTAGCTGATTACAATGAAATGCTTAAGTTGAGTAATAATGATGTCGTTCTTTGGTATTGAAGCTTCTGACATGGGTTTCTGGGTTTAACTGCAAGTGGAGATGTTATAGTTAGAGCAGAGTCAATAATGGACTAAGACAGTCGGTGTTGGGGATGAATTATGATATGCGAATGGTTGTGTTGAGAATTGAATTGCAGGAATGAAGGTGTTATTAGGTTTGAATAGAAGTAACAGTTAATGTGAGTGGTAGTAATATTGCAGATGGGGTTAGAGTTAGTCTGGTGGTATACTTGAATTATAATGTATGAATATGTTTAGAAGAATGTAAGATAATGATGTTGTTGTTGAAAGATTGCTAGAGATGAGGTAGTAATGAGAATTACAGAATCCATAGCTCAATGAATAGAGATACGAGAGTAATGGGTGTTGCTAGACTGTAGTGATGGTTGAGTATAGTTTTGGTTAATTCTTAATGAAGTTGCATTTCAGTTCTGGTTTATGCACTGTGTTTTTGTATTGCTTCATGAATATGAACTCGTTAGTTATTCAGTCAGATTATCGACCGATTCATTCTTAGCCGACTTTGTCCATCGACCGAGTTGAATCGCTTTGGCTCACCGAGTTCCCTATCTTGACTGAGTTGACTCGGTTGACCGATTTGGACCTGACCAAGACTTGACCTTGGCATTGGGCGTTGATTGTTAGTTGACCTATTTGACCGTTAGTGACTGTTAGTTAACTCAGATGGAGTGGACCTTAAGGTAATGGGCTGGTTTAGTGGACTTGGGCTTAGAGTTAGTTTTCATATCTTGATGAAATGGACCCCTTATGGTCCGAATTAGCCTTTGGTTCCTTCTAAAAAGTTGTAGATATTAATAAGACATATCTAATAGGCTATAGAACCAATCAAATTGAATTAGTAAACCTTTATATGTGCTAAAGATAGATAATGAAAGGTGTAGAATCATAAATGGGCTTGGAACCATTAGTTCGACTTGTATGAACCTTGAATGAGCCTATTGGCTAACTCTTGGAGTGATTGTGTGATTAACAGTTAGTCAACAATCTATTCAAAGGGTGAACCGGTGGATCGTGGATCTCGAGGTAGGCATGGTTTGTCATCAAATCAGGTGCGAACTCTGTAACATTTTTGTAATCATTAAGTTACTTTATTTATGAGCATGATGAGTCCTTACTTTTGGTTAGCATGTTGTTTGTGATTGAATAGGTATGTTGTGTGATATGCTTTGGGTGGTTCCCCGCGAAGATTTCCTGTGATTAAATAACCCCATGACTCTTTGCTAAGTTTAGTAGGGCAATACTACGTTGTTTGAATATTACCTAGTAGCACGGCTTTACCATGGATAAATAGTATTACATTTTATTGTCTTAAGATAGTAGTCCGGCTTTACCCCGGTTGATTATTACCTAGTAGTCCGGCTTTACCCCGGTTGATTATTATATATACTACATTTTATTTGGGGAAGGCAAATTTCATATAGAAAGCAGCAATAAGTTCCTGCCATGTTTCAATGGATTCATATGGTAGGTTGTTTAGCCAGGTCTTGGCATTATCTTTCAAGGAAAAGGGGAACATCTTCATCAGTAAGGTCTTTTATTCTAACTTTCCCACAAATTTCCTCAAAGTCCCTAATATGAAAATAAGGGTTCTCATCATCTTTTCCTCACAATATAGGGATCATCTGAAGAATATAAGGTTTTATCTCGAAATTAGCCGTATTGGCTGGCAATTTAATGCACGAAGCTCGGTTGTTCCTAGTTGGGAACATGTAATCTTTCAAAGTTGCCATCGCTGGCACTGTTGAAGTACTAGGAGTACTTTCCTCATGAAGAGACAGATTATCAAAACTTAAGTTTCCAAAAACAGGGCTCTCAAAAGAAGAATTACTAGGTTTTTCACTAATCAATCGACCCAGATTGTCTCTCTTCCAAGCCCGCTCTCTAATAACCTCAGGCGTACACTAGAAAAATAAAAGAAAAAGAAAAATCCTAAAAGGAATGGAAGTTCTATGCAGACACAAACAAGGATGACTCCACCACAGCAAACCTAATGATTTCTAGCAAACAAAAAGCATGATGGCTCCACCTAGATTGTTTCTAGACCAGCTTCTAATCTTTCGAAAAGGAACTCGTTACAATCTGAACAAACCTCCCTGGAATCAATCCGAGTTGAAGTAAGTTGAATAGAGGCGAGGGAAGCTGCGTGGAGCTTTGATACCCAAGGACTCACCGGCATTACAAGTCGCCGCAGTCACGCATTCAACTCACAGAAACCATCATAAAACTTCGAAGTATGCTTAAAAGAGTAACCAATATTTTTCGAACAACTTTCCCATTAAGCTCGTTACCCTATAAGTCTCGTTCTATTCCAAATTTTAAAGCTTAGGTTCGCGTTAAGTATCGTTTTCCTAAGGCGGGCAAGAAGAGAACGGTGATGAAATCCGAACCCTTATCTTGAATGGCTAGTCCTTGCCCTTTACTAGGAAATTAAAGCATCCGTTTTCAATTCCTCAGCATATATGCAAACGAAGGAATACAGTAACTCGACTGGGGATTCGCGAGTGTTTCGACAAACTTACCTCCCGTTTCCAGACGGGGGATGAACCGTTGTAGTCGACTCGGGTCACGACTCCTATGTCATGTGCGAACCCGAGGGCCGAGGCGATATCGTTATCGCCGTCCTTCTCTGCAAACAGTTTATATTTAATACTATCGCCGTCCTTCTCTGCAAAAACCCAAAAACGTAAAGTATAACAAATAAAATAAAAACAAAAACCTAAAAAAATAAATCTAAAAGCTCTAGCCCAAACACAAGTCCGCGTCGGCGGCGCCAAAAATTGATGGTTATTTTCAATGATGTTGTAGTAAAAGGTTCGTTGAGACTTGTGGAGGAAGATTTTTTAGACTTAATTCTTTTAAATAAAAATAACAAACTCAAATGAAAAGATGTTGTGAAAGTTATGGAGAGACTGGAGCTAGGATTCCACAAATTTCCGCACTCATATGGTTCAGATATCAATTCTAAATAATAAAAGCTCAAATGATAAAGTTTTATTGACTCTAATTCATTGCCTAAGGTAGATTTCGAAAGTAATGGGTGTAAAACTAAAGCATGGGACATCAAAACATCTAAGCTAAGCATGACCCATCAATTGTAATCACAACCATTCAATGAAACTCATAAATCAATTGAATAACAATGCAAATAGTCGTAACAAGAATTGATAGAATTACCACATTTGTGAAACTTGGCTTCCTCCGTCGCCCCAGAGGATGGGTTTAGCTTCTCATCATGGAAACACGCTCACAAGTTGATTTCATTGCTCAAAAGGTGCTTACAAGGATGAAAATATATGAAAACAACAATTTGTAACGATTATAATTGTTGCAAATGATACTGTTACAGAACGATATAAACAAACTGCCGCGGTTACTGTTCAGCTATCGCTGTGAAACTGTTGCTAAGCCTGAGAATAGATGACAGTTTTTAACGACTATCTCTAGCCGTCTGTTTTTCGTGTTCTTGATGATCACAGCAGCAAAAAAAATATTCTCTGCAGCTCTCGATTTCGCTCTGTTCTTCTCCCCAAACTCTCTATAAACCTTCTCTGACTCCTCAACATCATTATATACTCAATAACCCATCATATCTCCCATTTAATTCCCGTATCTTCTCTCTTTCAAGAAAAATAAGAAAAATAAGTCGAGAATATTTTTTCTTCATTTCCCTATCTGCAGCTGTAAATAACGAGATTAGTTACCGTAATTATCTCCTTCACACTTCAACACAATCAGAACTCATTAAAGATGGAGTCAAGAGTCTTTCAAACACACGCAATCCATAGAATAATTCGTGAAATCCCATGAATATCTCCTCGTGAACGTGCTACCCTGTTCTCTTCGTTTGGATTATATAGCCAAATTCAGTCGAACCAAAAACATACACCAAGTCTGTTAAGCCCAATAAAATCACCCCAAGAAGTTTCAACCATTGAGTCGCTCTAAAACATCCCCAAAGCTCGATCCCAAATTCTATTTTTCATCTGCGAGAATTTTAAACTGAAGAAGATGTAGTGCCCCTTATCCAGCTGCTGGGGTGCGAATAGCAGGTGTCCACTGAGGTGCCCCTTATCCAAGGTAGAGAGTCCGCATAGCAAATATCCTCTGGGGTGATCCCCATAATTTTTCGAGCCGATTTTTCGAAAAATGTTTAGTTCCAAAAATACCTACAAACACAAAAAACACTGTAAAAAGTACGAAAATCGAGTACCAACAATACAGAAAATTGAGGACAACTTAGACACAAAAATGTGTCTATCAATGAAATTGCTACATCAAGCAGTGACATTATTAGAGAGGAGGACTTTCCATGTATTAATGACAAAGAATTAAATAGATGGAATGGAGCTCTGATTTGTGAGGTGGACAAACCAGTGCTATGTTGGAAACAAAATGGGGATTTTATGAGGAGTAAATTACAATTGAATGAGGCCTTTTCTCTTTCTTTATTTGATTTATCTAAGTCACTGTATTTTGCAGAGTCAATTGTATGCGTCGAATCTCTTATCAAAAAGAAATGGTGGTGTGTTAATGATTTGAGAATTCAAATTTCCAGGTGGAATCCAAGTTGTAATAGTCTCAAATCCCTTAATCTCAATCCTCCAAAACCAGTATGGTTGGCTGTCAAAGGGATTACTTTTCATTTATGGAATCTCAAGACTTTTACTCAGTTTGGAAATCTTTGGGAAGGTTTTATTAAAGTTCATGAGAACTTCCTCTCAGGGAAAGATTATTGTGAAGATTATATTCAGGTTTCAAATAGTTTACATAATAAAGAGGAAATCCGGTCTGTCTCTATGGATGGGAGGTTGCTGCTTATGAAATTGAGGATATAGAAGAAGCAATGTTGTTGGGTTGGCGCACGGTGGATTTTGAAGCAGTAACGGAGATTAGGCTGGCAACGATGATCTCAACGGTGTTATTTGTGAAAGTGAATGACGTTATTTCTGGGGTGGAGAAGAGTACACGTGGCAAAGCTATTCAAAATTCAAATCTTTCTGTGAAAGAGAATCTACTGCCAACTCGACTAGTGGATTTATTGGAATCTATTTCCTTGGTGCAGAAAAATATAGGCCCTGTATCTTCAGAAGAGCCCATTGGGTTAACGCGTGAAAGGAATAAGAAGAAAAACATGTCCATCTCACTGCGAGGACACCGAAGTACAAATTGAAGCAGAAAGAGAGGGTGAAACAATGGAGTATTGTCATCATGATGGTGAGAGACAACTAATTTCTTAAGTTGAAGGTCTAAGAAGATTGCAACTTCTAATTAATGATTTAAAAAGGGCTGGTCCTAATGTTGGAGTTAATTTCAAACAAACTGAATTGGAGTTACAAAGATTGATGAAAAATGCTACTGAGAACAAATAATTTTGTATATATGATTTGGAAGGGTGTGAGGGTCTGGATGACCTTTTAAGGTGTTTGGTTTTTGTTATGTGTGGAGTTAATATCCAGTTAATAATGCAGATAAAAATAGTTAATTGGAATGTCCGTGGTTTATGTAACCCGGATAGAAGAGCGGAATTAAAAACTCTTATTCGTTTATGGAAGCCGGATGTTGCTTGTCTTCAGGAAACAAAGATGGTGAATTGGGATAAAATAAAAGTCCAAGAGTTATGGGGCAATAGTAATTTTGATTGGGTTGCTCTGACTTCAAATGGTAGATCAGGAGGCATATTAATCGTATGAAATTCTCGTTCTATAGAGGTTGATGATTCTCTAATAGGGGCTTTTACGGCGTTGTAAATTACGGGGGTAGGATTTTTGGTGGGTTCTAACTGCGGTATATGGTCCTTGCCTGGAATTGTTTCATGATCAATTTTGGATGGAAATGTCTGATGTGGGCACATACTGTGGGGAACCTTGGTGTGTTTGTGGTGATTGGAATGTTGCTCGTTTTAGTCATGAGAGGACTGGCGAGCAAACTAGTGTCAACTGCTATGCAAAATTTTAACAAGTTTACTGATGATTTTGTTTTGATAGATTTACCACTTACCTGGAGTAGGAATGATAGTAGTAGTAGAATAGATAGATTTTTTGTGTCTAACGATTGGGAAGACCACCGAACAACAAGTTTTGGTGAGACCTTTCTCGGATCATTGACCTTTGTCCCTAACATATGAAGGAGAAGGGTGAGGGGCAATTCCTTTTCGTTTCCAGGAGATTTGGTTTGAAGATCCTTTTATCTTGAACCTTATGAAGACTTGGTGGGAATCAACGTCTTTTCATGGTAATCCCAGGTTTTGTAATGGCAAAAAAGCTTGATTGCTCAAAGAAAAACCGAAAGAGTGGAACAAAACTTTCTTCGGAAATTTTAATATAAGAAGATTGAGGAGAAGCGTAAGGAGCCTCAAACTCGTCAACGCTATTAGACAGTCAAGAGATGTTTAGCCGCTAATAACTCGATTAGTTTATATAGATTGTAATTAATAGAAATTAATCTAACGACGATCTAGAGAGGGAACTAGTATCACTAGATAGATCTCGAAAAGTTATGCGAAATGAATACTCGAACGTGTCATTCGAATACCAGGACGAAGAAGATATCATCCGATTTGTACGAAGGGCAAATTAGTTTTTACGCCTTAGACCGACATGGGCTTCCCTTATACGAGAATGTTGGGTGTCGTAGTAAAACTATTTGGTTTTATCTCCAAATCTTTCAAGAAGAAATTCATTTCTTATTTTCTCTTCTTCTTTCTTCTTATTCTTCTTTCTCTTCCTGTTCTTCACCTGTTTGGTGAAACTGGGTGAGTGAAACAGAGGGTTTATGATCAATATATGTTTGGAATATCAAAGAGTATCTAGTGGTGGTGGTGTTGATTCGCGGGTTCGGGCTCAGAAGAATAGTTTAAAATTGTTAGTTAGGGTTGCATGTGTTGAATTGGAATTAGAATTAGGTGATGATTAAGAAGAATTGAAGATGGGTTTTAAACAGATGTTCTGAAGAAGATGAGTATTGTACTAGTTCGAAGATTAGGTTCAAAGAAGAAGATTAATTGTAAAATGCAAGGAATTAAGGTTTCATGGAAGAGATGAAATTGATGTTCATGAGTAATGTTTGAAGACTGGGTTTAGTTGATTAAGCAATGAGATGAAGTTAATTAGATGTTGGAGCTGTTCTGGGGAAGAATCGAGGAATTAGGGTTTTCAATTATTTAAGGTAAATATTTTCTTAGTTACTTTCATTTATATGTGATTTTGATTGTTGTGTTAATTTATTGTTTTGGGATTAAAATAAGAGTTGTTAGGATAATCAAAGACCTAGAATATCCTGTGTTTTGTTGTGGTGTTGTTGGCAGAGTTAAGAATTAGGGTTCATGAAAAATATGAAGATGAATTGGTTGTTGTTGATTGTTGTGAAAAGATGTTGGTCATAGATAGTGAGGGTTTGGAGTTTGTTTGGATGGGATTTGATAATTGAGATGGATTTGTAGAACAAGAACTATAACTCATGGGCTTATGTTTGAAGAGCTTAGGGGTTTGAATCAGATTTTAACAATGAAGAGGTAGAATTGTGTTGTGGCTTATTGGGGTTTGTTGAGTGGAGATGCAACTGATGGAACTGGTGTTAGTGTAGCTGATGACAATGAAATGCTTAAGTTGAGTAATAATGATGTCGTTGCTGGTATTGAAGCTTCTGACATGGGTTTCTGGGTTTAACTGCAAGTGGAGATGTTATAGTTAGAGCAGAGTCAATAATGGACTAAGACAGTCGGTGTTGGGGATGAATTATGATAGGCGAATGGTTGTGTTGAGAATTGAATTGCAGGAATTAAGGTGTTATTAGGTTTGAATTGAAGTAACAGTTAATGTGAGTGGTAGTAATATTGCAGATGGGGTTAGAGTTAGTCTGGTGGTATACTTGAATTATAATGTATGAATATGTTTAGAAGAATGTAAGATAATGATGTTGTTGTTGAAAGATTGCTAGAGATGAGGTAGTAATGAGAATTACAGAAGCAATAGCTCAGTGAATAGAGATACGAGAGTAATGGGTGTTGCTATTTGTAGTGATGGTTGAGTATAGTTTTGGTTAATTCTTAATGAAGTTGCATTTCGATTCCGGGTTTGTGCACTGTGTGTTTTTATTGCTTCATGAATATGAACCGTTAGTTATTCGGTCAGATTATCGACCGATTCTCGATTCTTAGTCGACTTTGTCCATCGGGCGAGTTGAATCGCTTTGGCTCACCGAGTTCCCTATCTTGACCTGAGTTGACTCAGTTGACCGATTTGGACCTGACCAGGACTTGACCTTGGCATTAGACGTTGATTGTTAGTTGACCTATTTGACCGTTAGTGACTGTTAGTTGACTCAGATGGAGTGGACCTTAAGGTAATGGGCTGGTTTAGTGGACTTGGGCTTAGAGTTAGTTTTCATATCTTGATGAAATGGACCCCTTATGGTCCGAATTAGCCTTTGGTTCCTTCTACAAAGTTGTAGATATTAATAAGACATATCTAATAGGCTATAGAACCAATCAAATTGAATTAGTAAACCTTTATATGTGCTAAAGATAGATAATGAAAGGTGTAGAATCATAAATGGGCTTGGAACCATTAGTTCGACTTGTATGAACCTTGAATGAGCCTATTGGCTAACTCTTGGAGTGATTGTGTGATTAACAGTTAGTCAACGATCGATTCAAAGGGTGAACCGGTGGATCGTGGATCTCGAGGTAGGCATGGTTTGTCATCAAATCAGGTGTGAACTCTGTAACATTTTTGTAATCATTAAGTTACTTTATTTATGAGCATCATGAGTCCTTGCTTTTGGTTAGCATGTTGTTTGTGATTGAATGGGTATGTTGTGTGATATGCGTTGGGTGGTTCCCCGCGAAGATTGCTTGTGATTAAATAGCCCAATAACTCTTTGCTAAGTTTAGTAGGGCAATGCTACGTTGTTTGAATATTACCTAGTAGCCCGGCTTTACCCTGGATAAATAGTATTACATTTTATTGTCTTAAGATAGTAGTCCGGCTTTACCCCGGTTTATTATTACCTAGTAGTCCGGCTTTACCCCAGTTGATTATTATATATACTACATTTTATTTGGGGAAGGCAAATTTCATATAGAAAGCAGCAATAAGTTTCCAAAAACAGGGCTCTCAAAAGAAGAATTACTAGGTTTTTCACTAATCAATCGACCCAGATTGTCTCTTTTCCAAGACCGCTCTCTAATAACCTCGGGCATACACTATAAAAACAAAAGAAAAAGAAAAATCCTAAAAGGAAGGGAAGTTCTATGCAGACACAAACAAGGATGACTCCACCACAGCAAACCTAATGATTTCTAGCAAACAAAAAGCATGATGGCTCCACTTAGATTGTTTCTAGACCAGCTTCTAATCTTTCGAAAAGGAACTCGTTACAATCTGAACAAACCTCTCTGGAATCAATCCGAGTTGAAGTAAGTTGAATAGAGGCGAGGGAAGCTGCGTGGAGCTTTGATACCCAAGGACTCACCGGCATTACAAGTCGGCGCAGTCACGCATTCAACTCACAGAAACCATCATAAAACTTCGAAGTATGCTTAAAAGAGTAACCAATATTTTTCGAACAACTTTCCCATTAAGCTCGTTACCCTATAGGTCTCGTTCTATTCCAAATTTTAAAGCTTAGGTTCGCGTTAAGTATCGTTTTCCTAAGGCGGGCAAGAAGAGAACGGTGATGAAATCCGAACCCTTATCTTGAATGGCTAGTCCTTGCCCTTTACTAGGAAATTAAAGCATCCGTTTTCAATTCCTCAGCATATATGCAAACGAAGGAATACAGTAACTCGCTGACAGGGGATTCGCGAGTGTTTCGACAAACTTACCTCCCGTACCAGACGGGGGATGAACCGTTGTAGTCGACTCGGGTCACGACTCCTATGTCATGTACTAACCCGAGGGGCCGAGGCGATATCGTTATCGCCGTCCTTCTCTGCAAACAGTTTATATTTAATACTATCGCCGTCCTTCTCTGCAAAAACCCAAAAACGTAAAGTATAACAAATAAAATAAAAACAAAAACCTAAAAAAATAAATCTAAAAGCTCTAGCCTAAACACAAGTCCGCGTCGGCGGCTCCAAAAATTGATGGTTATTTTCAATGATGTTGTAGTAAAAGGTTCGTTGAGACTTGTGGAGGAAGATTTTTTTAGACTTAATTCTTTTAAACAAAAATAACAAACTCAAATGAAAAGATGTTGTGAAAGTTATGGAGAGACTGGAGCTAGGATTCCACAAATTTCCGCACTCATATTGTTCAGATATCAATTCTAAATAATAAAAGCTCAAATGATAAAGTTTTATTGACTCTAATTCATTGCCTAAGGTAGATTTCGAAAGTAATGGGTGTAAAACTAAAGCATGGGACATCAAAACATCTAAGCTAAGCATGACCCATCAATTGTAATCACAACCATTCAATGAAACTCATAAATCAATTGAATAACAATGCAAATAGTCGTAACAAGAATTGATAGAATTACCATATTTGTGAAACTTGGCTTCCTCCGTCGCCCCAGAGGATGGGTTTAGCTTCTCATCATGGAAACACGCTCACAAGTTGATTTCATTGCTCAAAAGGTGCTTACAAGGATGAAAATATATGAAAACAACAATTTGTAACGATTATAATTGTTGCAAATGATACTGTTACAGAACGATATAAACAAACTGTCGCGGTTACTGTTCAGCTGTCGCTGTGAAACTGTTGCTAAGCCTGAGAATAGATGACAGTTTTTAACGACTATCTCTAGCCGTCTGTTCTTCGTGTTCTTGATGATCACAGCAGCAGAAAAAATATTCTCTGCAGCTCTCGATTTCGCTCTGTTCTTCTCCCCAAACTCTCTATAAACCTTCTCTGACTCCTCAACATCATTATATACTCAATAACCCATCGTATCTCCCATTTAATTCCCGTATCTTCTCTCTTTCAAGAAAAATAAGAAAAATAAGTCGAGAATATTTTTTCTTCATTTCACGTATCTGCAGCTGTAAATAACGAGATTAGTTGCCGTAATTATCTCCTTCACACTTCAACACAATCAGAACTCATTAAAGATGGAGTCAAGAGTCTTTCAAACACACGCAATCCATAGAATAATTCGTGAAATCACGTGAATATCTCCTCGTGAACGTGCTACCCTGTTCTCTTCGTTTGGATTATATAGCCAAATTCAGTCGAACCAAAAACATACACCAAGTCTGTTAAGCCCAATAAAATCACCCCAAGAAGTTTCAGCCATTGAGTCGCTCTAAAACATCCCCAAAGCTCGATCCCAAATTCTGTTTTTCATCTGCGAGAATTTCCCGCCAGAACTGAATTTTAAACTGAAGAAGATGTAGTGCCCCTTATCCAACAGCTGGGGTGCGAATAGCAGGTGTCCACTGAGGTGCCCCTTATCCAAGGTAGAGAGTCCGCATAGCAAATATCCTCTGGGGGTGATCCCCATAATTTTTCGAGCCGATTTTTCGAAAAATGTTTCGTTCCAAAAATACCTACAAACACAAAAAACACTGTAAAAAAGTACGAAATCGAAATGCAGACAATACATAAAATTGAGGACAACTTAGACACAAAAATGTGTCTATCAATGAAATTGCTACATCAAGCAGTGACATTATTAGAGAGGAGGACTTTCCATGTATTAATGACAAAGAATTAAATAGATGGAATGGAGCTCTGATTTGTGAGGTGGACAAACCAGTGCTATGTTGGAAAGAAAATGGGGATTTTATGAGGAGTAAATTACAATTGAATGAGGCCTTTATTCTTTCTCCATTTGATTTATCTAAGTCACTGTATTTTGCAGAGTCAATTGTATGCGTCGAATCTCTTATCAAAAAGAAATGGTGGTGTGTTAATGATTTGAGAATTCAAATTTCCAGGTGGAATCCAAGTTGTAATAGTCTCAAATCCCTTAATCTTAATCCTCCAAAACCAGTATGGTTGGCTGTCAAAGGGATTACTTTTCATTTATGGAATCTCAAGACTTTTACTCAGATTGGAAATCTTTGGGAAGGTTTTATTAAAGTTCATGAGAACTCCCTCTCAGGGAAAGATTATCGTGAAGCTTATATTCAGGTTTCAAATAGTTTACAGAATAAAGAGGAAATCCGGTCTGTCTCTATGGATTGGAGGTTGTTGCTTATGAAATTGAGGATATAGAAGAAGCTATGTTGTTGGGTTGGCGCACGGTGGATTTTGAAGCACTAACGGAGATTAGGCTGGCAACGATGATCTCAACGGTGTTATTTGTGAAAGAGAATGACGTTATTTCTGGGGTGGAGAAGAGTACACGTGGCAAAGCTATTCAAAATTCAAATCCTTCTGTGAAAGAGAATCTACTGCCAACTCGACTAGTGGATTTATTGGAATCTGTTTCCTTGGTGCAGAAAAATATAGGCCCTGTATCTTCAGAAGAGCCCATTGGGTTAACGCGTGAAAGGAATAAGAAGAAAAACATGTCCATCTCACTGCGAGGACACCGAAGTACAAATTGAAGCAGAATGAGAGGGTGAAACAATGGAGTATTGTCATCATGATGGTGAGAGACAACTAATTTCTTAAGTTGAAGGTCTAAGAAGATTGCAACTTCTAATTAATGATTTAAAAAGGGCTGGTCCTAATGTTGGAGTTAATTTCAAACAAACTGAATTGGAGTTACAAAGATTGATGAAAAATGCTACTGAGAGAAAATAATTTTGTATATATGATTTGGAAGGGTGTGAGGGTATGGATGACCTTTTAAGGTGTTTGGTTTTTGTTATGTGTGGAGTTAATATCCAGTTAATAATGCAGATAAAAATAGTTAATTGGAATGTCCGTGGTTTATGTAACCCGGATAGAAGAGCGGAATTAAAAACTATTATTCGTTTATGGAAGCCGGATGTTGCTTGTCTTCAGGAAACAAAGATGGTGAATTGGGATAAAATAAAAGTCAAAGAGTTATGGGGCAATAGTAATTTTGATTGGGTTGCTCTGACTTCAAATGGTAGATCAGGAGGCATATTAATCGTATGGAATTCTCGTTCTATAGAGGTTGATGATTCTCTAATAGGGGCTTTTACGGCGTTGTAAATTACGGGGGTAGGATTTTTGGTGGGTTCTAACTGCGGTATATGGTCCTTGCCTGGAATTGTTTCATAATCAATTTTGGATGGAAATGTCTGATGTGGGCACATACTGTGGGGAACCTTGGTGTGTTTGTGGTGATTGGAATGTTGCTCGTTTTAGTCATGAGAGGATTGGTGAGCAATTAGTGTCAACTGCTATGCAAAATTTTAACAAGTTTACTGATGATTTTGTTTTGATAGATTTACCACTTACCTGGAGTAGGAATGATAGTAGTAGTAGAATAGATAGATTTTTTGTGTCTAACGATTGGGAAGACCACCGAACAACAAGTTTTGGTGAGACCTTTCTCGGATCATTGACCTTTGTCCCTAACATATGAAGGAGAAGGGTGAGGGGCAATTCCTTTTCGTTTCCAGGAGATTTGGTTTGAAGATCCTTTTATCTTGAACCTTATGAAGACTTGGTGGGAATCAACGTCTTTTCATGGTAATCCAGGTTTTGTAATGGCAAAAAAGCTTCAGTTGCTCAAAGAAAAACTGAAAGAGTGGAACAAAACTTTCTTCGGAAATTTTAATATAAGAAGATTGAGGAGAACTGTAAGGAGCCTCAAACTCGTCAACGCTATTAGACCAGTCAAGAGACGTTTAGCCGCTAATAACTCGATTAGTTTATATAGATTGTAATTAATAGAAATTAATTTAACGACGATCTAGAGAGGGAACTAGTATCACTAGATAGATCTCGAAAAGTTATGCGAAACAGAATACTCGAACGTGTCATTCGAATACCGGACGAAGAAGATATCATCCGATTTGTACGAAGGGCAAATTAGTTTTTACGCCTTAGACCGACATGGGCTGCCCTTATACAGAATGTTGGGTGTCGTAGTAAAACTATTTGGTTTTATCTCCAAATCTTTCAAGAAGAAATTCATTTCTTATTTTCTCTTCTTCTTTCTTCTTATTCTTCTTTCTCTTCCCTGTTCTTCACCTGCTGGTGAACTGGGTGAGTGAAACAGAGGGTTTATGATCAATATATGTTTGGAATATCAAAGAGTATCTAGTGGTGGTGGTGTTGATTCGCGGGTTCAGGCTCAGAAGAATAGTTTAAAATTGTTAGTTAGGGTTGCATGTGTTGAATTGGAATTAGAATTAGGTGATGATTAAGAAGAATTGAAGATGGGTTTTAAACAGATGTTCTGAAGAAGATGAGTATTGTACTAGTTCGAAGATTAGGTTCAAAGAAGAAGATTAATTGTAAAATGCAAGGAATTAAGGTTTCATGGAAGAGATGAAATTGATGTTCATGAGGAATGTTTGAAGACTGGGTTTAGTTGATTAAGCAATGAGATGAAGTTAATTAGATGTTGGAGCTGTTCTGGGGAAGAATCGAGGAATTAGGGTTTTCAATTATTTAAGGTAAATATTTTCTTAGTTACTTTCATTTATATGTGATTTTGATTGTTGTGTTAATTTATTGTTTTGGGATTAAAATAAGAGTTGTTAGGATAATCAAAGACCTAGAATATCCTGTGTTTTGTTGTGGTGTTGTTGGCAGAGTTAAGAATTAGGGTTCATGAAAAAGATGAAGATGAATTGGTTGTTGTTGATTATTGTGAAAAGATGTTGGTCATAGATAGTGAGGGTTTGGAGTTTGTTTGGATGGGATTTGATAATTGAGATGGATTTTCAGAACAAGAACTATAACTAATGGGCTTATGTTTGAAGAGCTTAGGGTTTGAATCGATTTTAACAATGAAGAGGTAGAATTGTGTTATGGCTTATTGGGGTTTGTTGAGTGGAGATGCAATCGATGGAACTGGTGTTAGTGTAGATGATGACAATGAAATGCTTAAGTTGAGTAATAATGATGTCGTTCTTAGGTATTGAAGCTTCGACATGGGTTTTACGGGTTTAACGCAAGTGGAGATGTTATAGTTAGAGCAGAGTCAATAATGGACTAAGACAGTCGGTGTTGGGGATGAATTATGATAGGCGAATGGTTGTGTTGAGAATTGAATTGCAGGAATGAAGGTGTTATTAGGTTTGAATTGAAGTAACAGTTAATGTGAGTGGTAGTAATATTGCAGATGGGGTTAGAGTTAGTCTGGTGGTATACTTGAATTATAATGTATGAATATGTTTAGAAGAATGTAAGATAATGATGTTGTTGTTGAAAGATTGCTAGAGATGAGGTAGTAATGAGAATTACAGAAGCAATAGCTCAGTGAATAGAGATACGAGAGTAATGGGTGTTGCTAGACTATAGTGATGGTTGAGTATAGTTTTGGTTAATTCTTAATGAAGTTGCATTTCAGTTCTGGTTTGTGCACTGTGTTTTTGTATTGCTTCATGAATATGAACCTGTTAGTTATTCCAGTCAGATTATCTGACTGATTCTGTTCTTAGCTGACTTCGTCCATCTGACTGAGTTGAATCGCTTTGGCTCACCGAGTTCCCTATCTTGACCTGAGTTGACTCAGTTGACCGATTTGGACCTGACCAGGACTTGACCTTGGCATTGGACGTTGATTGTTAGTTGAACTATTTGACCCTTAGTGACTGTTAGTTGACTCAGATGGAGTGGACCTTAAGGTAATGGGCTGGTTTAGTGGACTCGGGCTTAGAGTTAGTTTTCATATCTTGATGAAATGGACCCCTTATGGTCCGAATTAGCCTTTGGTTCCTTCTACAAAGTTGTAGATATTAATAAGACATATCTAATAGGATATAGAACCGATCAAATTGAATTAGTAAACCTTTATATGTGCTAAAGATAGATAATGAAAGGTGTAGAATCATAAATGGGCTTGGAACCATTAGTTCGACTTGTATGAACCTTGAATGAGCCTATTGGCTAACTCTTGGAGTGATTGTGTGATTAACAGTTAGTCAACGATCGATTCAAAGGGTGAACCGGTGGATCGTGGATCTCGAGGTAGGCATGGTTTGTCATCAAATCAGGTGCGAACTTTGTAACATTTTTGTAATCATTAAGTTACGTTATTTACGAGCATGATGAGTCCTTACTTTTGGTTAGCATGTTGTTTGTGATTGAATGGGTATGTTGTGTGATATGCGTTGGGTGGTTCCCCGCGATGATTTCCCGTGATTCCTCATAACTCTTTGCTAAGTTTAGTAGGGCAATGCTACGTTGTTTGAATATTACCTAGTAGCCCGGCTTTACCCCGGATAAATAGTATTACATTTTATTTTCTGAAGATAGTAGTCCGGCTTTACCCCGGTTGATTATTACCTAGTAGTCCGGCTTTACCCGGTTGATTATTATATATACTACATTTTATTTGGGGAAGTCACTCTGTGCATATCATACTTGATTGTTCGGGTCTTAGTAGTATGGTTGGGTTACTATGATCTTGACTTAGGAAGAAATTCTAGGTTCATATTTGGATATGGTCATTATTTGGAGACTTCGGCCTACGAATAATGATTGGGCCTTTGTGAACCTCTTTGTGCGGGAGGGTCGATCATAGTAATCAAAATCTTATTATATTCTAGACTTGGATGGTGGCATTGGGTTTTATGAGGTGTACGCATTCCATGTTAATATCTTACGGTACCTAGATTCATGCTATCATTTGAGACTGGAGTTATTACTATCATCTTCTTCTATAACAAGGGTTAGCTAGCCCACACCCGGTAACGCCCAAGAGTGTCACTAGGTAAAAGTGTCGCTTTCTCTAAAATCTCCATAAGCGTCGCGTAAGCATAATATCTCCTCGATGATTAATTAGTGAAGTATATATTTAATCATTTTGATCGGTAAATGCATTGCATCTCTCTCTTTTATGCATGGAATCATACTGGGTCATTAATCACTGTTTTTCTGGGTTCAAACATTGTGTCTTGGTCTTCTAATTGCATATTCCATAGAATTTAATATTCTGTTAATTGGTTCAATGACTTTAAAACTCATTTTTTTTTTTACAGTATCAAATGCTTCAAGAATTCTAAAAATGGCAACATGCATGTATTTGGGTGTCTAGGGTTGTCGGCCCAGCCATTGATCCTGGTCGATGAAAGATATGTCAGTGTAATAATCCCACTGCTCCGTCGAAAGATTCTTCTCCGACGGCACTGCATCACTACGTATGTCGGCTCCTGACCCAGTATTATTTGCTTCCGCATACACAATTCCTGTTCTGTAAATTACAAACAAAAACAAATCAAATCATATCAAAGAATATTTTTAAAATTAATCCGATACATTATATTTTTACACCCTAATATATATAGCAAGAAAAATTTATTCAGTACTTACACGCTTAGGCCCATATTATCCCATCTTTTACTCGTAATGTCGACTAGGCCATCACTAGAAAAGCTCATGTTTTTGAAAAGGACAGTCGAAAAATTCGTCAAAGCTCTTCCGAGCAAGGTCGGCGGATTTTGTACACCGTTTATTTTTCCATACTTGAAAACAAAGCCTGTCGTTTCTTCCTCCTTGTCCCTCTCTTGTGCCGTTATAACACTTTTGACGACATGAACTGGATCGGGATATGGTTGTACCAATATTTCGCAATCCTTGATTAGCCAAATTAATTAACATAAAATTGGTTAAAAAGACCAAAATCAAAATTTCCTGGGTGAAAAGGACAGTCAGATTTAGATACTGTTTAAATGGACAAAATTTTAAAAATAGGCAGGATGTAACCAGTTTCATCCAGTCCATTTTCAAATATTTTTTCTAATTTTTATTTTACCCAGGATGCATCCAGTTTCATCCTTGCTATTTTTAAAGTTTAAGCCAGGATGAATCCAGTTTCATCCTTGCTATTCTTTTTTGTCCATTTCACCCATAAAATTTTTTACTTGTCCATTTGAATCGTGTTTTAAATTTTTTTGGACAAATGACCATTTTCCGATTAATTAAAACTATTATTAACGGAGACAGACACCCATTAAAGAGTAAGCCGTACGTGTGATTTATATAAATCAGTAGCAAAAATTCCTTGTAGTACCTCATAGATGGACTGTCCGTTGCCAAATATGAAATCCATAGCGCCTTCGATATGGCAGTTACGGAAATAATGGCGGCCAGATTGGTCGGCAAGCGTATCTTGAACACTAATGAAACTACAGTCGTAAAATGAAGATTTATCTCCTATTATGGCTGCTGCTACAGCCTTAGCTATCGGCAATTCTTGTACCCCCAAATTATACGTGTTCTGTTTCATCACAAAGTTGTGCAATATTATGTCATTTGACTGATCAGATTCACCCCATGTCATAAACACAATAAATACACTCTATCTGGTACAAATCAATCGAGCGTGCATACCTTAAAGGTTATATTTTTCGCCACAAAATTCTCAGCATTGGAAGTGAAACCAGCGGTATCGAAGGGATCCTCCGTAGTTCCCTGGTTCCATTCAATTGAAGTGCTATATCTGTCATATCCTTGAAGCACAATGCAGGGCTTGTCACTTGTAATCTTCACCCTTTCCCTATTAACATAAGATACATGAGAATTATAAGAAGCACGAAAGTGTTTTTGTTTTGAGTACAAGAGAGGTTTAACTAAAATGATTAGTATTATACTCGTATTTTCCAGGATTAAGCTGGATAATGATCCATTGAGAATTCCCCGATGGGATTGAATTAACAGCCTCTTGAATCGTAACATAGTTTCCTTGGCCCGGCTGCCGATCAACAACGATGGTATTTACCGGTAAGTCGCATTCAGCATTTTTTTGACCTTTAACAGCTCTAGAGTCGACACCGAAGCAGCAACAAACGAGAATGAACGCCAAAACTGATGGAAGTAGTACTGTTTCTCGATCAAACGAAACCATCTTTTAGGGACAAGAACTATAAGGAGATGAAGATAATAGTATAAGCAAGAGGGATCAAGAAGAAGTGAAGGACGAAATCAAGATCTAATGAATTACGTATCTATCTATCTACCTATCTATATTATCAGAAGGTTCATGCATATATGGATCATATTTAGTATACGAGATGTTGGAGATCATTTCTACAATAAATACGAAAATTTAAATGAATCATTTCTAAAAATATTATTAAATTGGAATTTACTAACTAACATTAATTTCTAAAACTAATTAAAATTGGAATTAATTAATTAAATTGCTAAAATAAGTAATTACTTGAATACCAGATCACAGAATTAATACTCATTGGTATTAATTAGGAAATATATCCAAAATGACCCAATTTGGGAGGCGTGGTTGCGAAAATGCCAATGATTTCAATTTTTAGAAAAAAAGTTAAAATGTCTCAATCCGTTAACTTTTCCATCTAAGCCAGCATTAAATAGTAGTGAATTTGGCACACATGTGACTTCACACATGTTGAAAAAAGACAATAATAACCCTTCAGGGTTAAGGGTTTTAGTGTTAGGGTTCAAGGTTAAGGGTTTCAGGGTTCAGGGGTGGTGGTGGCGGCGACGGTGGTGGTGGTTCTGGTGGTGATGGTGGTGGTGGTTCTGTTGGTGACGATGGTGGTTCTAGTAGTGGTGTGGCACTGGTGGTGGCGGTGGAGGTGGTGGTGGCGGCGGTGGAGGTGGTGGTTCGAGATGGCGGCGCGTAGGTTCAATAAAATCATTCGAGTTGGTGGTGGTGGTGGAGGTAGCGATGATGGAGACAGTGGTGGTGGAGGCGTTGGTGGCGGTGGTGTAGGCGATGGTTAAGGTGGTGATGTTGGCGGCGGCGGCGAAATATGACACGTGTCGTAATATTAAGGGTTTGTTATTTTATAAGAAAAATGTCAACTTAATTAAAATTGGGGTTAAAAATGACTTTTCTTCACATTTGGGAATTCACATGTGTGCAAAGTTGACCATTTAACTAGCTTGGATGGAAAAACTAACGGATTGGGGCATTTTAACTTTTTTTCCAAACAAATCGGGCATTTTCACAAACGGCACCTACAAATTGGGGCATTTCAACTCTTTGCCCTATTAATTATTAAGCACAAATGTAAACTATACAACAGACTGATCACCTTTTCTTCGTACCTTCAGCCGGGCAATAGATAATATTTCATAAGGTTCCTCGTTAGACTAAGTCATATGGGCTAGATTAGCCAAAAGGTGTTGCAGTTTTAAAAAAAAAAGTGTTGTCTATTTGTTAATACTAGTTTTTCTCATAGCATTTGCTTGCATTTGAACTGGCAGCTAGATAGTTGCATTTGAACTGGCAACTAGGTAGTTAATATGCACGCCTGGATGGATAATATACTCCCCATAAATAAACGTAGATATAATGTACGCCTGATGGGGCGTGATTAATAAGTGCGCCTATAGCCAGGCGAACATACAATGTGAGCCATACCTTCCACAGTGGTGCGTACAAACCACTCGTGTGGCGTTAAAACCTATAACACTTCGATAATTCTCCCATTTTCTTCTTTTCTACCGATCTTAGTTCTATTCTATCTAGTTCTTTTCTTTTCTCCCGTTCTAAAGAAAAAAATAAATTTAACCTTACCTTTTCCATTCGAGGTGTGTTTCTTCTCTTATATCTCTTATATTTTCTTTATTTTGTAGCATAGTTTATGTGGGGTGTCATAGTATGCACGTGTGTTGTGGGGCATGAACTATACTTACGCCAGATGTTGGCGTGAACTTCATGTACGCCCCAGTTCAAACATATGTATATCGTTCATCTAAGTGGAGCGAACATTAAATCCACGCCTAATGACAGGCGTACATATAATTAACGATGTACCGGGCGTACATTTTATCAACGCTCCAACTGAGCATAATTTATATCTTCGCCTCACCATGGAACGAGGATTTTACATAGGCTTCACGGGAAACATACTTTATAACTTCGCCTGGATTGAAACGCACGTAATATGTTCGCTCGACTATATTTGGTTTTGGTCTGGGTTTCAGACCAAATATAGTCTCAGATTTGGTTTTGGTCCAACTTTTACTCTTTACTCCGTCCCACTGTGTCTTGTTTCTGGACCATATTTTTAGGTTTACTCGTCCACTGTGGTTGCTCTATAGAGTTCAGTTTCACTAGTTCAGCATTCTACATATAGAAATCAAAGTGCTACATGAATTTCTTGGAAGTGGGTAGTGATACATAATTGCACCATGCATATATCAGTCTCACTCTCAACACCGAAATAGCATGATCGAAGAACCCATGTGAACTAACACCATTTCTAGTAACATTTAGGAACTGAAAGTAAATTTTATTCTAAGAAGGAAATCTGAAATGAAAGTTGAAATGCAAATTCAAATTCGACTAAATTGTGAAATGAAACCGAAATGACAAACTTTGTTGTGCATCACTAGTATTTCAGTACCTGACCATCACTAGTATTTCAGTAGTTACAAGAAGTAATGATGGTGATACGTATTTTCCTCTTAATTAGAAACTCTCTCTGTAGCTCTTGTAACACTGTCTCTAGAACGAGAAGTAATGATGGTCAACAACGTTAACGGTGGCCCACTCGTATTTCCACGGATTAGCAAACGGTGGTGTTAGTCAAACAACCACATAATTAAAATTCAGCTCTTAGTTTTGATTATTGTTTTATGTAAAGATATAAATAAATGTTATCAACATTAAAAAAAAAAAAAAAAAGGAAAAAAATTGATCAGCTAAGTGATTAAAGAGAAATGAAAGTGCCATAGAAATTTCTTGCTAGGAAGTGGGTGGTGATACTGAATTCATATGTTTCAAATTGATCCTCTATTTGTCCTTTTTGGCGCTTGGGGTCTTATTTTGATGATCGCACTTGTGCCTTGTTCAGAAATTGGTTCACCATTTTGATAATCGGTTCAAGAATTTCCTTCTCCCAAATTTTAGATGACTTGCCAACAGAATCCGACTCCGTTTCCAGTATTGCTCGAATGGCATTGGTCGCATCTAACCTCTGGATATTCCAGCCAGATGACTTCAACAGTTCAATCTTCTTGATTTGCTTCTTAGCCAGCGCATATGTATTGTCTTTCATGGCCTGAAGAGATTCTTGGAATAGCATCTTTTTGCAGGATGCAGCATCGCTTTCGGGACAGTTCCCGTGATGTTTCAAACAATCCCCATGAGCCGGGACATGTCCGTTTGTACCTAAAGAGTTCCCTTTGGTATCCATATCGTGATTTCCTGATGGAAATACCTTGAAAAACTCTGCAAACTCAGGTACCCCAATTGATTTGGCTATACCAACTGAAGGAGTATCAGATTCATAAAAAATTTTCAACTCCTCTAACATGCCCGAGCAAATCATTTGATCCACTCGAAAAGAAAGATATTCTTTGAGAACTGGTAATGCAACATCAACCCATAAGAAACAGCAATCATAACCTAACTCAGCCGAGACTTCAGTTCCGACATCTAATGAATATGTTGGATCAGCACTGAAGTTTTTCGCCAAAAATGCATGGATAAATGAGTTAGATCCACCAACTAGAATGGGTAAACTATTGCGAGACCAGATCTCTGACACTTTTGTACCAGCAAGTGAACGAAAATAAACTGCAGTTAACTCACCATTAATTGAGTCATTTTCATCGATTAGATGATGAGGAATACCACGGCGTTCTTTCATCGGCATCTTATTAGTTAAGATATCAAGACTGCGATAGAATTGGATTTTGTCTGAGTTGATGATTTCCGAAGGAGAAAAATAAGTTGCTAAATCAATTGAAAGCTTGGACTTGCCAGTACCAGTTGCACCCATAATAACTACGATCTTTTCACTGCTTTGGTTTGGTTTCCATTGCACAAGTGGACCATACTTCAAAGACATTTGATGAAAAAATTGGTGAACCATGGGAGTTATTTGATGGAAATTCCCAAAGATTGGAACCTTTGGTGGCCAAGGTGGTAGATTGAGCTTCGCGTTTGAACCAAGTTTCCATAAGATGCAGAATATGACATAGGAAAACACAAGAGTTAAGAATAAAAACACGATCGGATGAAACAACATGACTGGATGCATCTTCTCCTTAACAATGTTTTCTCGATCTAAAATAATTTTGATGAAAATATTTGATGAAAATTAATAACTATAGTATATTTCTAGTTTTTGGAATAATTTTGGCTACATTATTGTGTTACCAAGAGTACAATATTCGTTACAGAAATTTTTACCCCGAAGCTAAGTGGATGGTATAATATATAGATATGATTATGTTATCAATTACTGCTAACATTGATTAAAAAGATCGTAAGAAAAAATAATATTTAAGAAAATAACTTGATTGATATAAATGTGATTGATTTTTAATTTCCCAATGCAACATTGAGATTTATTACTAACGTGAATGACGAACATAAAAAGTGATTGATATTAACGTGATTGATGTTGATTGATTTTATTTCCTAATTAATATTCGTCAGTAATTGGTGTTGTTAATTACTTTCATAGAAAATAACCTTATGGAATGATTTGTATTATGTCTGTCCTTTCCTAATCTATCTCTTGTTTACCAACAAATCCTTCTCTTAGATGTGGAGTAACAAATGGTTCTGGTTTTGGAGAGGTGATGATGATGAAAATGAAGGGCGACGATGATGATAATAATGATTCATTCTCTTTGTTATCTGATGCTAATATTATAGAAGTAGTTGATGTAGAACCAGGGCGAAGAGAGTGTTTTCCTGTACGTTCTACTAATACAGTAATGGTAATAACTTAGTATATCCCATAATAACTTAGAATATCTCCAATAAAAGGTGGAAGATTTTTTTGGGGTTTTTTTGAGTTTACCCCTTAAACCAATTAGTGATCCATCTTTCCACCCTAATTTGCTAACATTAGCAACTATCCCCCCTAAAATGACATTTCTACCAAAAATACCCTTTATTGTACATGTGCGATTTATATGTTTACGCATCAATCACCGCCACCACTGAACGCGACCCAGCAGCACCCACCATCAATACTAAAAACACCAGAAATGGATACTCACTGTTCGGTTATATAGTGCACCATCTAGATTTATGTATCTTTTTGTTTTAAAATTTACATGCACCATGCTGTAATATTTGATAGTGGAGCAAACTAGCAAGAAAATAAAAGAGAGAGGTTAAGATCGAAAGTAGAAGCACATGATACTCAAGTGAGAGGGAAAGATCAAGAAACTGTAGATTTCTTTTCAATAATTCGTCCTAATTTTGTAAATTTTCATATCCATGTAATAATTTAGACAGTTCATAGTGATCATGACTACAAAATCAAGAGTGCAAGAGTGTGTGTACGGTCAATTATTAATTTGTATCTACGTTAAAACAGGGTTATCAAATTTGGGTAGAAAAAGGCCAAAGTCATCGATCATTACAGAAGATATAAGTCAGTTGATCAATTTTATCAGGTGGTGCTGTTCGCGACAAGGATTCTCATCAAACAAGGTACGTAATCAAATTTGTTTCTTTTATTTATTATGTTTTGCTCCTAACTGGACTGATTACAGAGTATAAAATGATCTATAAAATGCATAGAAGTGCATCAACAATGATACGTGAACCTTTAGATCACCGCAAATGCTACAAACAGTTTTGGATTTCGCACTCGATCACCATATTTGACTGAATCTGATTTCTTAGTATTTGTTCGTAGCCATATTCTTATGATCATTCATTTTGGATGGTATATATTATTGATGGTGGTGCTTAGAGGAGGTATTAAATGGTGGTGGTGATTGGTACGCACACATATGGATCACAGACGTAAAAAATAAGGGTGTTTTTGGCAGAAAGTTTATTTTAGGGGGAAAGTTGCTATGGTTAACAATTTAGGGGGAAAGTTCAATCACTAATTTATTTAGGGGTAAACTCAAAACTCCTGACAAATTATCAGAAACAGTGGAGCTTACGGTTTTGAGCATGATTTATTGTTTATGTTTGTCTTAGATCTCTTTCTCTTTTTCTTTCTCTCTAAGATTTTTGTTGTTTACTAATTCTCTTTTGTTTCTTCTTTGTCTTATGGATCACTAATCCTTTGGTGTCAGCATCCATGTTTATTAATCAGTCGTAAGATAAGCAGTTGTGCTCATTCCAGTGGTGGTGTCTTTGCAATACGCATTTCCGAATCAATGCTAGCAGTTGTGTATCCTTTGGCAGTTGTGCTCTCTATCTCTTCCAAGATGGTTCCTTACAGGTTGCTTAAAGTTGTCTCTCATCAATTTGGTTATAATGTTGCTGAAAATTTCGCATCGGTATTCAAGTTCAATCAACAACATCCAGCTGATTTCTCAAAGTATCAGAATATGGAAAGTCTCATATCTCGAAAGCAATCAAACTGTTACTGCCGTTTACGCAATTCTAGGCATCATTCTTGCGTGAGTAACTGTTGGCGTTATTCTAGCAAGCTTAATCATCAACATCCAGCTGATCCCTCAAACTTTCAGAATAGGGAAAGTCTCATATCCCGATAGCAAACAAAGGATTACAGCCGTTTCTGCAATTCTACGCGTCATTTTTGCGTGAGTAATTACTGTCATAATGTTGGTTACTTGAATCTTCCATATTTGAAAATTGGCGTTCAGCAACAAAATCATCCTTACAGTCATCACTCTCATAACTCTCTTTCCTATGTTTGGTTGGAAGATACCTCTACGTATGATAAATTAAGCACTTATGATAAGATTATCTCTGTTATAAATAACCTCTTCATCTCGACTCTTTCACATGACAAAAAATCCAAAGCAATATTCATTTTCAATACTTTTCGCCTCAATCTGTGTAATAAATTGTATTCTCATCACAATTGTGCTCTTATATAATGTATTCACACTTCAGTAGATAATAGAACTGACGGAGTACAACAGGGAAACCATTAGGTTATTAATTCATAAAATTTTGAATCCATTCAGCAAAATACTTATTCTCTCTTAATAACGGTAATACAGTCATGTATCATATATTTTGAACTTCGCTTGATTTTGAATCTTTGAACGAAATCATATTTTATTTCCGTATTTAACTAGGGTAGACATAGTAAGAAATAAATAGAGTTGGTTATATTAATATAGAAAGCCATGTGTCGCCAAATTACTTGCGGGTGCAGACGGCACGTGGTTATTTTGGCACGGAGGATCTACACCCCTAATAAATCTCAATATTTCTTTCAATAGTTTCATCATTGACTGTTGTATTAGGAAATAAAAATCAATCACATTTATATCAATCAAGCTATTTTCTGAAATATAATTTTTTCTTACCATCTTTTTGATCATGCAATGTTAGCAGTAATTGATAGCATAATCAATATACTATACCATCCACTTAGCTTCGAGATAAAAAATTTGGTAGTAATCTTGGTAACACAATAATGTTGCCAAAATTATTCCAAAAAAAAAGAAATTTACTATAGTTATTAGTTTTCATCACATATATATAGAGTTACTAATTTTCATCAAAATTATTTTAGATCGAGAAAACATTGTTATGGAGAAGATGTATCCAGTCATGTTGTTTCATCCGATCGTGTTTTTATTCTTAACTCTTGTGTTTTCCTATGTCATATTCTGCATCCTATGGAAACTTGGTTCAAACGCGAAGCTCAATCTACCACCTTCGCCACCAAAGGTTCCAATCTTTGGGAATTTTCATCAAATAACTCCCATGGTTCATCATTTTTTTCATCAAATGTCTTTGAAGTATGGTCCACTTGTGCTCTATAACTTTGGCAGTAAGCCTTGCTTAGTTGCTTCATCTGCAGAGGCGGCGGCTGAAATTCTAAAAACACATGATGTTATTTTTGCAGATAGGTTCCCTACAAAAGCTTTTAAAAATCTATTTTTCAATGGAAATGATATAATTATGTCCCCGTATAATGAGCAATGGAAACAACTAAGGAAGTTTTGTGTTCTTGAACTGTTAAGTCCGAAGAGGGTCCACTCTTTTAAATATATAAGAGAAGAGGAAGTCGGTAGAATGATTGGAAACATAGCTCTCTCCTCAAGTGAGCAGGGCATAGTTAATCTCACCGAGACATTGTTTACCATGTTAAATGCCATTGTATTTAGGTGTGCACTTGGGGACGATTTTAACAAGGAATATACTGACATATTTACAGGGTTGATGCAGAAAGCGAATTCATTGGTAGCGTTATTCAGTTTTGGAGATTTCTTCCCATGGATTAAATGGTTGGATTATGTCAATGGATATGATGCGAAGCTGAGAAAAACCGCTCAAGAATTAGATATTTTCTTTAATCAAATTATTGATGATCATATCCAGAAGAATGTGCAAGTAGATAGTAGTGATCATGGAAAAGACGAAAAGAGAAACTTCATAGATCTGCTTGTTCATCATGCCGGAAAGAATAACCTTAGTATCACCAGAGAGTGTATGAAAGGAATAATTATGGTATGTGAACTTCTCTCTATGCAATATCTGTAATGTATGTCTCTAAAATATCATTGGTTTCTCTCGAACTTCATAATCTAATTCCAAATATGGTCAATGAACAGGACATGTTTGTCGCCGGAATTGATACATCTGCAACTGTCCTGGATTGGGCTATGGCAGAGCTTATAAAGAATCCAAGGCTGATGAAGAAAGCACAAGAAGAGGTAAGAAAAGTGGTAGCTGGAAACAAAACTGATAAGGTGGAAGAGCACGAGTGTAATCAAATGGACTACTTGAAATGCATCGTTAAAGAGACATTAAGAATGCATCCACCTGTACCAAATTTTTCAAGGAGACCTTCAGCCATCACAAAAATAGGTGGTTATGATATCCCACCACATATAGAAGTTTTCCTCAATGTGTGGACAATTCAAAGAGACCCCAAATTATGGGATGAACCAGAGGAGTTCCGTCCAGACAGATTCATGGACAACCACATCGATTTTAAAGGTCAAGACTTTCAATTTATCCCATTTGGGTCTGGAAGAAGAATGTGTCCTGGCATTTCATTTGGCGTTGCAGTGGTGGAGCTTGTTCTTGCTAATCTCTTGTACGCGTTCGACTGGGAATTGCCTGGTGGTGCTAACAGTGAAGAACTAGACATGGATGAAAAATTTGGTATGACTACTATGAGGAGGACACCTCTACAAGTTGTTCCAATACCGTTCTATCGTGCAACTTTTTCTTAATTCTCGATTTATATTTATTGCAGTAATTATGTTATGAACATCATGAATTTAAAAGTAAAACACAATTTGTGTGGTTATTAAGTTTGTCTAGATGTTTTCTAATGCAAGGCGCTTGAAGATTTCTAGCACCTTCTTTTGGGTAGGCTTGCCTACTTGGAGTTTAGATTTCAGTCGATATGATATGTGGTAGATTAATTTTGTAGTTTTAGAAGGGAATATCAAAGCTTCTTTCTGAAATGGGACTTTAGAAGCTGTCATGACTTTTGTGCAAGTCTTTGGTTCAAACTCAGCAAGTCATGTTATGAAGACAAGTCTAAAAGAAGTTTGGATTCAAGTTGTTTTACTTCTTTTAGGTTCAATTTGCGATTCATCTTCCTCTAAAAGTAAAGAGTGACTGGTTGAAAGCACATCATGGGGATCATAAAAGATGCTCAGGCCGTGTTTGGGAGCTTTAACTACAAAAAACTTAGCAAAGGAAGTTTTCTCTCTAACTTGATTAGGATTAGGATTTTTCTAAGATGTATTAATAAAGATGATGTTTGTCTTTCCATTATATCCATCACACGTTTATCATGTATTATGTTTGTCTCTCGGAACTTTACTGTATGATTGAAGTTTTGTTTTGGCTTGGTAGTGTAACCCCGTCAAATTTGCAAAAGTTGTTCCTGTGGTATTTCTGTATTTGGAGTCTTCCAAAAATTGATCCGATACTATTTAGAACTTTACTTAATGACATTTTTGCAGTCTTTGAAAGTCGTGTGTTATCAACTATAGGTTTCATCATGTGGTTCATCCTTGAATTTCAGAAATGCAGGAGAAACTAGGCAGTAGCTCGGGTGCTTGTGCAACAAAAATTATACTTTTACATGTTATCTACAAGTGACTATGTGAATTCTAACTTGGGAAGTCATTGGTCACATGCAAGTAGTTGAAATTCTTACTCGAAAGCTGGAGAACAAACCCAGTCTATAGGACTCTATTACACAATGTTCACATAGTCAGAAACGTACGTGAATGTCGTATTCTTTTCACCTCTCAGTTCTAGGTAGTCCCTTACTTGGAAGTGGGTAAACCAACAGTTTCCTTTCTCAGGTATTGCGCTTATGGCTTGAGCAGAAGATCTTTCTCGAGTCTATTTTTCGACTGCCGGTGGGTCATCAACTTAGGATTAGGATAACTCTGTCACAGATAGTACCTTTCCATCAACTGAAGATGGAAAGGTACTCCCCCTGACATGGTTATCCTATTTGTGCTTACGCTGCCTTTTCCATAAAATTCTTGACCGACTACTGAACCCAGTTAATATACTCCAGTATACATGCTGCATAACGTATTTACATTCGAATAGTATGCATTGGTTAAAACTGCAATATACTTTGAGGAGAAGACTGTTAATGGTTGATATTAATGAAATGGAGATACAAATGGGTACGTGGCTGTTGCAGGTGTTTGTCCAGAAATGCAATTATCTGATGGATGGAGAAGATGGGTCTGTTGTGGTTGGTGTTGGCCTGAGTTTTATAGATGAATGTTAGGTTACAGGTAAAAATTGCAGGTGACGAAGAAGTGGTTTGATGTCAATCCCATCAATTTGCAGGAATATTTATTACCCTGCAAAATTAGCTAGTCTAAAGAAATTGTTTGGACAGAACAAAGCATCTGAAATCATTGTCATTGCCATCTTTGTCTTGAGTATGAAATTGGAGCCACCTACCAGATTGGTTGTAGTTGGGGTGCCACCACTGGGATGTACGCCACATTGCGACTAGTTAAGAATTTAAGATATTTCTGGGTCGACCAAGTTGAATTTTTTATCATGTTAGAGTGCCTGACAATCTGTGTCGATCTTGTAAAACACGAGAGACAATGTAACACTAGGATTGGGGTTTCCTGTTCTCCAAGTTTACTCTTTTGGTTTATGATGGTAGTTGTTTGGTACGGTAGTATGTTTACATGGGGGATATTGATTTGATATTGAAGAAGCAATTTTAATTTTAGGGACCAAGTTTTTTCTGTTCCTAGCTCAAGATTGTAGGTGAAGGAATTTTGTTCCTGCTCGTTCATCTTTAGGAGAAGATGAAGTTGTTCCGGTCCTAATCGGCTATCTTGGTCCCTGTTGAGTCGGCTCTAAATCGGTGTGTAAGGAAACTTAATCGATTTCCTTGGTCTCAAAGTTTTGTTTTGAGAATTGTGCACAACTTGCTTCTGTCAGAGTCCAAATCTGTTCACACTCCTCTAACGAGTGTATATTTCACATATTCTTCTGATTAGTTGATTATTTAAATAATTTTGGTTGAATGCATTACCCTCTATATTTAGAATCACGACCCTCATTACATAATTCCCTAAATTAAATCAAGGATAAAGATTGAAATGTAAAATATACACTCGTTAAGGAGTTTGCATATTCGCACTATCGTCGGTTGTTTAGTTGCCACACGTCACCAAAATAGGTGGTTATATGTTTGACTTCTTTTTTTAGTCAAGGTTAGCTTAACTGATAGCATATAGTTAACAGGTCGGACTATGGAATCTTTTTGGTTATATCTAAAAACGATTGTTCTTGAACTCATCTTTAAATAAAGTAAGGAATGCTTTTGCAAACCGTGGCTATAAAGTTCATGAACCGATTAGAGTGAATCAAATCGTTTTTGCTTCGATTGTGTCTTGTGTAGTTACATAAAAAGATCTAAGCAATTGAACAACTCTCTAACTAGTTCATTTGAGTCATTTGGACTAGCTAGTTATGGTGAAGAAGAATATGGTTGATATGAAATTGCTCTTATGGCTAACCATTTGGTTAACTATTGTTGAACCAATAAATGTACAAGTTTGGGTAAGGTTACACAAGCCTAGAAACGTGCATTTCATGTGTGTATAACAAGCTAAGTGTTTGATCTAACGGTTGAGAAATATTAGCTTGAATCTAAATCAGGTTTTCATCTAACGGTGAATATTGAATGCTTTGTTACCAAGCTAACATTGATTGCAAACCCCGATTTGAAAGACTATATAAGGGAGAACTCTAGCAACCAGGGAAACCTAATCCCCACACCTTCCGTGTGATACTAGTTTGCTAAGCTAGAGTTAATTCTCCTTTAACCTTTGGTTTTCTTCTTCTAAAACCAGGTCATTGGGATTGTGAAGCCAGACCGATACTACTTTTCTTATAATTGTGTGATCTGATCTTCTTGTTTCTAAAATGCGAGTACAATTGGAATAATTGGCTTGAGATTTCTATCTCCGATAGGCAAGATAAAAGAAATCACAAACACTTCGTCTCATCGTTTGTGATTCCATTAATATCTTTTTTCACCGTCGATTAAGATTATTGTGAGGTGATTGATAATACTAAGTTGTTCTTCGGGAATATAAGTCGGTATTATTGATTGGTTATTGTTCACCTTGATTTATCAAAGAACGGAACAAAACTCGTGAGGTATATTCATGGGAGACAGTTTATCTATCACCGTAGACTTTTCTCGTGTGATACGATTTGTTTATTAAAGTCTTCGACTTTGTGTCGTAGAAACTCTTAGTTGTGGGTGAGATGAAGCTAAGGGAATCAAGTACGTAGCATCCCGTTGGGATCTAGACGTAGGAGCATAACTGTACCTTGGATCGGTGTGAGATTGGTTGGGGTTTTTCAACTACGAGTCCGGACCAAAGTTAATTTGGAGTAGGCTAGTGTTTGTAGCGGCTTAATACGGTGTGTGTTCAATCTGGACTATGTCCCCGGGTTTTTCCGCATTTGCGGTTTCTCGTTAACAAAATTCTCCCCGTGTCTGTGTTATTTCTATTGCCGCATTATATTTGTTTATATAATTGAAATATCACAAGTTGTGTGTTGTTCAATCAATTAGAATATCCGACCTTTTGGTTGTTGATTTAAATTGATTGACACTTGGATATTGGTCTTTGGTACTATCCAAGTTATCACTCTTTGATAAAGACTCGCAGATTTCTATTCGCTTGAGTAAAGATCAAATCAGAGAGATTGAGATATAAACCTTTGATATACTTTTCTATAGATTGAGTCGGGATCGTCTTGATTTTCTAGAAAGTATATTGGAGTTTGTCCATACGATTGCTAATCAAATTATTGGGTGTGGTTGTTGTACCCGCTTTCTCAGGTATTGTCTTAAGTTTAGGCAAAAGAATTATTGTAATGATAGTTCAAATTTTGCATATCACTCGACAAGGTCATTTCATAAAAGGCTCAATTATAGAAAGATAAATGACTTTTTAAATGCAAAAACAAGATCTGATGTTCCAAATTGGAGAACGGGTGATTCACAAAATGTTGAAAAGGACAATGATCCTAATGGTATGAAGGAGAAAGCTGCCCCTGCGAAACTCAACTCTAAATGGGTCTCAAAGTCCTCCATATCCAGAAGGGACCAAAAATTAGTCACAAGAATGACTCTCGGTGTTAATTGTTAATGACAATAATTACAAGAGTCTTCTTGAAAGACTAAAGAAAGACATCATGTCCAAATCTCTTGTACTAGTAAAGGTTGTGATAATGACACTCTTCATCACAAGTCAAAGAAGAAAACAAGAGATGGAACAAGAGAAAACAAACCAAGCAAGGGTCAAGAATGATGATTCGGTGCTAGTTACTCGTGACGAACAAGACAAGGATTAACTTAACAAAACCTAGTTGTGTTAGAATGTGCATGCTCACCTTAGTGCACAATCTTTTTAAAAGGTGGGAAAGCACATGATCTCTCGATTGTGTATGACCGATTCCTAGAAGCAAATTCATATGAATGAATGTTTATATTTTTGCTTTGAATAGTCAGTTTATGAGATGTTTGATTTCGGCTTTCTAACCCGATATTTTATCTCATAATATTGTGAACCCTTATGGTTTGGGTGACTTTTGATTTATCGGGATTAAGTTCTAGCCCATGATGGTAGGATTTATCAAAGGATCATGAGGGTTCAGATAGAAACAATATGTGAAAAAATCACAATATGTTGAATCGGTTTTGGTTTAGCATAAAAGCATATGTGTTTCGCGGAGTTTTCAACTTTTTGCTTGCAATAGTTAAAAAACGATTTTCAACCTTTCTCTGGTAAAGGTTGGTTGTTTTATTCTTTTATTTTGCATAAGGATAACAACATAATGGTATTTCGATATCAATTCTCCCTGGAAAAATAAGATGCGTTCACATTGGAGAAGTTGGATGCGAAATTGAGGTAACAATCTTGTTAGTTAATTGTTTTTCTGTTTAAGAAAAGCCTATGTTTATTGATTATATTTATTTGCTTTTGCTTAACAAAATTTCGGTACAATTGATGTTTTTATTCCATTATGTGTGTATGGATGTGTGTGTGATTCAATTGGTTGCGGTTAAGAAAAACTATTGTTATCTTGCTTTGTTGTGTGGTATCAATTGTTTAGGCTTACAAAATTTACGGTGCAATTGCGGTGTTTTTAATGTTTATGTTGTTTCAATTGGCTTGGTTGAGGTGAATAATTATGCAAGTTAATTTGTTTTGGTTTGTATGAATTATCTATGGCTTGAAAAAGAAAACGCTTACGGGATGAGTTGTTTAGTCCAATTCGATTCCGGATAAGAGAAACTAAGTTAATTATGATCTTAGTTGGACTTATCAAAGTGGAGGTTTCGTTTATTCAAGTCTAATCGAATGCCTTAACAAGAAATACTAGTTAACTAACCTAGTATTTGGCTTGTTTAAAACTTAAAGGTCTAAGTTATATGGATAATTAGAACCTGATGAGAAAAATAAAGTTATCTTTATTTTAGTCTTATCGAATTAAGCGATTGTATTTGTACAATCGGTTTAGCAAAGGAACTAATATGCTTAGTTGATTTTTGGTTTGCCAAACTAGTTGGGAAAATTGCTTCAGGCAATTATTTCCATGATAACATATAAAAACATAATTACTTTGTAGTTTCAGTTTTGATATTGGTTACCAAAAATGATGCGTGGAACCCTCGTGCTTGACTCAACAAGTTGCAAGTCTATTGAGATTTGTAAGATCCTTTTCGTGTTGTCCTTTATTTTTCTTTTTTTTTTGTCATTTTGTGACAAAAGGGGGAGAAATATATGGAGTAAACAAGTGATGCTGGTGTCAATTTATATTGATTGGTGTCACTAGGGAAGAAGGACATTGGTGCTTGAACATTTATCTAACGAATGAGGAAAATCATAGACTAAGTGGGAGTAACATATCATATGATTTGGTATAACAAAGACGTGAGGATTGAAAATCTACCTATCTCACCTTTAGGGGGAGTATGAGCTTTGTTATTATAATGCCGTTCTTTGCATTTTTAAGGATTGAATGAATGCAAGTTATGTGTTGTTGAATTCGGGAATCAAGCGTATGTGTAATGAATTCTTGTAATTTGTTTATCCATATGATTGTGAAGAGTATTGTCACTAAAATTGACAAAGGGGAGATTGTTAGAGCATAGCTCGGTTGAACCCACCAAGCGTTGGTATGTCAAGTTTGGTTGTCATATTTTAGTGAACGAAAACTCATTTAAGAGTCGCTTGATTAAATGTACTAGAGCCAACTTCGTATAGGTTAGATTGAAAGTTTAGGATATGAGACATTACAAGTATTGTGAAGACTTGAAGAAGTGAAGAAGTAAGGAGCTATAACCTCAACATCATCCTTCCACTTGAGGTTAGTGATATTTGACTTGAATTGTTTCATTCCCTAATGTACTTTCAAGTCGTGCATATTGAAAACAAAATGCGAAGCATGAACACTCTAGATAGACATAGTATTAAGGAATACAATACGAGGTTTATTGCTTAATCATTAAACTTTGTAGATAAGACATCGACATAATCGTTTGAATTCTATTGTGATTATGTATGGGTATGAGGTGAGGATTTCATCCTAGGAAATAATGTTAATTTTACATGTGTTTTAAGGAAGTAAGTTCATAAACTTTGTTCGTGAATCGAAAAGGAAATCGCCAGGCATTATTGGCATTGTTTTTAATTGCATATCTTATGAACGACCAATATGTGTGATTAGTATAACCACTCATGACTTGTTTGTGTTATTGGTAAAACTATTCACATGAGGTCTGACTTATGTATTGGTATGACTTTTATTAGTGAAACCAATCTTAAGTAATCACCTTATGGTATGATCGAGTTTGTGTAGAATGGAATTTGATTGTGTACATTCAAACTAAGTTGGGATCTAGTAACAGTAACTTTATGTTTATAATAAATTTTTTTGTGTTTCAGAATGGAATTTGATTGTGTACATTCAAACTAAGTTCATTATTATGTTGTAAAATGTTGGAAGAATGAGTGGTTGTGTTATCAGGTCAACGTTCTATGTTATTTTTAAGTATTAATAGAGATTTTGTATTTTTTTAATTTCGGTAATATATTTTGCAACGGATATATATGTTGCTTAAATTATGTTATACGTTGCATTAAGTCTAAGTAAAGCAACACATGAAACATTGCTTTAATTAATTTAAGCAACGTTTGTAAACGTTGCCAAAAATTTGTGACGTCGTGTGGGCAACGTACACAAGCGTTGCATAAATTCTTAGCAACGAATATAAACCTAGTAAATTTGGATTTTTGGTGTAGTGGTAAAGGGGAACCTATCATAGTAAGAGATACAACACATCACAAAGGTGAATCGATCCTTGTATGGGGTGCGAAGGTTTATAACAGAAAGTGGAACCGATCCTATGGACATGTGCAACACATATAAGTTAGACACCGTGTGTATATGTGGGAACCGATCCTAGTACCTAGTCAACCGAATTTTGGAAAGCTAGTGTGACTATGCACAAGTACTCACATGGAGGTAGAACGAAACTTATTTTGGTAGAACCGTTAAACCCATGATTTGTGATTGATAAGTTCTTAATCAATCGTGATAGCTCTTGAAAGTCGATGAACCAATTCCTAAACTTTTTTGGAAGCGTGGTAAATCGGTTTCAAGTGTGTAAGTATGAAAGAGGACTTACAAAGTAAGGATGTCGACACACTTTGAACTCGTGCACTAATGCGTATCTTTTAGTGTCCAAAGATATTCCTTAACAACTAAGAAGTAAAGTAAATCCCATGATCGAAATTAAATAAGTTAAGAATGCTTTTAATTAAGTTTTTTAATTATATATGGAAAATAAGAATTAGTAATGTGCATTTGCTAGTTAAAGATTTTCCAAGGAGATATTTGATCATTATTTTGGACAGAGCATTCTCAGGAATTATGACAACCGAATATGGAAATTATTATTGAATATCTTGGGAATATTTTCGGTTTTGGAAATTCCTTGGTGTCCAAAGTCCCTTGTCTATAAATACTTGAAGTTTGCATTTCGGGCAAACTAATCCTTCGTGATGAAGAAACTTCCTCTGTTGTGCGGTATCGTGAAGCCTTTATTCGGATAGGAGAGTTACCTAATTAGGTGAAATCGCCGCTCAATCTAAAGACTTCTTTGGGATTGAGAAGCTCTACGAGTACCGTTGGTGGGAAACTAGATAATTGCGGTTTATCTTTTGTTTTTGATTGATTTGATTGACTAACGGTGGTTGAACTTTGATTGCACCTAGTTTGTTAATGCCTGAGAATCTTCTCTTCGGATATAAGATTCACTCAAACTAGTTCGAAGTTTCGACATGGATCTTTAGACTGTTGTTAGTGCTAAAGACGATCTTGTGATAATCCATTGTTAATGATCTGTTCACGTGCGTGATTGATCACAAGAGATTCAAGTAGTTGTGTGCAAGTGTTTAATGAAGATCCAAGAAGATTTGAAGACAAAGAAGAGATAAAAGATTTCTGACTTGGTTATATAAATCTTTGGGTGTGCACAATACTTGTTTCTAAAAGAGGATCTCACCATAATCGGTTTATCCTTGTGGTAGATTGGATAGAATAGTTGAGTAAATCGGAATCAATACAATTCTTTGTGATTAAAAGTATTGATTGCAAAATCTTAACGATTACCTTGTGTAATTGAACATAAGATAGATCTAAGGACCTGACGAAGGAGTTTATTTGAGATAAACAGAAGAGCCTTTGTCCGACTCATATCACTTGGTTGAAGAGAGTTGATACCAAACAGATTTGTTGTTCCTTTACTGTTTGGAATACGAACCAAAGGGATTGTTCCAAGTACGTGACTTATTCATAAGTTGGAGGCGTGGGAATACAGCATCTTTTAACTAGGTTAACTATAGGTTTAGTTGCTTGGTCTCAACTATACGAAGTTGGTTTATTTTGTATAGCGGCTTAATCCTGAGAGTATTCAATTCTGGACAAGGTCCCGGGGTTTTTTCGCATTTGCGGTTTTCCTCGTTAACAAAATATTGTCGTGTCATTTATTTTATATTTCCGCATTATAATTGTTTTATTATAATTAAAGTAAATTACACAAACGTTAATTCCTATTTACTTGATAAGAAATCCTATTGTGTTTGGTTAAGTATGAACCTTTGTATATCAAGTAAACATACTTCGTTGTTGTATTGTCTCGATCTCGTATCCATGGACAATCACACGAGGTGTGAACCGATTAGTTGTATTTTCTCGACTCAATCCATAGATAATCACTTCGGAGGAAGGACTTATAGGTAGGAAAAGTTTTAGCTTAAGGTATATTTGGGTCCCCTTGCCTTTTCAATAACCCATTCTTATATATCATATAGAGTTAATGATTAATCACTGAGGTCTGGATCTGTATTGGTTTCTGACGACTTTTACAATGTTATGTTCCTATCGTCCTGTATTGGCCTTCTGGCATGTTAATGATTTAAATTTCTTCTCGAATCTGTATTCGAAAATATCAAGTGTTCATTCGGTTTCATAAATGTAGTAGTTCTAATGGCTTGTATTTCATTACCAATTGATATTAATAGTGTATCGTTCTATACTTGTCAATCCAACCGCAAGCCTTACCTCATAGGTTGTTAAAAAAATAACACCTCCCTTTATAAAAACTAACTTACGCTTTTACAAAATAACACTTTCCATTATAAAAGCTACTAACATATGCTCATAGACAGATGGAACTCTACATTCTTGGTTTCCTACAGACAATGCCGTTCAACCACCAGCTTGGACAATGACACACCCGGGATTCATGTAGAAAAAGAAATAGGTATAGTACGGTTATCGCCTTTGTTATAGTAGTCCTTAAATCCCGGGCATGTGAAACAATGACATGATAAGCCAAACTACTTAAACAGAACAACAACATAGTTGTTGGCTTACTATGGATTGATCCCGCTCCATGTTTTGTTATGCTTTTTCTTATCATAGTAGTCGATTTATGTTATGTTAATTTAAAAATCATAGTAGTACTCTAACAATGCAAGAGACAAATCAACTATAACCACATAGTTGGCTTACCATGGATTAATCCTGCTCCATATTTTGTTGTGGTTTTTCTAATGTTTTAGGCTTTTTTTTTTCTAATGCTTCACGTTCTCGTCTTATCGATGTGCTATGTTTCTATTTTGTTACACTAATTTTTAAGAAATCACGGTATTATAACAATCACTCACAGTTAATATATTTTCATATCCACCCATGAACGCCTATCTTTCACACTTCTTCTAGAGAACTGCAATATTGTAGTGAGTAATTTATTCTTATGACCCTGGAAATTATGAGTTTTACTCTTTTGACCCCAGGGTTATATAATAAAATTTGCAAATTATTCAGGTGGCCCTTGAATATTATAAAAAGTACGATTACCAAAGTAACCTCCCATTATATAGTAAAACTTCGATAAATTAATAACCTTGGGACCAATGTAGTCAATATCGCCGAAATATCGGATATCGCTCTGGAGCGATACGAGAAGCAGTATATCGGCGATACGATATTTGCCCGAAAATATCGGCCGAGATGAGACGATACGAAATTTTCACGATAATCCGATATTGGTTTTTTTAGTCGTTTTAGTTAAAGATCAAGGGTATTTTAGGTTTTTCGTAAAAGGAAAAGGATAAATCCCTAAAACTCGATCCAAAATAAAGTGTTCTTCAGCCGAAAAACAGAAGTGAAAGGAACATAAACCGCGTTCTTCAGATATTTAGTTCTACAAATCATATTCTTCTTCTCAATATCATTTTAGGTGGTGAACTTTAAAGTTATTGAAGTTACTCTTTTGTGTTTTTGATAAAATTGATGTAATCTATTATATCTTAATAGAAAATGTGTGAATAAAATGTTTGCTATAAAATTATAGTCTTAAAATTTGAAACCGATATTACACCGATATTTCAACGATAATATCCCCGATATAAAGTCGTACCAGTGTATCGGTCCCGACCGAGATAAACCGATATCCGATATTAACTACATTGCTTGGGACCCGAGAAAAAAAATTGTTTATTATTTTAGCGAAGTTATTAATTTATCGAGTTAAAATTTAGCATGTATAAGCTTAATTGGAACCGGATAATTTTATTATCTTAGCGAAGTAATTAATTTATGAAAGATTAATTTATCGAAGTTCTAATGTATTAGTGCGTGGATAGTTCTACACATATTAAGTGTGTGGATAGTTTCTACACATATTGAATAGTGCGCAAAATTTCAGTATGAATCAAGTTTGTTTGGTATTTTTGTATGTATACTAGATGAGTTACGTGCTTCGTTACAGAATTCGGTGGGCAATCCGCACACTAGTACCCCGCAATGATATCTGGCATCCATACAACATTTTAAGAATCTTACCCAAGAACTGGTAAGCCCAAAGAATACGAGTCACATAACTGTGAAAAGCCCAATACAATACCCAAGAACTGGTAAGCCCAAAGAATACGAATCACATAACCGTGAAAAGCCCAATACAATACCCAAGAACTAGTAAGCCCAAAGAATACGAATCACATAACTGTGAAAAGCCAAATACAATCAAGCCTAATGGCCCCCAAATAAAGAACCATTTTTTGGGGATCAGCCTTTTTTTTGGGGGGACCATTCTTTTATTTGGGGTAAGATATTAGAAGTAAATCTAGGTCACCCCTTATCTAGATATTTATGATAATACCTAAATTACCCTACGATTATTTTTGATTAATGATTAGTTAGTGTTAATATTAGTTAGTGTAATTAGTGAAATGATTTTGAATAAAGATTTGAGATTAAAAAATCATATTTTTAAAAAAGAAGTAGAATTATTGAGAGAGAAAAGTTAGAGAAGATGAAGAAGAAAAACATGGAAAATAATTTTTTTTTTTTTTTTTTTTTTGAGTTCACTATGTTAGACTATTCAAGTGATGATTCAATTGATGATAGCTCATCCGAATCTTCATCTCCTTCCTCTCCTAGGGTATATGTCAATCTTCACAATGATCCGGATATGAATTATTTCTTAGATGGTGAATTATTCTTCCCCAAAGCCAATCTCAAGATGAAAACGATGGATTTTACCAACCACAAACCTGGAGGAAGACTATTTGGGTACCCCGGTATGCTCTAAATTTAGATAATGTTGGTTGAATTGGTCCAAATTTTCAAAAAATGTGAATTTGTTAAGTAGATTTGGGATTGTTTGGTTACCTTATGTGAAGAACATGTAACCGAACTAACTGGAAAGTGTAGTTCGGTTACTTTTTCTAAACACGCAGGTTACCGAACTCTCCAATAATGGAGGTTTTTTGAAGTTCGGTTAACGGACATGTTACTGAACTTTTAAATAGGATTACAGTGTTATGTTCGATTTGGACGAAATGTAACCAAACTTTAGGTCTATAAGTTCGGTTAGTTTACAACCAATAGCTAACCGAACTTGTGTAAAATAAGATTGCACATTAGCGTATAAAGTTCGGTTGGTTCGCAAACTTCATACCAACCAACTATCTAACCGAGCTTACGTACAATAAAATTTGATTTAGTATACGTAAAGTTCGGTTAGTTGTCAACTTGCTTTACCAACCGAACTCTGAGTTCGGTTATCCCGATAAAATTATCATGTAACCGAACTGATTTGTGATTGCAATTGATGTTGTTCCATTTCTTGTAGATTGAATGTCAACCTATGCCAATGGATAATCAACCTTCTCCGGTTGGCATGTTGTTTGAAGATACATCTCATCACTATGTCAATGATTTGGTTTTTGATAAACCTATTGATGCGAAGAATTGGGCTAGAGAGCATGCCAAGAAAGCCATGTGCGTATTAGTTTTGAATGGAAAAGAAAGCCAAACTCGTTTTGAAATGGTTTGTGAGAGAAGTGGAGATCCTGATGTTAGTCACAAGAGGAAGGGTTATGTGTATAAAGGAAAGACGACGAGGAAGAAGAAAACGTGCTCAAAGAAAATTAAATGTCCGTTCAAGCTAGTATTTAGTAAGTGCAAAAAAAAGAATGGATGTGTTCTATCTATGGATAAGGTGGCAGGTCATCATTGTCATACCCGTCAATTTTAAATGTTTTAGCTACAGATGCCCTTATCAATAGTTAGTATTTTTCGTAATTCACCATAGAGTTTTGACTTAGTATATTATATTAGGATTTTTGACTTATTCCTACTTATAATGCTATACATAACAAAGTAGCAATCGGTATTAGGAAAGAAAGAGGGCGAACGTTGGCCGCAACATAAAAATTTAGGTTAAAGTGATCAAATCATCTCGTGAGAAGTTTGGTGAGTCCATATTATCATATAGATTTCTCCTAGCCGCTTTGAATGGAATTTAGTTTTATTTATATAGTCATCAATGTTAATGATTGTGGCATTTTTCTTGTTTTTCGTACATTAGGTCCCGATAAGTGAAGGAAGCTCTAATTAGGACGTTTCTTTCGATTACCGTTCGGAAGAGTTGAGGCAAGTTTTTTTCTCGATCTCTTAGTTTCGGATAGATGTAGAATTGGTAATTTACTAACTCGTAAACGGCGTGACTTGTGCTTGATTTTATTCCTAATCTATGATTTTCTTAGTGATTTTATGGGTTCATGTTTTTACCTAATTATCTTTGGTTAATCAACGTTAGTGTCTTAGTTCTTTTGATTCTTTGAGACATACGAACTTGATCCTTAATCGACTGGACTATTATCCATCAATTAGTAGCCTGTGCTAAGTGGAAGGTTTGCTCGATCATCGTTTGTTTTTATTAATTGTTTAAATATTTAATTGTGTAGCCCTGTAGAGTTAGCTAATCTAGATATCACCAATTTAATGATTAAGCTGCCCACATTGGTATTAGTGAAGTCAGCACCTAGGTGTGGACGTGTTAGCATGTTATGGTATATATATGTGACTAACAACTCGGATACTTCATGGTTGGAGGGGTCATGGGAGTCAAGATTTCTTACTTAGAAGTGTATATATATATACACGTGGGTGGTGTATCTGAGTCTAAATGGGGTTGTGGTGGATAAAATTCAAGGGAGTTTAGTCTATGTGTCATCTCATGGTACAACACTTAATTAGCTAACAAGAAAATGGTATAAAAGCGTTTCTCGTTGTGTCAAAAATAAGTAGTACTAGCTAACAAAATGTGGAGGACTCTCCATTCATTTAGTTTGTGTTTCGATCGTGTTGGTTCGAGTGGATTTCACTAGGTTCCCGTTTATTAATTGTCGTTATGAGAATTTTATTGGGTGTAAATCAACATGAGTTGCTTTTCACTGGCTGTATCTTGAGTGTTCAGTATGTAGTATTGACGGTTTCCTCTAATAAGAGGATAATATACTTTGAAACAGGGATGGCATTTCGTATGTGCCCAGATACTTTATGTAAGTCTCTAAACGGGTGATTCTTGTCTCATTCCATAGATGGTGTGTTTGAGATAGGAAGGAGTACCTAAGACAATTGTATACACAAATACATTTTGTACTATTTGTTGCGGATACGTTCGAATCAAGTATAGTGTTATCGGATATGTCCCGATATAACCCTACGATAGAGGTTTGATTTAGAAGGAAATTTGGAATGTATTGTTAGGGACTGCTTGAGTTAGGAAATACTTGAATTCTTAGTACAAGGGTCCTCCTAACTTCTTTTTTATATTAATTTTATTTATCCTTGATTCATGCCCGGTTTGCGATTTATTAGTATAACCTTTTTATATTATTCCGCTACTCAAGCGATTGAGTGAACTTGCTTTGGAGTTTAACTCCCGTTGGATTACTTTTCAGGTGTAATTAGGGATCGTGAAGGAATTTAATTGATTCCAGTTCCGGTGGATATTCTCGAAGATATCTAACCGAGGGTGGAGATCTACACTTTTTTTTCGTTATTATTTTAGATTTCGTTATGTAGATGCGAGGCAAGTGGGGATACTTACTTTGGGTAGACATCATTTTTTTTTCTTTTGTTAGTTCGTATTTAAAGGTGGATTATATTATTGAATTCTAGTACAATCGCTTTAATTCTTTAGACATTTTCTTTATTTTGTTAAGAAATAAAATTTCCTTCTCGCATATGTAATTGTAACTAACCGTGTTCCTAGTTTTCGTGGTGAGGTACCTTGTTGCGAGTAAAATTAACGACATACTTTCTACTTAATTATCGGCCGGGTTTATGTGGAAAGTAGGGTTGTTATAGCTTGGTATCATGAGCTTAGGTTAGAGTAACTCTAGGACTTGGGGGAGTGAGCCTAGACGTTTCGTTATGTATATCCATGGCTTGGATATGCTTTATGATTGTTGTTAGTATATTTGTATTCTTTTCTAAGATTATCATTGACTTATATAGGAATGTCAATGCGTAGTACTAGGAGACGCATCTGCACCTGGAGAGGTGGTACTGGAAATGGTGATCCTATTGATGGAGATGAACCACAATTAGGAAATCGATCGTGAATATGAATATGGCACAACCGACCCAAGCATTAGCCTGCAAATGCTATCACTGCTGTTATGAACCAAAATGTTGGACAAGTCAACAATCATCAAAACCAAGGACCACCCATTAAACCGAGGAAGATAGGTATAGAAAGGTTCGGGCCGCTTAAGAAGTTAAACCCGAAAGAGTTTTCTGGAAAGTCTGATAACCCAATGATAGCCCATGAATGGAAGGATGAGATGGTCAAGATTTTTAGGGCCATAAGACCTTCTTGCACAGAAGTCTTCAAGCAGAGATTAGCTACCTTTGAGCTCACTAGAGATGCTCATACTTGGTGGACTTCAGCTTCACGTGGATTGGATCATGCTACCATGACATGGACATGACTTCATTCGTATGTTTGATGACAAGTATTTTCGAGTATTCGAAATGCTAAGGAGAGAGAGTTTCTTTCATTTAAGCAGTGGTACTTTATCTCATAGAAAGAAAGTACGAAATTGAATACTCAAGATTGTCGATGTTTGTACCTCACTTGGTGGATATCAAGAGAAAAATAGACGAGGTTTGTTTATGGTCTCAATGTTTGTGTATCGGAGGCATATTGTTGCAAATCATATGATTGACACATATGTTAGGGCTGTTGAATGTGCCAGAGAGCTTGAGCAAGATTTCTTGGCTCATAAGAGGGATGAGGAATACTTGAAGAAGGACAATAAGGTTGACCATGCATCAAAAATTTCTTCAGGTCAACATGGAAGTGGTAAGAACCAGCAGACCCAAAATGTCAATCAAAAAGGTGATCAGCCAGGGAAGAAAAGGAAGGGGTATTGGAATCAAGGGAACCGTGGTCGAAGAACGGTGGTAATGAAGGGCGAGTAGTGCCACTGAGGCGGGGCTCTTGCCTGCCAAACCAATTAACTTCTATGGGTTTTGCTATAACTACTGTGTGAAAGGGGGCACAAGGCATCGAATGTACCAAAGAGAAAGTTCAGACAATGTAGATAGACGTGAGCATCCAAACACCGGGGTTGCAAACCGTAATGTACAAACCTCGTGGCCAAGGTCAACTCTTTTCTCGTGCAACCTTCGAGAAGGAGAATGCTACTTTGGGAGGTACTTTCTTTATTCTAGGAGAGCCTCGTTAGTATTTTATTTGATACCGGAGCTACTCATTCTTTCATTTCTACTAAGTTAGTTCGCATGGTAAATCTTTCTGTGAAAGTGTGTGATTTTCCTTTATGTGTTTCTACTCCTACGAGTAGTATGGTAGAGTTGAGTAACAAGGTTGATGCTTGTCCTATTATGATTGGTGATGTTGAGCATTTGGCGGATCTTTATGTGCTGGAGATGGTTCCTTACAATGTAATTTTAGGAATGGACTGGTTATCTTCTAATTTTGTGCAATTGGATTGTGCTGATAAGACAATCACTTTTGCAAAGCCTGGGCAATCTAAGGTAGTAGTGCGTACTACATCTCAAGTCTGTTTGTAGAAGCTTTCCTTAGCCATATTGAGGGTGAAGTAGTAGATAATGAGTCTCTACAAATTGCGAGTATACTAGTTGTGTCTGATTTTGCGGATTTGTTCCGAGAGGTTCCTGGTTAACCTCCAAATAGGCAAGTGTAGTTCTGGCATTGAACTTCAACAACTGCACGACACCTATTGCTCGAGCTCCTTACGTAATGGCTCCAAAGGAAATGCATGAGTTGAAGTCTCGATTGACCATCTTTTAAGTCAAGGATTTATTCAACGTAGTTCTTCACCATGGGGTGCTCCTGTTTTATTTGTGAAAAAGAAAGACGGTTCTTTACGATTGTGTGTTGACTACCGTGAACTGAACAAGGTCACGATAAGAAACAAGTATCCTTTGCCTAGGATTAATGATCTATTTGACCAGATGAAAGGGGCTATATGGTTTTCAAAGATCGATTTGCGATCAAAGCTATCATCACTTCTTGTTAGAGAGCAAGATATTTCTAAGACCGCATTCCCGACACGTTATGGTTCTTATGAGTTTTCGGTGATGCCTTTTGGCTTACGAATGCACCAAATGGGTTTTTATGGACTTGATGAATCGAGTATTTAGAGATTTTCTTGATCGGTTTGTTATTGTTTTTATCGATGATATTCTTGTGTACTCTAAGACTGGAACAACATAAGGAACACTTACACTTAGTGCCGCATACTTTGAGAGAGCATCGAGTTGTTTGCAAAGTTCTCGAAATGTGAATTTTGGCAACAATCAGTTAAGTTTTGGGGCATGTGATATCTCGAATCCGGAGTTTCGTAGACCCTTCCAAGATTGAAGAAGATTGAGTTGGGAGACAACCTACAACGGTTTAGATTCGAAGTTTTCTTGGTTTAGCTGGATATTACCGTCGTTTTATTAAGGATTTTTCTCGAATTTCGGGACCACTTACTAAGCTAACTAAGAAGGGAGAACCGTTTGTTTGGGATTTTAAGTGTGAGGATGCTTTCCAGGAGCTTAAGACTAAGCTTACTTCGGCCCCAGTTTTGACCTTACCTGAAGAAGGAAAGGATCTAGTGGTTTACACGGATGCCTCACTTCTAGGATTGGGATGTGTTTTGATGTGAAGGTAAGGTTATTGCTTATGCATCTAGACAATTGCATGTTCATGAGAAGAATTATCCAACCCATGACTTGGAGTTGGGCGGTAGTTTTTGCTCTCAAGTTGTGGCGTCATTACTTGTATGGCGAGAGATTTGAGCTTTTCACCGATCATAAGAGTCTCAAGTATCTATTTTCCCGAAGGATTTGAATATGAGACAAGTCGTCGATGGATGGAGCTCATCAATGATTATACTTTCGGCTTACAATATCACCCTGGTAAGGCGAATGTTGTAGCTGATGCCTTGAGTCGAAAACCAAGGGGTTTGTTAGCTTCTATGATGGTGGAAGAGTGGAAGATGTTGGAGACAAGCTTGCCGAGTTTGACTTAGATGTCAAGAATTCTTCTTCTTCGCAAGCATTTTTGAGTAATCTTGTGGTACAACCCGCACTTATTAGTCGTATTATCCGGGCTCAATCCAAGGATGATTGGTGTGCGAAACTACTTGGAGCCGGGAGACTTAAGTGAAGATTTTCAGTAGGAATGGATGGTGGGCTTCACATCGAGGTCGGTTATGTATACCCTGGATGCCCAGTTGAGATGTGAGGTGTTAGATGGAGCTCACCGTAATCGCTATACTATCCATCCTCGGAGCTACAAAAATGTACAAGGATTTGCATAGACAATTTTGGTGGAAAAGTATGAAGCGAGATATCGCGTAATATGTTTCTAAATGCCGAACATGTCGCAAGTTAAGATAGAGCACCAAAAAGCCACCGGAGAATTACAACCACTCCCAATACGAGAATGGAAATGGGAAAATATTTCCATGGATTTTATAGTTGGACTACCGAGATCAAAGAGAGGACATGACTCTATTTGGGTAATAGTGGATCGGTTGGACTAAGTCCAAGACACTTCTTACCAAAGTGCATACTACTTATAGCGTGGATAGACTATGCAAGCTCTATGTAGAGAAGATTGTAGTATTGCATGGAACGCGAGTCTCAATAATTTTCGATAGGGGTGCTCAATTCACTTCCAAATTTTGAGAAGCTTTCAACAAGCTTTGGGTTGATTTGGATTTTAATACTTCATTTCATCCTCGAGATCGATGGTCGATTGCAGAGAGTTAATCAAATATTGGAGGATATGCTTGAGCGTGTGTGCTAGATTTCCAAGGAAATTGGGATGATTATTTGCCATGGGCGTAATTTGCTTACAATAATAGTTATCGATTTAGTATTGGTATGGCTCCTTTTGAAGCTCTTTATGGAAGACCTTGTCGTTCACTAGGCATGTTGGGTAGAAGTGGGTGAAAAGAGATTTTTGGGGCCTGATTTTTTCGGCTCACTACGGATAAGATCCTATTGGTTAAGGATTGTCTTCGTAAAGCTCGCAGTAGGCGAAGAAAAAGTTATGCAGATAGGAAGCGTCGACCATTACCTCTTGAAGTTGGGGATAAAGTTCTACTTAAGGTGTCCCCTATGAAAGGAGTAATGAGGTTCGGGAAGAAAGGAAAATTGGCTCCTAGGTTCGTTGGACCTTTCCCTATAGCTAAGAAGATTGGAAATGTGGCATACTGCCCAGAGTTACCACCGCAGCTTATCCTGGAGTGCACAATGTGTTTCATGTTTCTATGCTACGTAGACACTTAAGAGATGAGGAACGATCTCAACAAGCCGATCTCATTGAGTTGGTTGTGAAACCGGATGTCACCTATGAAGATAAGGGTATTCGTATTGTAGAAAGACAAGTTAGGCAACTACGGTCTTGAGCAATACCATTTGTCAAAGTGCAATGGAATCCACAAAATGAGCGAGAGGCTTCTTGGGAACGTGAGGATGTTATTCGTCATTCTTATCCACATGTTTTCAATAACGAGGTAAATCTAATTCCGGGACCTAAATCCTTTTCCTAGTGGGGTAGACTGTCATACCCGTCAATTTTAAATGTTTTAGCTACAGATGCCCTTATCAATAGTTAGTATTTTTCGTAATTCACCATAGAGTTTTGACTTAGTATATTATATTAGGGTTTTTGACTTATTCCTACTTATAATGCTATACATAACAAAGTAGCAATCAGTATTAGGAAAGAAAGAGGGCGAACGCGGCTGCAACATAAAAACTTAGGTTAAAGTGATCAAATCATCTGTGAGAAGTTTGGTGAGTCCATATTATCATAGATTTATCCTAGCTGCTTGAATGGAATTTAGTTTTGTTTATATAGTCATCAACTGTTAATGATTGTGGCATCTTTCCTGTTTCCTCGCACATTAGGTCCCGATAAGTGAAGGAAGCTCTAATTAGGACGTTTCTTTCGATTACCGTTCGGAAGAGTTGAGGCAAGTTTTTCTCGATCTCTTAGTTTCGGATAGATGTAGAATTGGTAATTTACTAACTCGTAAAACGGCGTGACTTGTGCTTGATTTTATTCCTAATCTATGATTTGCTTAGTGATTTTATGGGTTCATGTTTTTACCTAATTATCTTTGGTTAATCAACGTTAGTGTCTTAGTTCTTTGATTCTTTGAGACATACGAACTTGATCCTTAATCGATCGGACTATTATCCATCAATTAGTAGTCTGTGCTAAGTGGAAGGTTTGCTCGATCATCGTTTGTTTTTATTAATTGTTTAATTGTGTAGCTCCGTAGAGTTAGCTAATCTAGATATCACCAATTTAATGATTAAGTGCCCACATTGGTATTAGTGAAGTCAAGACCTAGGTGTGGACGTGTTAGCATGTTATGGTATATATATGTGACTGAACAACTGGATACTTCATGGTTGGAGGGGTCATGGGAGTCAGCACTTACTTAGAAGTGTATATATATACACGTGGGTGGTGTATGCTGGAGTCTAAATGGGGTTGTGGTGGATAAAATTCAAGGGAGTTTAGTCTATGTGTCAATCATTTAGTTTGTGTTTCTGATCGTGTTGGTTCGAGTGGATTTCACTAGGTTCCCTGCTTATTAATTGTCGTTATGAGAATTTTATTGGGTGTAAATCAACATGAGTTGCTTTTCACTGGCTGTATCTTGATGCTCAAGTATGTAGTATTGACGGTTTCCTCTACTAAGAGGATAATATACTTTGAAACAGGGATGGCATTTCATATGTACCCAGAGACATTATGTAAGTCTCTAAACGGGTGATTCTTGTCTCATTCCATAGATGGGGTGTATGAGATAGGGAAGGAGTACCCGGTACAATTGTATACACAAATACATTTTGTACTATTTGTTGCGGATACGTTCGAATCAAGATAGTGTTATCATGGATATGTCCCGATATAACCCTACGGTAGAGGTTTGATTTAGAAGGAAATTTTGAATGTATTGTTAGGGACTGTTTGAGTTTGGAAATACTTTGAATTCTTAGTACAAAGTGGTCCTCCTAACTTCTTTTTTATATTAATTTTATTTATCCTTGATTCATGTCTGGCTTGCGATTTATTAGTATAACCTTTTTATATTATTCCGCGGCTCGGCGATTGAGTGAACTTGCTTTGGAGTTTAACTCCTGTTGATTACTTTTCAGGTGATATTATTGAATTCTAGTACACCGTTTTAATTCTTTAGACATTTTCTTTATTTTGTTAAGAAATAAAATTTCTCTTCTGCTTATGCAATTATAACGGAACTGTGTTCCTAGTTTTCTGTGGTGAGGTACCTTGTTGCAGAAAATTAACGGCATACTTTCTACTTAATTATCGGCCGGGGTTATGTGGAAAGTAGGGTTGTTACAATCATAATCACCCTCGTCCGGATGATCTTGAAGGACATGCAATGGCCGCAAGGCTCACTCCTCAAGAAATGGAGAAAATAGCTAAATTTAGGAGAATGAGAATTTCACCACTTAACATGCTTCGCTTACTAAAGGATGATAACAAGGATAATATATCATCTTTTACCACCATTTACAATGCAATAGAGACAATTAAAAAGAATGTGCAACAACTAACAACTACAGCATTCATTCCCCAAGTAAAACACTTCCAGAAAAGTTATGCTGCATTAGTGTGCAGTGTCTGTTGGTTAGAGAAAAGCAGAGAGAGTTTATGTGGAATGGACAGGTGCTGATTTGGATCACTAGAGCCAACTTGGTTGACAAAAAAATTGGGCACCACAAATTTGTTGGCTCGGGAATCGGTTAAATGGGTTTGGGACTCATTAAGTCTCCAACATATACAATACATAGACCTGGTTTGCCAAAATTTTTTATCTTTAACGGTCCCGGTAAAAGGAAAGTTACTGGATATAATTTTTTGTGTGGGTGGTATGTAATGCGCTTGCCGACGCCGACGGAATGGATGGGCACGACAAAGGTTAGTGAATTCGATTTGTGCTGGTGGACCTGTGATAGGATGGCTCTTGTAGAAATTGACGTTTAGTCCCATTTTTGTTGGGCCTCAGACACTTTAGTCCTGTCCTTCAAAGCCTAGTACTAGGAGATCCTAAATTACCAAATTTAAAACGGGTCCAAATCCTTTTTTTAACGATTTAATCCAAATCAATATTTCCCACTATCGAAAATACCCATCACTCATATTTCTTCCTCGCAATTCATTTTCTGCTTTTTCATTTTCCATCAACTCTCGCGTGAAGAACAAATCCTAATCATAAACTATTCAAAAATGAAATTACAAACTCCAAACATAGATCTGAGAATAAAAAAAAAAAATTGATTGGATTTGATTCGTTATCATCAAGACGACGGTACCATTTTTTCCTCCGAAGATTACTCAATCCAGGGGAAAACTTGATGAGATTTAAACTTCAACATTGAAGAGTTCATCATTGAAAGCGATTGGAAAGATAAGTGTAACCTATTCTTATCATTTAGTTTGATCTCAACTATTAATTTATGAATCGATTTCATAATTTTATGTACGATTTCAAAAAACCTAAATATTTAGGTTTCATTTTTAATTCGTGAGGACAACATTTTCGATCTCATGAGTGAGGCCTATAATTACAAAAAATAAAATCCTAAATGATCAGATTGCTTGGGAGTTGCCGATGAACAAACTATTTTGTCTAATAATCTAAATTGTAAACAATCTATTGTCCCTTACGTTTTTGGTAAACGATTCAATTTTTTATTATTTACAAGCTAACGAATTTACACACAGTCAGTGTTTGTAAAGAAATTCATTGATTATGTGTATTTAGTTTCACGTGCAAGCTTTGAATTCAAAGTTATTGAGATTACAAGGAAGGGGCTAAAGATATTGCATTGTCCCCACTTACCGGAATTAATGGTGAGATATACCGATTATTTATTTCCCTGAATAGTTGGCTTACATGATAATTCATGTTCAAATGGCTTCCATTCTCACTCTATATCCATATTTGGTTGAAAGCATACTATTAAGGATAGAAAATGACCGCACACGTCCCCACCTGCTTGTTCTGTTTCCATCCTTCTTTGAGATTTTTATATCAAGGTTTGACAGGTATCCTCTGTTTAACTTGTTATCGTAAATCTTTTTGGCAGCGATTGTATCTGTTTATGGACAAACCCGCAATGGTAAGACATTTACCATGAAGGAATCATGAAAATTTTGTCGTGGATATAGATGATCACATTCAAAATATATATTAATTCTCTTTACTAAAGACGATATTGCTTTTTTTTCTTTGAACAATAAAATGTATTGTTCTACCTATTCAAAAATAAATGGTTAAATAGTAATCCTCGCCTTTTGTAGTCGAAACTCTTTATGATGTGTCTTTTTATTTGAAGTTTGTTGGTTATATGTGATATGCTCGGCCTCAAGATAGAGATTTTGTACTAATGATTTCTGGTTGAGATCTATAATGAGACAGTCATGGAAAACTGGGATGTACATGTGAAAAAATGACTTCCTAAGCTTATGCTTGGGTAAATAAACGGGGTGTACAAACTGGTACACATGTGGAGATCCATGACTTGTCTCAGTAATGTGAAAATGATTCATGGTAGCTTTAGAAATAGGGGCTTGGATTTATGAAATTTTGTCAAATTATTTAGCCCAAGTAATTTCGAATGCTACCTCTCGTAAGTACGAATATCTTATTAACAATATGTGAGTTTTAAGATGATACCAGGACTCGCATCTACTTTAGGCCATATTTATATACATGGAAGTAGTGTCTTATCTATTTTGTTTCAACAGTTTGATATAGAGCCTTATTAATTGCTTATTGGTAAATCAGATCACGAGGAACCGGATTTTTCTCAGTAGTTATTTTAATAATCACTTTAGCCTTTTTTCTTTGATCACCGATTAGAAGAAAACAATTTAGTACCAGTTAGACATATCCTAAGTGAAGATATGGTACGTGGTTGTTAGGTAGCTCATACTTTTTGGATGTTGTAATTGTAAAGTAAAGACATTACATAATAGTTCTAGTTTATTTTACAAGAAATGAAACCCTAAATACCCTAATGGATTTATTTGGCTATTTAATATTTTCAATAATTGATTACTTCTTGTTAAGATTTGTATTCTCTTATCTACTCATGAATGTTTGATATACTTGGTGGTAGGGTACCATATAGTAGCGGCAGCTTGGAAGTTCCATATTTAATCATGCTGAATTTTACCATAGTTAATCTTTGGTGTACATAGTTGTACACTGTTTCTTATTAACGAGCACATAGTTGTACAATTAATTGATTGTTAATGCCATGAGAAGAATATCAGTCATATATATATATATATAGTTTTGCACATAATGTGTAAAGTGTTGATTATTTTGGACGACAAGTGTAAATTTAGGGATTTGAATCAACCAACTTATTGAATCATCTGGGTATACATTATTTGGGTACATATGTGTACATTATTATGTTGATGTTAATGTGCACATAGTTGTACACTTGTTGATTGTCGATCTGTACGTAATTGTACACCTGCTGATCGCTATTGTGCACATAGTTGTACACTTGTTGATCGTTAGCATTATCAATTTCCTATTTTACTCAACCTAGAGTTTGTCGACGTACGTTGCGTATGTGTACATAGTTGTACACATGTCGATTCTAAATGTGTACATGATTGTACACATGTTGTCTTTAATGTGCACATTTGTACACCCTATTAGTTGACGTGCACATAGTTGTACACCTGTTGATCATTAATGTGCACATAGTGGTACACCTGTTAGTTGACGTGTACATATTTGTACACCTATAAATCGTTAATGTGCACATAGTTTTACACATCTTGATGGTTAATATGCACATAATTGCACACCTGGTGATCATTAATGTACACATAATTACACACTTCTTGATTTCTAATGAGTGCATATATCGATTCCTGGATTCGATATTTTGTTTTGTGAACTGAATTTTTCATTGGGTGCTCTACATTTAACATGATTTTTTGATCACATTGGTTGGTATTGGTGTTTATCGTCTTGTTTTCTTTGAAATGTTGCCTCCAAAAGCTTGCATTCATATCCAAGAAGGTGATTTTAAGGGAGAAAAAAGTGATGAAATAAAATAGTTGTTGATGCAAGGAAGGATTGTGCAGAAGTTTCTCTTACCAGGTGAACGAGATGGAACTATTTAGATATGGCACATGTGTTTGTTATGTTCTCATCTAAATGGGTTCCCACCAAAGAATTCATAGAGTAGTAACTAAGGTGTACATAATTGTACACATGTTGATTCTTAACGTGTACATAATTGTACACCTATTGTATGTGTTTGTCTCTGTTTATATGCGCTTGTTCTGTTTTACATGTACTTAGTTTTTGTTCGATCGTAACTGTATTATTGATAATTTGTGATTGTATTTTCTTTGTTTCAGGATCCTTTTGTCAATGGAGAGAAAGTCCCAGCCGTTAATTTGAATTTGGCGCCAAAGTTTTACCACCTCGAGCTGGAGTTCCAGAGAACTTGGCTCATGTCAGAAACTACATGAAGGTTTGCAAAAGCTTGTTACACATACTTAATGCCCATCATTAGTTTTGTTTGCATAAAACTACTTGAAGAATTGCTAAAATCTTGTTGTTCTTAAATACACATACCATATGCACATCATCCGTTTTGTTTGTATATCGAAGAATTTTCTTTTATCACTTAGCAAATCTAGCTGCTCCGATTCAACCAATTAAATTCTCCCCGTTTGGTGGTTTCATTTTCATTTTCATTTACACGTGTTGATTATTAAAGTATACATAGTTGTACACATGTTATTCATTTTTAAGTGTAAGAAATTAGGAAAGAACTAATGTGTACATAGTTGTACACACATATTATGTTATTGAGGTGTGCATAGTAGTCCAAATGTTGATTATGTAGGTGTAAATAGTTATACACTTGTAGGACTATATTTATGTATACAAACCAAAAATTAGGGAAAGCACTAACCGTACAAGTATTGATTTTCTATAGATGTGTACAAAGTTGTACACTATTGTGTTATCTCAAGTATTATGTGCATTTTTGTGGTATAAATGTTGGATTTTTATACCACAAAACATCAAAAGTTACCGCATCTCTTTCTTATTCCATCAAAAGTTGTCCTCTCATTAGAAATTTAAATGCTTGTAACATCTCTTAGGCAAAGATAATGTACATTCTAGGATATTTGTTGCGCTTGAGTGCATTTTCGAACAGCTTTTATTAAAATAATCTCGCGAGATAGATGAATAGATTTAAGCTCATACTTGTAAGTTAGTATAATCATTTTTTCCGAGCTTTAGCATGTAAGAACTAGATGGTTTATCAATATGTTACCCAAAAGATTCATGTTATCAAATGATTACTCAATTATATAGGCCTAGGTGAAAATAAGTTAGAAACAAAGCTACAGCGTATTTTAGCTTACGGGTCACCAATATCTAGCTCCCACTGTATAATTATTTTGTTGTTTTATTAGATTCCTTGTCGCTTAAAAAACTTCATGAAACAATAGTTTGATCTCTCATGCTGACCACTTTTTCCTCTTCGTCATTGTATGTATAGATGAACAAAGATAAATACATCATTTCCATGTCTTGCGTATCAACAAGATTCTTTCATGTGCCTGAGACAAGCTTCAAATCGGTATGAGAGGAGCGTTTGGTAAACCCTTGGGAATGGATCACCTAGCTAACTTGTTATCGTATGAGATTCAAATTTGCAAGCCTACTTTTGCTAACTTGTTATCATATGGATCACCAGGTGGTGTACAAACCTGCACCTTGTTTTGTCTTTTGATTTTTTTGGATTTTTTTGTAGACATGTACATGTTTGTACGCCAATGTAAACTAAGATTTTTTAAAATGAGAATTATATAGTCATATGGGTACTCTTTTTGTAGCTCTTGAAAGAGCTTTCCGAATATATAAAATTTGTGAATTTTGGACAAACGGTTCGAAAGATAAATTGCTTTTAATTCTTTTTTATATTATTTAAAATTCTTGACATCATTCTGAGTCACTTTGACTCAAACCTGTAAATATTTGACTAAATTGTAAATCGGAAGGTTATTTGTGTACTTTCAATGAAAAAGGACTAATTTTGCACCTAGTTGAATGGGTTAGGACTAATTAAGATATTTGGATGGGGTTTTGGACTAAACCGTATTTTTCCCATGGCTCTTATCTTATATGCAGAACAGAAGTCCAAACGGGTTGTGTTGGTCGACGAAATGACAGTCGCTACCAAAATCCCGCTGACTAATCCTAGAAATGATTTTCAAATAGCCAACAATTGAGTTACGTACTTACATGCAGGATTACAAAAACTTGAGAAGCTAATTTATTTTTATTGATATTGATAATGAGAAAGAGAATTTTGTATTCCTCTCAAGTTGCTCTATACTAGCAACTACAAATTGAAAACAAGTTCATCTGCTTCTCATAAATCTCCAGATATCTAAATTCTATCATACAGTCTACCCGACTCTTGTATGGGGATCAGCTTGTCACGAGTCAATGGCTTTGTGAAAAGGTCGGTCAAGCCTGACCCAACAAAATTTGCTCGAAGAGTTTCGTCAGAGATTGACGAAACACCAAGGATCGGAGTTTCGATTCCCATTTCGCGAATTCTTCTTGTCGCCTGCAAATCATTTTTGAATTTTAAAAAAAAAAAGTAATATAAAATATATTATTTTAGCAGTTATGAGCTACTAATAGTGAATTTAAACCGTAGATCACATACCTCAGGGCCATGCATACTGGTCATTTCATAGTCCATCAAAATTAACTGGAACTTGTTGCCCTGTTCTAGGAGCCGCACTGCATCTTGGCCATCCTCCGCCTCTTGAGTTTGAAACCCAAGAGCTTTTAGGTGCGAACAATGCACCATCCTTGTTAAGCGATCGTCATCTACCACAAGTGCAATACGAGCTGGTGCAGACATTTCAACGGGTTGATACTGAAACCGGATAAATTATGTATGCCTGAAATGAGAGAAGATGTCGTAATTAGGAATTAAAAATATGCTCAGTAGGCCTAAAGAATTCACGAGACACATTTCAAATTACTTAGCAGTTAGTACCAACAGTTTCAACTAGGGCCAAAAATTACAATAAACCCCTAAATCGAAACCTTGATCCCCAACAGTTCACTTATTATTTAGACTAGACTCGAGTACTAGAGACCAAAACATGCATTCACGAGTGGATTTCCCATGCATGGAATCAAAATTTTCTTTATTGTTGAAGCTTGTTGGTTGAATTCTCTATCATCCATGATTTACGTTCCAATGGGGATGGACAGAGATGTAAGATGTTCTTCCCCACTTTTGGATTTCGCAGCTTTTGTCTTAAGTTTCTTTGCTTTCTTTAATTTGTTTTTGATTTCTCTTTTGCCCTCTTTGGGTTTGTTTAAAAAAAAAAAAAAATACTAAAAGAGAGGAAAATGGATATGTTATTTACAGATGCATGCATTGCTGGAATGAATGTGTTTGAAATTTTACCTTTTCAATTTAGTTGACAGTGAAGTAAGCTTGTATACCCACATTTGATCTATATATATATTTACACTTGTGCTACAATAAGTTATATCATGTAAAAACATGCATGTGATGGTTTTCTCCAAATTTATTTATGACCAACGGCTTGTATTCATTCTAGCTACAATTGTAATGATAATTACTCATTATAATGGCATGCACATGATAGCTTTCATCAAATTTATTTTTGTAGGATTTCGACCACTAAGGTTGCATTCAGCTTAATTATATCGCAAAATTTGAATCACGTCATATGTTTCCGAAACTTCTGATTCTTCTTGCAATATAAATGGTGTCAAGCTTTTGTCAGGGAGCACATTTTGGGTCGGTGGATACGTATTGGATCATATTTGAAACTTCCTGTCAGATGATTGACGTTGAACAGAAGGTGGGAGTTGTTTGTAATTATATGAAAATGAAGCTTTACTAATTACGGAAAATGGGTCATTTGTCCAAAAAAATTTAAAACATGATTCAAATGGACGAGTAAAAATTATTATGGGTGAAATGGACACAAAAAAAATAGGAAGGATGAAACTGGATTCATCCTGGCTTAAACTTAAAAAATAGCGAGGATGAAACTGGATGCATCCTGATGTAAATTAAAAATAAGAAAAAGAATTTGAAAATGGGTAGGATTAAACTGGTTACATTCTGACCATTTTTATATTTTTGTCCATTTAAACAGTATCAAAATCTAAATGTCTTTTTCACCCAGGAATTATTGATTTTGGTCTTTTTAACCAATTTTGTGTACTAATTAAGTCCTCAATTAACTTAGTTAAGTTTTCATTTGTACGTGGTGTAGATGATATTTTTTGTTACACAAGTTTGGAATACTAGTCGAAAGGAAATTGCCAAATCTACTGACAAGATTAAATGACATAGCCTTAAAATCAACTAGTTTCCAGTTTTTGGTTCCAAAATACAAACTGCTGTTGAACCTTTTCTTTCGCCTTTGCATAGATTCCGATTGGACCCTAATTTGGGGCATACAAAAAAATTTGGGGGCATATGGAATAAGACAAAAAAAGGGGGGCTAATAGTATTTTTAGGGTGGCCCTTATCCCCCTCTTTTTAAAAATGCGAAAATACCCTTCTGAGATTAGTGTTAAATTAGTGTTAATCTGATTAATTAGTTGTTAATGATTGTAGTTAGTTTAGTGTTAATTTAGGATAATAATTATCTTTTTATAGATAGTTAGTGACTTATTTTAGACAAAGAAGAAGGAGGAAAGAAGAAGGAGAGGAGGAATTTTTTTTTTTTTCTTTGTGATTATTGAGAGATGTGTAATACATTTTCGAGTGAGAAAGGTGAATCTTCATCATGTAAAGCTAACATATCAATTACGATGGAGATCCGGAGATGGCTTATTTGTTGGATTATGAAAATGATTTTACCCAAACTCAATCTCAAACTCAACTTTTTTATCAAGCTTAAGATGATGACTTTTTGGAGCCAAATCGAAGAAGATGAGTAAATGGATGAGGAACCCAATGCTAATAATACATAGGTATGGTTGTAGACGTTGTTTAATGTCCGTTTGTAGCTTGAATTCACCAAAATTTTTGATTTTTTGTATGTAATTGGCAAATGCAGTTAGGTTCGGCAGATAATTTGTATGCCGAACCTTGATAAATAAGAACAGTTCGGTTTGTACGATTGAATTCTTTATAAGTTTTAATTGTCATAGAATTATTTTCCCACCAAATAAATTCCATGGTTCGCTTTTAACGAGGATGTGCTAATGAGCCGAACTTCAAAGATCGGCTTTCAAATAGTATTGCGAATGAGCCGAACCTAACCCCAAACGATAGTGAAACTAATGGAGAACATCAACGTCCAAATTAAACTCATTCAAATCAATGATATATTATCGTCATCTTCAATAGAATGAAAAGACAAAAACAACGCAAAAAGAATGAGGCCATTCCGACATCGGACGAAGAAGTTATGGCCAAAATAAAATCTAAAAACTTGAGAGTACAGAGATAAGTTGGCCGATAACTCATCATCACGAGTTAGCCGAACCTGGAGCCTACAAAGCAAGATTTTCGAAGTGTTTACAGAGATAAGTTCGGCTTAAAAGTAATCTAATCGAGTCAGCCGAACCTGACAACCACCTGGGGTAAATTTCATTTGTTAGGTTCGGCCGGGAAAGGTTGGCAAGGTATTAGCCGAACCTGACATTGTGATGGGGAAAAAAATTGACTTTTATCTCAAGGAGAAACGGTTTCGAAAAGATTCTAAAGCCTAACTTTGAGAGCTCAATATAAGAAAATCCTTAAGAAGAGATCTTTCAATCTTTATCATCTCTTTACACCACATTTTATCATTCATAATATCTTCCACATCATAAAAATTACATCCAAAGGTCTAAAGAGATGTAGGATCATAATATCGCAACGTACAAGGCTCGCGGGATTAATAAACGACGGTGTTGCGAGGCAGTCGCAGATAGCTAAAATAAATGACGCAATGATTAATGGTAAACAAAACAATTGGAAGACATGAAACTGAAGTAGGGTAAGAAGTGTCGCGAGAATGAGTATTTGTGCATTTGCGACACTTCGCGAGATATTCCGAAAATAAAGGATAACTTAGTTGTCATCCACTATGTATTACCCTATATAAAGGGCTAAATGAGTCTCACAAGGGGGAGAGATCTTTTTGGAATTGTTAAGCAAGTCAATAGGAGATAGAAAGTTTAAGAGTGTTTTAATTTCTAAGTGTAATTCTATTATCCTGTGTAAACATTTCATGGATTCAATCAATAAATATTCTTGATCTTACATCTTTCAATGGATTAATTAAGCAAAATTGAGTAAGGGGTGTAGTGTGGGATTTCCCGCAACTACATATGCGCTAGAAACAGGGAAGATCATTTGTAAAAGAGAGAGGATTGTAATTAAAGTTGTTTGAATCAGGAAAATGAGAAAGGAAAATCTTAAATCAGATGAAAAAGATATGGCATGCAGCACAGATACAAGAGTAATGATTAGCGAATTTCATGAAAATATCAGAGGAAGAATACACAAACGAGATTTTGAAGGAAAGAAGATTACGGATAGAGAAATAACATCACCTTTGAAGGATTGGGAAAAGCAAGAGATAACATTCACGGCGGGGGAAATATCCAAAGAAAATTTGGATCACGCATCTCCACTGGTGATCGCAATAAACGCGTATAAGGAAGGAGAGGAATTAGAGAACACAGTGAAAACATGGGTAGTGAATGGAGTTTTAATTGATACGAGGAGTCCTGGGTGAACATCATGTTTTATCATGCTTACAAAAAGTTGGGATATAAAGACGAAGATATGATTTTCGCGGCATACAATATTCAAGGTTTTGGTAAATCTATAACAAAAGTTAAAGGGAGATAGAAATACGTATTCCGTTAGGAGGAATCGAAACACACAAGTGACGTTGAGTGTAGTGGATATGGAATCACCGTATAACATATTACTAGGAAGACCATGGGTACATGCAATAAAATCGGGCGTCGACGCTTCATCAATGTATCAAATTTCCTACACCAACCGGAATCGGTGAGATCAAAGGGATGCTGCCAAAGGAAGAATATATTATCAAAATGAAGTAAAGTGTTGCGAAGAACAAGTAAACAAGCGAAAGAGTATATCAAAGTATCGCGAAAAAAAGATGGCAAGGGCGGCTAAGAAAGAAGAAGAATTCGAGTTTACATGATAAGAGCGAAGGAAGGAAAAGGCATACCTAGCGAGATCTCTGGAGAAGAAAATGATCTGGCGAAAGAACCAAAAGGACCGACTCCTATGGGAGAACCGAAGGCCAAGTTACGTCGCAGAAAGCAAACCAAAGAAGTGAATATTGGAACTAAGGAAAAACCCCGAGATGCTAAAGATTGGAACTAACATGGGAGCGGATGAAGAGAAAAGAATCGCTCGATCTATCATGGATTATAAAGATATCTTCGCGTGGGATATGGATGAAGTGCCTGGTATAGATCCATCGGTAGCCTGTCACAAGTTGGAAATTGATAAAAATGTGAAGCCATTCATACAAAGAATTAGAAAGATAGCAACAGCATATCACCCTCGAGATAGAAGAAGAAGCTGCGAGAAGATCTTTGGATGCGGAATTATTAGACAAGCAAAATATCCCGAATGGATAGCTAATATGGTTATAGTTCCAAAGAAGAACAAGGGAATAAGGATTTGCATTGATTTCACTGATCTAAATAAAGCTTGCCCTAAAGACAGTTTTCCATTACCAGACATTCCACAGCTGGTTGAATCACAAGAATGGAATGAAAGAGTATCATCGCTGGACCGGATACAAAGGTTACAATCAAATTCCTCTCGTCAAGAAGACCAAGAGCACAATCGCTTTCTTCGCTCCAAGAGGATTATCTTGCTATACTAAAATGCCTTTTGGTTTTTGCGAAATCTTCGAGCAACGTATCAAAGGATGGTAGAAAAAGTATTCGCAGAATGGATACATAAAACACTAGAGGTATACGTAGATGACATGCTAATAAAAAGTAAAAAGGCAGAAGATCATGTGCGAGACTTGAAAGAAATTTTTGAACAAATGAGGCGTTTCAACATCAAAGTCAATCCAGAAAAAATGTACCTTTGAGTAGCGTCAGGGAAGTTCTTGGGTTACATTATATCAAAGGAAGGAATACATGTTGACCAGGAGAAAGTAAAGCGATTCGCGATATGCCGACACTGCGATAAGTAAAGGATGTTCAAAAGTGAATGGGTTACTAGCATCACTAGGAAGGTTCATCTCGCGGTCATCGATAAGTGTAAACACTTTTTCGGTGTTCAAAAAAGGATCGAAATTTAAGTGGACGGACGAATGTGAAAAGGCTTTACAAGGGATCAAAGAGCATTTAATGGATATATCCATTATGCGAAAGCGTAACCGGAGAGGAATTATTAATATACCTCGCGACAACATCGCATGCCTTAAGTGCGCTTTTACTCGCGAACGGACGAGGAGTAGAAAAACCAATCTATTATATCAAGCCAAAACTTTTAATCTTCGCGTAAAGAAATTATTCGAAGATTGAAAAACTAATCTGGCGTTAGTCTATGCGTCGTTTTAAACTTCGCATATATTTTCGTGGCACATCTTTGTTAAAGTGGTAACAAAGGTACCAATTGAGTCGATAATGAAAAATTCAAAAAGATCAGGGAAGAGTCGAAAGATGGAATGCTCAAATAAGCCATTACAAACTCAAATATGAAATATTATCTTCAACCAAGTCACGGGTTGTCGCAGACTTTCTACGCAGAATTTTCTTTGGAGGAAGATGAAGCGGTGGATGAAATGATGGATGTAGAAGAAGAGCATGGAGATCCAAAAGACTTGTTAATCGAGCAGATCGGTGGGAAATATTAGTGGATGGATCATCAAATGGAGAAGGTAAAGGAGTGGGAATTGTTGTGATTTCGCGAGAAGGCAATAAGTTAGCTTTTGCTTTTAGATTGGAATCGAGTCTCACCAATAATGAAACGAGTCGAAGCTATAATACATGCTCTTACGATTTGCAATAGAAATGGCGGAGAATGTGAGGATTACATGACTCGCAATTGGCAATTTGTCGTATAATGCAGAAGTATGCTACAAATGATCCATCCCTACAGAAATACAGGAAGCTTGTAGAAGTGTTGTCAAGACAGAATCTAGAAAATAAAATGGAGGCACATATCAAGGAGAGATAATAGACTGCAGACGCTTTTGCCTTTATATCAAGTATGATGACAGACCCAAGCTGAGGAATATCAAAATACGTGACGCTTCCGGCGCCATCAATTAATAAAGAGGAGGGACAAGAAGCAGATATAATGATGGTGGTAGATGAAATGCAATGTCGCGAGGAAGACTGGAGAGTAGAACTTCACGCGTACTTAATGAAAGCGAGGTACCAAGAAATAGATTGGGAAGCACACAAGTTAAAAGAGCCGGCAACAAATTATGAATTACGAGATGGCGTGCTTTATCGGCGTTCTTTTGATGGACCTTCGCCGATGTCTAACAAGGAAAGAAGGAGAAACCATATTGAAGATGCTGCATAGTGGGGATAGGAAATCATAGCGGCGGGAGATCTTTGGCATATAAGGCAAAGACGCAAGGATATTATTGGCCATATATGCATGAGGACGCGAGAGCAATATCCGGACGCTGCGAAGATTGTCAAAGACACGGGAAGAAGATACATGCACTGGAGCACCGTTAAATTCTTCGAGAAGTGTGTGGCCTTTTGGAAAATGGGGTTTAGATATTGTGGGACCATTTTTGCCGGGAACAGGACAAAGAAGGTACTTAATTGTCGCAACGGACTATTTCACAAAATGGGCAGAGGTGAAAGCGGTCCAACACATTCGCGATAAGGATGTTTTTACTTTCATATTTGAAAATATTATATGCGATTTGGGATCCCCACACAATTGGTATCCGATAATGGGAAGCAGTTTGAAGGGCAAAATATAGATTCTTCGCTTAATGCATTTCGGATAAGATGTGGAAAATCAACTCCATTATATCCACAAGCTAATGGCCAAGCGGAGGCAACAAACAAAACAATTGCCGATATATTGAAGAAAAAGTTGGAAGGACACAATAGGGGATGGTGCGAACAAGTACCCAATGCAAAGTTGGGCTTATAATACAACTAGAAGAGAAGCCACAGGAATGTCCCCTTTTTGCTTAACTTACGGAGTTGAAGCAGTACTCCCAACAGAGGTCGTGATTCCGACAACCAAAAAAGAGGTCTGGGATAAAAATCTTAGCGCATGCAACATTCTAATCAAGTTGGATGAATTGGAAGAAAAACGAGAAAAAGGCATTGCGACACATGGAGAATTATCGGCGAAGGCGGCTAGAGAATATAACAAGCGTGTAAAAATACGTGAGTTCCAACCGGGGAGACTTGTGTTGCGAGAAACCCCAATATACCAACGTGAAAGTGGAGGCAAGTTGGCGAGAAAATGGGATGGACCTTATATCATCAAAGAGGTAGTTGGTACGGGGGCATATAGATTGATGGATCCTGAAGGAAAAGATGTGGGACAAAAATTGGATAGACCATGGAATAGATTATATCTAAAGAAGTATTACCCGTAAAAATGGGAAAGGAAAAATGAATCAAGATGAAGTACTTCTTCGCAAAATATTTGCGACATTCAATAAAATGCGAGAGAAATACCGCGAAGATCTCGCGACAAGAATAACAAGAAGTCATGAATGGCTTAACAAAACAACAAGAGATAATGAATGATTAAATGAATGAATCGGCTAATATCTCTCAAGCAAAATAGCAAATGATGAAGAATGATTGAATAAAAGAATGAATGAATGGGACGAACCTTTATGGCGTACACCCTAGTTCGCGAATAACATTTCGTAAGAGGCAAATGTAAGACCTAAAGTGCGTCATATAAGGGGTATCTCTCGACATGGCTCGGGGGAAGGTTACACCGCTCCGAAGCCCGAGTCATGAAAATTTGGGGCCCATGAAAGCCTATCCGGAGAGGTACCTTGGATTCCCAACTATATATATAAGGTTATACCCCTGGTTGGGCGACCGAGGGTCTCTTCCAAGGAGTGAGTGTATGCTCAAGGCGCCGAGGAACACCTGGTTGAACGAGTGCCCTGGATGGATGAACCTACCCTGGCCATTCTTGGCAAGTCTTGGCATATGTTGCACTCGCCCCAAGAAAACTCCACTTAGGGTGCAGTCTTGTAACCATAAACCATATAGGTATAAGGGACAAGAGGTCTGCGAAAACAATCGGTTGTTGTTAAGACCGGATGGGAGGAGCTAGTCTTGTATGGCCGATGTTTCGCCTCCTTGAAGGGGCAACCAGGGAGATGATAAGGGCGACGCTTTCCATTAGGGGGAGTGTCAAAACAGACGCAAATGTCATAAGGCTATGTTTTCGCAAGAGAATTTAGGCTTGTCATATTTGTGCAATGATCCTGCAGAGGCAATAATACTAACGCGAGGGTAAGGCGAGATCAATGGGTCTTTACACGAAAGTGTACGGACGTCTGCGATTTCGTCGCAAGACGGCAATGTCATGGGGCTTTATGTTCGCAAGGATATTTAGACCTGTCATATTGTCGCAACTAAAACATGCGCAGAGGCAAAAATACTTGGAAAATGATAAGGCAAGATCAATGGGTCTTTACATCCAAGTGTAAAGACGTCCTGCGATCTTGTCGCGATGAAAGGTGGCAGGGGAAGACCTCTAACTAGGGAGGTCTAACTTGGAAGACCACACAAAAATGATAAGGCAAGGTCAATGGGCCTCTGCATGAAAATGTAAAGGCGGCCTGCGACTTTGTCGCAATGAGAAGAATTAAAATCAAATCCCGATTGGGAGGGATTTACTTAATAAAAAAGATTCAATGAGCGAACATGCTCGCAAGGTGGTCTTAACTAAGAAAGGAAGAAAGAAATATGGAAATTACTCAATCAAAAGAGTTAAGTCATTCAAACAAAAGGAATTCTAACAAATTACAAAGAGAATTTAACTCTCTACATCCGCATTATCAAATACGAGGGTGGTTGAGACTTTTCTGCGCCTTTATCGACTCCACATCCGCGCTTGATGGATTTTCTTGAGAAATGTTTTCATCACCTTTGTTCTCGCGATTCTTTGGACTTTCATCGTAAATTTTTCTATTCGGATCTTCATGACGACTTCCTTATTAGGGAGATCTTCGCCGCTTTCATAGTCATAATCACTATCGGGAGGATTAGGACTTCATCGTCACTTACTTCCGGAGGATCAACATGTATAGGATCAAGAGACTTAGACAAGAAAATCTCATTCACGAGGATTTCACTTTGAGGGGGAATTGACGGCAAGCGCTTTTTGTGGTTTTTACTATCTATGTCTTTCTGATCGACATGTAATCAAATCTACGTTACGCACGATCGCGAGAACGAGCAAGGAGGAAGCGAGTAATCCATTTTCTTTGCGAATTTTGGAATAATCGATTTTAGAGTGGAAATGACAGCGCGAAGCTTCTTCTCGAACTGCATAATAAACACACAAGAAAAGGTTAAAAGAGATCCTTACTTGAGATCTTTGGAATTTTCAAAATAATTAAAAATTTGTGAAATAAATGAATTAAGGTAGTCAAATAATTTGACTACCTTCCTTTTTGAAGAGTAAGTTGTTGAATTAAAGCCGCGAAGTTATTCCCAGACAGTCCATGGCATCATCAAATGAGTCTCCAACTAAACCTTTCATTCGAGATCGCAATTTCTTGTCATTAGAAACAAGTATGGAATTTTCGGTGGTGAGAGTAGAGTTGGATTTTTCTAATTTGGTGCATTGTTCTGGAATTGCTTCGCTTTTACACTCAAAGTTATTCTACCTTGAATAAGTTTATCTCTCTCGGTGGAACTTTCTTCAAGTTGATTTTTCAAAGTATGAATGGCCTTTCTTGTTCTTTGCATAGTTTTTGACAAGCATCATCTTATTCGAGTAGATCGCCACCTTATTCAATAGAGAACGTTTCTCTTGTGAAAGAGTTCGATCCTCATCCGATAAAGTTTCCAACTCCAAATTAGTTTTAGTGAGAGAATAAGAGAGGCGAGATAAGTCATTACTTAATGAGTCTTGCTTTTGCGATAAATCAAAATTCTCTTTAGACAAGTTATTTATTTGATCACCTGCATAGGTATGAAGATTATCTAAGAGATTATATTGCTCCATCCAAGCATCTCTTTCAACTCGAACTTCTTCAACGATAGACTCGTCCGATATATCTCCATTATTCGTTTTACGGTTTAATTCTTGGAGGACGAGCAAGGGTTTGAGTTGTAAAAAAAAAAAAAAAAAAAAAAGGGGGTGGCGAGAGCATACCTTTTAATTCTTCATTCTTCTTGCGAAGATTATCACGATCTAGTGAGATCTGAGAAATTTTTGATTTTCAAGGTGGAGATTATTGCATTTCACAGCCATAACTTGGAGATCATCCTTGACTTATTAATCTCTTGAACTAAAGATGCTTGCGAGATCCTATCAGGACCAAGATGCTTACTTAAAATCTCGCAGACATTGGATTTGACAGGATCTGCGAAGTCTTTTTAGCATCATTCACGAGATCGAAAAGGACCTTAAAGGCCACATCTATCCCCTCCAAATTTTCCCATGAGTTAGAGGAATTTGTTCAAACAAAGAAGACGAGTCGTCTTTGTCAAAGGAACCTCATGAGAAGAGGAGGTTTCAGGGAGAGAAGTGATTGGAGAAATAGCGAGGGGATATTGATAGCGGGAGGAGGTATAATATCGTTTGTAGGAGGACGTTGTAAGGAACTTGGTCTATGAGGAGTTGAGGTATAGAAATATTGTCGTTGGTAATGTTACCGAAGAAAGAGGCACAAATTATCTTGCGAAGATTTCGCAGCGAGGGGACGAAGGTGTGAATGAAGGAAAAGAACGTTGGGGGTAACGGGCTTAGAGTAGCGAAGCCTTTTGGGAGTATTACCGTAGTTTTATCATCCTCGCGAATGACAAATTAAATAAGAAACAGAGGCAACAAGATATTGTTAATAAAAACAAATGTTTTCTTAAATACCTTGTCACTCATAGATCGTCTTTTTGTAGCCATAGATTTTGCTCGCGAAAAGGGCTTTGGTTGCGTAAGGGATTCTTGTTGCGAAGTAGGTTTACAAGTGGCAGCCCAAAGAAAGAAGAGGGTCCTTCACGGTAAATTTAGTTTAAGGTTGGTTCTTGCTAAACAACAATGGCGTAAAGAGAACTACAAAGTTAATCATACCAGAGTGATCTCAACAAGAAAAGCTAATCTCAAATTTGATCAACCACAAAATCAGCCGGATATAGCAAAATTAACAAACTGGGACGCCATGAGAGTAACAAGCGATAGGGAATAGCAAAAGTGGTGAAGAAGACGGTAAGAGACAATAATAGGTAAACACTTAACGATGAAGAAGAAGAACACTTGAGACGATGAAGAAGATGAAAAAGAAAAGGAAAATTCTTCACAGGGGGTGCTCCTATAAATAGATGAGAAAAATATTATGACCGGTTAACATTAAATGCACCGGTAAAAAGAGGTAAATATAGACACGTGTAAATGGTCACTACTAAATCCAAGGAAGCCGATTTAAAAGAACTTTAGTAGAATCCAAATATACAACATATTTCCTAATAGGCGAGAATAGCTTGCGAAATTGATTATTTTCTCAGTAATTCATGAGGCAAGAAACGACACTTCGTTATATATATTACAAAGAAGTTTTGGAACTTCACAAAAGAATAGAGGCAAGTACGTACTTTTCAAGTCCGGTATTCTTCCGCTCGTTCCTTCATCAACAAAGATCAAAGATTACTACAACAACAGGTTTTCCTTAAAGATCGCTCTTCAAGCAATATTTAAGGAAAAAGAGGCAAGATGTAGGATCATAATATCGCAACGTACAAGGCTCGCGGATTAATAAACGACGGTGTCGCGAGGCGATCATGAGATAGCTAAAATAAATGACGCAATGATTAATGGTAAACAAAACAATTGGATGAAACTCAGTGAGGGGTAAGAAGTGTCGCGAGAATGAGTATTTGTGCATTTGCGACACTTCGCGAGATATTCCCGAAAATAAAGGATAACTTAGCTGTCATCCACTATGTATTACCCTATATAAAGGGCTAAATGAGTCTGTTGAAGGGGGAGAGATCTTTTTGGAATTGTTAAGCAAGTCAATAGGAGAGAGAAAGTTTAAGAGTGTTTTAATTTCTAAGTGTAATTCTATTATCCTGTGTAAACATTTCATGGATTCAATCAATAAATATTCTTGATCTTACATCTTTCAATGGATTAATTAAGCAAAATTGAGTAAGGGGTGTAGTGTGGGATTTCCCGCAACTACAAGAGACATGCATCAATTTTGAGAAGAAAAATCAAGTTAGAGGTTCGCGATCACCACCATATTCATCATCCCGTCCTCCCCTCCACCACCATCTTCATCATCACCTCATACTACACCCTTATTTTCATCATTATCAACCTCTTGTTCTACGGTGCAAACATCCACCCGTGTCATTTCGCCTTTTCCCCGCATGCAAGTTTTGGTGCCACCACCTCGAGGTTTGGGAGTTCTTGAATTAGAAGGAGTCACTTCTATTGTTCTCCTTTTAAGCTTCTCTTTGAATTTTCCCGAGATGGGTGCTAGAACAAATGATACACCTTAATTAATTTTCCAAACTAAATAAATATGACTCTACTAAACAATGTGATAAGTCACCTATAAATGGACAAGTTTATAGGAAACTATTGGCCATACGAGTAAAGTTCGACACATTCGATATTTATCAAAATGAGCCGAACAATGTGCCCAACAGATTCGGCGCATTATCATACAAAAATATTATAAGCCGAACACAAAGGTTGGCGCAATCGATTTTCAAAACATAAGCGAACCGTTTCTTGTCTTTCAGTGAGAACACTACTGGAACTTCCAAAACCCAGAGGAATCATCGATTACATGTCGAAATCAACGAAATACGAAAAACCAAGCAATGGGTTTGTGGGAAATACCTTTCATGTGAAATTTTAAAGAATCGGGCTCTATTTCTCGCTCTCCAACACCAATCAATCCACTATCCTCTTCATCACCATCTTTTCCAAAAACCCTAGATTGAGATGCTACAGAAGCAACACCAGGATTCGGCACCATATTTCTAGGGCATCGCTTAACACGAGGTGCCATTAATGTGTTTAATCGAGAACTTAATCGAACAAAGAAATTTTCAGAATTTTGTTTGTGTTTTTGGAGAAGAATATGAGAAGAAGAGTGAGAGATAAGGGTTAATTAGTAACAGTTAGTGAGTTAATTAGTGGGTGGTTAGTTAATTAGGAGATAGGTTAATTAGTGGGAGAGTTTTAGGATTAGAATTTAATTAAGTGGAAGGGTAGTAATGTAATTTAAACTATGCAGGGGTATTATAGTAACTTAAGCAGCATTAGGACAGCCCTTATAATTTTACATTGGGTGCCATCGTAGGTCAGTATGCCCCCAAATTTTCTTGTATGCCCCAAATTAGGATTCTTCCGATTAGCAACTTAAGGATTGCCCCATAGTAGCTTCGATATGGTTTAAAAGACGGTCTTATCACATTTAATGGGCTTATCTCTCAAGCCCAGTAAACATTTTGCCTCATCTCTCCCACTTCGCCGTCACCCTTATCGATCGGTTGCTTGCTTTACTTGTTTATGCGATGAACCCTTTTGTTTTCTTACCAGTTTTGGGTACCATGTATCTAGTGCATTTGCATATGCATGATTGTTCCTTGGCTGGATTAGAAGTGCACTTAAGTTTGTGTCTAAGATGCATTTAAACCAACATGTCACCAGTGCTTCCCAATCTATTGCCATTGAAGAAGTCTCCAACAACTTTTAACCTTCTACGAAAGATCTCAGTTGGCTCAGTTCACAACTCCATTTTCAGGTAAGTATGGTTGAGTTTAAGAAATGAACAAACTACAAAAGTTATTTTTACCAAAAATCAACGGTTGTTTAAGCGGCCTCGCCAAAATTCTGTTGACATGTCCATCCATTCGTGTTATGCTTCTATCATTGATGTAGTAAGTTCTACGGGAGGCAGACTAAGGTTTGGAAACCTGTTTTGAGGCATACAAGGTAATGACAAAATAGAGTCAATGAGTCATTATATGGTAAAATCAATAACCTCTTATTCATCATATTTGTATCAAGACAATAATGCCCTTATTTCATTAGTGTTAATGATGATAATTAGAATGTAATATTATTGATTAGTAGTTGATGTTAATGATTAATAGTTAATATCAATGATTATATAGTCTTAGTTTAAAAAAAAAAATATGAGAAAGATAGTTAGGTTAAGGTTTGTAAAGAAGAAGAATAAGAAATTAGGCTTTTGAGTTTTGCTGAACTGAGATTTGTTGTATAGGTACGCATACTTTAGTACCCGGACTTCAACTGACTTCGCCAGTACGCGTACAGGTACACATACTCTAGCTCCCGAACTATACCTGACCAACCAGTACGCATACTGGTATGCATACTAAGTTCCAGTCTTGGATCAACACATATGCAAGTACGCATACTGTGTTTATAATCCAATCATGGTTAGGTGTTCTAAACTCCCTTTTCAATCATTGAAACATTCTTAGAAGACGACAATAGATGTCTCACACAAACTATTAGCTTCAAAGCAATTTTCAAGTGATCGAATGATCAATAAGAAACATTCCGAGTCTACATCAAATGGCTTTCTCACACAAATCAGGCGATTTTCACATGATCATCTTTTGACTCTCGTCAAGAATATAAGATGAACTTGGTTAAAGCGAAAGCTTACCAACACATATTTCGAGAAATATGTAAGTGAGTTAAGAAATAGACTTTTGAGTGATAGATGAGTTTAAGTCTCACACACCTTTTGTTGATGAAGTTCCACAAGCTCCCTTAGTAGTTCTTCGTCTTCAATTGATGAACGCAGTGAAGTCTAAAGCTAAACTACACATTTTATCCTAGTCCGAGACATAACTATAAGTAGACTAGAAATCAAGACTTATAGTTTTGATCACTAAACTTGAAAAACAAGTTTGAGATAGCAACACTTGCGAGTTTGACAGAGCCGCGCTCTAACAATAAGACAAGGTGATCCTTTGTCACCTTATCTATTCATTCTTGCTATGAAGTTTCTTTCTAGACAACTCACTTCAGCACATCAAAATAAATTCATAAAGGGTATTAAAGTGGCTGGTAACTCTCATGTCATTAATCATTTGCTTTTTTGCAGATGATTGCTTGATTTTCACTCAAGAAAATCTTGACTCTATTTAAAGTCTTCTAGAACTCCTCAACAACTTCAGTACTCAATCTGGACAAGTTATCAACTTTGAAAAGCCCTCAGTGCATTTCAGTAAACACACCAAACCAGAAATAACTTAATGTATAAGTCAAATTCTTGGTGTAAAGGTCATGAACTCTAAGGAAAGATATTTGGGATCTCCTCTTATACTTGGTCACTCTAAACAAGAAGCTTTCAAATCTATTCAAGAAAGTTTTGAGCAAAGACTCTCTACTTACAATGCACTTAATCTTTCACAAGCTGGCAGAGCTACTAAGATTAAGCATGTTCTGAATTCAGCTCCTACTACCAGATGGGTACTTTCAAGCTGCCAAATCAAATTATCACCAAGTTAACTTCAATATAAAGGAAATTATTCTGGGGTCATCACTTAAATAGGGGTTCTAATCCAGTGGCTTGGACTAATGTTTGCAAACCAAAATATTTTGGTGGACTTGCTTTCAGGGATTTGGAAAAGCTAAATCTTGCTCTTCTTAAAATGATCTCGGATCAAAAATGGTTGGTCCGGCATCCATCCGATAATAACTATCGTTTAAAAAACGGTTGATCCCGTATAGTTAAATGACACAACATCATAGTGGGATTGGCCTGAAATCCATTTTCCGGATAAAATGATCACCCCTAGCCAACACAAATACTCTTACGTTTAACCAACACAAATACTCTTACGGGAAAACTCAGTTTCTGTACAGTATAGTTAAGTGATGGCACAACAGCACAGTGGGATTGGCCCGAAATCCATTTTCCTATAGCTAAGTAATACTTATGTTATCTTCAGTATAGAGCGGTGAGAGAATATGGACTTAGCCGCCTATCTCAATCTTCTTCCTTCACCGCAATGGATTTCTCCGATCCCTCTGTACCCAAAAGATCATTCATTATTTCAAGCCAAGATCTAGAAGAAAGTGAAGCGAATCAATTTGTTTATGATGGAGATCTAGATACAGATTCTAATGTCGAAGAAGAAGAAATTGAGCGGAATTTGGAGTTGACCTATAAACAGGAGAAATCACATCATTTCGTCAAAAAACTCTATGACTTTGTATCCAAGGAAAATGAATTCTGTGAAATTGCTAGTGCTGGAGGGATTATTTTTAAATCGAAAGATCATCTGAAAAAGTTTGAAGAATCGTTCAAGAACGAAGAGAAGACATCCCTCGCCCTTGGTGCAACTTATAAGGGTTTTAGAGATAAATTATATCTTTATGTAAGTAGATGAATGTTTGAATCTGTCTTTTAAAGCCTTCTTTTGTTTTACAATTTTTATTTATTTGGAACCAATTTTTGTTCATAGAGTTTGAATTTAGGGCAACCTTGAGAGAGACATTTCAATGCGGGAAATTTGTCCTGTTAAAGCTGATCAAGAAAATTGAATGTGATTTGAGTAATACACTGACTGGATCATTCTTGTTCAAAGCTTTTACTTGAAGTCAGAATTGTTTTAACATGGTTTTGCCTTTAAAATTACAGTGGATGCTACTAACTCTATTAGGCTTCATTCCATGAATCTCTTTTCCCTTGACCTCATGTTGTTCTTATTTTTCCAGAATTTTAATAAGGTCCTTGATACACCTTATTACAACAATCCCCGCTTTACCAAGGTGAACCCCAAATTGAAGTTGATAGCAGTTTCAAGGAATTATAGAGGGGTACACAGAGAAGTGAATGAAGCACCAGCCCATCTGGAACCAAACAATGAGCAACCTTCCATTAAACAACAGATTCGTGAACTCAAGCATGATCGCCAACTGATTGATGGGCATTTGAATGAACTGCAGAAAGAGCTGCATAGTGTGAATGCAAGGATTTTAGAACTTGTTGCGAATCTACCAGAGTTGCAGGACAATCTTACACGGTCAGAAATGATGGAAGTGTTGCTGCATTGCTGCACCCATGGTTCAATCTTATAATAATCAATGGATAGCAATGGTTTGTGTTCTGTTTGTTTGAAGTATGCTTTTATTTTTCCTATCTAAAGCAGTTGTTTAATTCTAAAAGAAAAAAAAAATTGCTCCACAAAGAGCGTGGAGCAATGAGTTCTAACATGGAACTTGCCAAAACTCGGCATAATTTATAGTCCAAAATCCCATTAGGACATTAATCTGTTTCAGGTTGGTTTGTACTCAAATGCTGAAAACCATGTAACATAGACCTAAATTTTAAGTTTTTCAGTTTCCTTACCTTTTAACAGAACTTCTATCACTCTTTTCCATTTCGACTGCTACTCCTTTTTCTTCTACACACAGTGACATAGAGACTCATCACGATCTCACTTTCAACCACTCCATCTATCCATCATCACCACCACCTTCTTATTCATTGTTTATATTCAAGATACAAATGAACTAGTAAATGAGCTGGGTTAAAATCATTTTCAAAAAAATAAATACATTGTTTTCCTTTAAATCTTTGTATGAAATGTCAAATTTGTATTAAATTTGATTGATCATGTTTTTCCCTAATTGTAGAGTACAAACTTTGTTTAGGTATACTTAGAGAACCTTTCTGAATATGGTGGTATATATGTTTGTATGATCTTCTCCTGCTGGATATGTATGTTTGTAGATGCAATCTTTGACAATGGAAATGCTACCAAGCTGTATAAGGTGCCGCATGATATCAACATGGTTGAATAATTGTTGAAATTCTAGAAATTACTAAAAATCGGTTATCTTCTGTTTTGTTAACTATCTGCCTTTAGTTGTCAGTAAACTAGAGTTCGTACCACTGTCCATTTTCTAGCATCTTAAAGTGTAAACATGTCCGGGGAAAATAGAACTTTATAATTATGCTGATGCAAATTGCTTCTTTAGCATGTAATAAACTAACTGCGATTAAGTGTACGCTTTAAGTGTCCACATAATTAGAACATATTGCTTCTTTAGCATGCAAATTGCTTATTAAGATCTTAACTTTTAGAACAAAGTATTTGTTTTGTTTTAAATAATGTGAAGTAATACATATGTTCGGTAGTTTGGATATGGGCTGTGACCTGTAAAGCTTTCGGATTTCTGGTTTCTTGCTCTTTTACTTATACCTCCTGTTGTTGATTAGATTCATATTTTGTTTTGACTGAACTTGTAGCTCTAGCTTCAGCAGTAGCGATTGAAAATATCATCTTTGACTTGACCAAAGGATTCAAATTAGATTATCTTTCCTGACTTGGTAATTTACTAGTATCTTGTACACTACAATGGTACTATTCGGTAATTTTGTGATTATGTATCTGTTAGGTATTTGATATTGGTTATGAGATTCTAGAAAGTTCTTATTTTCTTTAATTTGGATGTTTGAGTTGTTCTAATTGAAGTTTATTTCTTGTTGATCCTTGACTGTTGAAGTTCCTCTCTTGGTGCAGACTTGAGATGGAATGGAACTATGGAAGTGCTGGTTTTTACTTTTTTCTGTCGAACTTTGAACAGTATTTTATTTTGTTTAAACTTTTGATGTTTATGTATTGTTAGGAAACTGGAACTATTTCTTGTTTATGTGATTATGTCAGCAGTAAAAGAACTTAAAATAGGTATCAAATTTGGTGTACGTGCGGGCAGGAAAATTGCAGGAAAGCTTTCCAGGAAAAATGAAATAATTGCTGGAAAAGCTTATGCTTGATAATTTACTATTATGCCACTTGTCTAAAACTGGTACCTAACCGAGCAGACTCGGACTGGGTTAAAACCGAACAGATGGATGGTCGGCTCGGTACCGGTTTCTTCTTTGAAAACCACCCTATCAGCTCGGTGAGCGGTTTTGGCCACAAACCAAGACGACCTGCTGATGTGTAGCACTATTAGGAAGATTTACCAGAAAAGAGGACATTTTTGTTACCTGTCCATGGGACATTGATTTCTTAAATCAGCATATTTGATCGGTTATGCTCTTACAAACAAGCTGGTTAACATGGCCACATTCTAATTCATTGTATCAAGATGTGAAAAATCCCTAATTTAGAAGGTACTCAGCAGATATCCTTCTAAATTACTTATATGTGTCGTGGGATAAATGTCGTAGGATAAATGCCGTTCAAATGGACTTTTGGTGGGGCAACGACAAATTTCTAAATTACTTATATGTGTCGTAGGATAAATGCCGTAGGATAAATGCCGTTCAAAGGGATTTTTGGTGGGGCAACAACAAAATTGGCGAATGTTCTCACATGAAAGCATGGGAGTTCTTAAGCCAATATGTGCCATAGGGTAAGTACTATTTTGGTGGGGCAAAAACTAAAAGGGCATTTGGTGGGATAAAAACAAAAATAGTGAATGTTCTTCCAAAGCCAATTTCAATGGTGTTTAGGATTTAAGGAATCTGATAAAATGAACAAAGCTGTATTTGTTGAATTAGCATGGAGAGTAGCAACTCAACCTAAATCAAATTAGCATGGAGACTCTCAACCTAAATTACAATGATCGTTGTTACTGAAATATAAGTATTTCAAGAACTCAAACTTGTTCTATGCCAAGAAACATGATAATACCTCTTGGTCTTGGATATGGAAATGCATTTCACAAAGAATCCCAACTATCGAAAAGTATAGTTGTTGAGAAATAGGAAATTGGAGATGATAGACATATAAAATATGTGGGTTCCACGTATCGAAAGCAATAGACGGAGTTATTTGACTCAAACACTAAGTGGAACTTGAGAAATGTTAGAAATAACTTTCCTTTTTGTATTGTTAAAAAATTCTTATAAATCAGAAATTTTCACAGACAATGTTGGATATTTGGAACTGGACAAATTGAGATGGTTGTTAACTAGTAATGGGATCTTTACTATAAAATTACTTTATGACAAATTGCATAACCCTATTGCCTTATTTTCCTTAAATTTTATAGCTTCTTTTTGAACGTCTTTTTGGAAGATGGATTTTTCTCAAATACTCAAAATATTTCTTTGGAAATGCATAAGTTTTTATTAGCAACGTTCGGTTGAACCCATAAGTTTTGCTATCTCAAGCTTGTTTTCAATGTTAGATGATCAAACTATTTCTTGATTTCTAATCTACTAAGTCAAGTCTCGAACTAGGTTAGAATTTGGTAGTTGAGTATTAGACATCACCCTCAAAGACTGAAGATCGACTAAGACATATGGAGAAATTCTTTTATCAGGTATGTGAAGACTGAACCATTTTATTTTACTCATGATCTAACATTCTATCTGTTGAGACTATGTCGTATGACTTCTAGTAGATTTACAAACAACAAGTTTCGAGTCAAGCTTGTCTTGTTAAAAGTCTTAAAATATGATTCAAGCATAGATGTCCAAAGGTCCTTAACAATATTAGTTCGAAACATTTTATTGTTTGAGAATTAATTTGTGAATCAATTGAATATTGTCCATATAAATGATTGTATCATTTGGGAATGTTTTAAACATCATAAGAGAGAAATCCAAGAACTTCTGATATTTCTGCTCAGGGTAGGTTGGCAAACAAGTTTGCAAACCGTAGATATCTGATTTCAGAAATACTGGAAGGTTGGAAAACCAGTTCGCAAACCGCAAGTTTAGTTGGAAACAACTCTCAAACACGGTTCATGAACCGTGGTGAACTGAAGTTTTGGTGTTGGAATTTAAGGCTTAAGGTTGGCAAACCCAGCTGGCGAATTCTGTCCATCTGAGTTCATAAACCGAGTACGGTTGGCAAACCCAGTTGCGAACAATGGACATCTGATTTTTCGAGCCGAGAAGGGTTGGAAAACCCGGTTCACAAATCATAGCTCCCTGACTCATGAATTTTCACCAACGGTCCCAGTAGAATTTAACAGATGCTCAAACATTTATTTTTTTAAATATATTTAATATTGTTATGACATCCTTAAATATTTATAAAGCTTCATTGATCACTAAAACACTTATCTGTGTACATCATGATTAAACTCTTGAGTGTTTAAATGAACATCAACTTGCTTATAGTTCGAAAAACATATTTGGCAAATCAGAACGGTCATTATACACAGTTCCGTAATCGGACCACTGTGTATACTTTTTCATTATTTTTTCAAGATTAATTCTAACATGTTTTAATTGAAACCTTAACTAGAGTTTCATTTAAACAGAGAAAGTGTTTGCTTGATTCCCAAGTTATCATAGATCTAATTTTAAGCAAACCTGAGTCTTGAAAAATTATAAATAGAGATTCTCTTTCAACTGGGAAATTCAATCCCTGGCACTTTGTGTCCTAGATGATATCTAGAGTCGTCATCTATGAACTTAGGTTTCCTCTGAGAAACATAATTAAGTTTATGACTAAAATACTTCGCTTTTGGGATTCGTGAAGCCAGGAATGACTATGTTTACCTTGATTGTTCGTGTATCCTGATCTTTCTTTCTGTTATCGAGGATCTCGTAATCTCTTTCAGACAAGTGTTTGAGGGTGAAAACGGTTTCTGCTGATTTTGGTAATTTCGGGTATGTGGGTGAGAAACGAATTTAAACCCTAAACAATGTACTGCAATGGAGTACTTTAGATTCGAGAGATCAATCTGTACAAATCCGGCCTAAACCAAGAAATGGTCGTTCCAGACTTGCTTCGGTCACAAAGCGAAGGATAAGGGTTAGTTTGGGGGAGGGAAGCGAAGAAAGTGTTGAGACCAGAGTAGTTAATTTTTGAAGAGTAGTTATTTTACGACTTGTATCAGAAAGTGGGAAGCTAACCGATGGAGAGCTAATAAATGTTTTCTGAGTGTTGTATGCTCCTGACCTGAACCTGTTGTTCGGTGGAAATAGGTAATGCCTATTTATACAAGTCGAAGTGAAACGTACTCTGGTCTCATTAAGAAATGGAAAACGGGTGAGTAAATATGAGGAGGTGGTAACCGGTAATGCCTGGAATTGATGTTCCATAAAAGAAAGTGTTTCACCATTAATCCATGTATTTACTAACCGCCTCATCCTTATGACACTTCCTTTTAACGGGCGTAGTGTACATCGCACGTTGTAAACCGCCAAACCAATACCCAATGAGCATCCCCTAGTTTGTGACATGCGTTGATATCTCGAGTGTTTTCGTGGAAAACGTGTAGCACGTTGTTGTTTTCTGGAAAGTTGATCTTGTGAGACTTGCCGGCTCGGTGGTGACCCTCGACGGTCGAGATTTTGCATCTTAAGAGGAAAGGTAGTCGTTGATTATTGCAACCCTTCGTTTGGTAGCCAGTGGCATGAAAGCATGATCAATATGGCTTTACTATGGCCTGGTTTAGGTGCGGCCAAAAGTTAGGGTTTTGGCTTTGTTTAGGCGTGATCAAACTAGGGCCAAAGGTTTCCATGCGTTAGCTGGTAACCTTGGACGGCTAAGATCTGCACCTTAGATGAAAAAGTGGTTGTTGATTGTTGCGGCCTTCGTTTTGGTAGTCGCATAGGGAAGGCCGGTGTTGTGTGACTCGGCAAGGTGGTTGGTATGCCATTGGCACACGTGGTATGGTAGGCCTTGGCGCGGTTTGGCGTGGCCAAAACTAGGGTTTTGGGCCAAAGGTTACCATGCGTTGTTTGGAAACCTTGGACGGCTAGGATTCACATCTAGGATGGAAGGGTAGTCGTTGATCGTCGCACGCCTTCGTTTTGGTAGCAGCATAGGCTGACATGGTATGGCGCGGCAAGGTGGTTGGCATGCCATTGGCACATGTGGTATGGTATGTTTTGGCGCGGTTTGGCGTGGCCAAAACTAGGGTTTTGGGCCAAAGGTTACCATGCGTTGTTTAGCGGCCTTGGACGGATAGGATTTGAATTTAGGATGGAAGGGTGGCCGTTGATCGTCGCACACCTTCGTTTTGGTAGCCGCATAGGGAAGGCCGGCATGGTATGGCGCAGCAAGGTGGTTGGAATTCCATTGGCACATGTGGCGTGGCATGCCTTGGCGCGGTTTGGCGTGGCCAAAACTAGGGTTTTGGGCCAAAGGTTACCATGCGTTGTTTGACAACCTTGGACGGTTAGGATTTGCATATACGATGGAAGGGTGGCCGTTGATCGTCGCACGCCTTCGTTTTGGTGGCCGCAATAGGGAAGGCCGGCATGGTGGGTCCAAGGCAAAAAATGGCGCGGATGGTCTTTGCATAGTGGGGCCAAGGGTTTGGCACGAACGGTTTGGCATGGTGGGGCCAAGGCAAGGTGCGGTTGGCGTGGCCAAAACTAGTGTTTTGGGCCAAAGGTTACCACGCGTTGTTTGGCGACCTTGGACGGCTAGGATTTGCATCTAGGATGGAAGGGTGGACGTTAATCGTCGCACGCCTTCGTTTTGGTAGTCGCAATAAGGAAGGCCGGCATGGTGGGGACAAGGAAAAAAATGGCGCGGATGGTCTTGGCATAGTGGGGCCAAGGGTTTGGCACGGACGGCTTGGCATGGTGGGGCCAAGGCAAGGTGCGGTTGGCTTGGCATGGTGGGACTAAGGGTTTGGCATGCCATTGGCGCATGGTGCGGCTAGCATGGTTGGGGCCAAGGAAAGGTGCGCTTGGCTTGGCATGGTGGGGCCAAGGGTTTGGCATGCCATTGGCGCATGGTGTGGCTAGCATGGTTAGCATGCCTTGGCGCGGTAGACGTGGCTGGCATGGTTTTCCAATGGCACAGTGGTGCGGCTGGCATGGTTGGCATGCCTTGGCGCGGAGATGTGGCTGGCATGGTTTGCCATTGGCACAGTGGTGCGGCTGGCATGGTTGGCATGCCTTGGAGCGATAGCATGAGAATTAGGGTTTGGCATAGATGATGTCGGTCATGTTAAGGGTTCTGCCGTAGAACATGACACGTGAAAAAAAAGGTACCCTGGTAATTCTTACGTAGTCATGCTGATCGATTCAATAAATGGTCATAGTGACGTCATGTTAGTTGTACAGTTTTACGATTTTAACCCTTAGCTAAAACCCACCATCAACATTAAGTCCCCTGCTTAGCTCGGAACAGGAGCATTGTTGCGAGGTAAGCATAAGATGGTGATGGGCAAGGACAAAAATTGAAATGACAAGTCGTGAAAAGATGGTCAGGAAGGTCCGACTAACCTTTTTCGAGAGGGAGGGAGATTTCATGATCCCCGTGTTTGGCGGCCTTGCATAGATTCTATTTTTGGTGTAGACCATGAAGTGGTGGGATGAAGATCGTCGTCTTAGTATGGCTATGCATCATCTTGGCTGGGTTAGGGAACATCATGAAGCTGGCTTATCGAGTTGTTGGTGTTGGCGCGGCAAGTCATGGCGCGGAAGGCTTGGCATGGTGGGGCCAAGGGAATGGCGCGGACGTCTTGGCGTGGTGGGACAAGACAAGGCGTGGTTTGGTGAGGCAAAGCATGCGCGGACGGCTTGGCACAGTGGTGATTTGTCTTTGCGGGCACGATTGCCTCTTTTCCTTACTCGACTCAAATAGGAAGTCCTTTACTCATTCAAATGTCAAAGTATCACGCCTTCCTGTCTCGTTTGGCTTTCATTAGTTTTTTTTTTTTTTTTGATGAGAGGTTTTGTTTGAGGAAGATTTCCCGGTCGTGATGCCATGTTTCACTTATTCAGTATGTGTTTCTCTTTCTTCGTTTAGGGTTTCCACTGTATTTACGCCGGTGAAGTTGCATCGTCTTCCCAGTTTTACATCAAAGATCTCCTCTTGTTGAGTCCGCATCTCTTCATCATGTCGATCAGAAGTGAATCATCCTCGAGCTAGTTAGATTCTCCAGTCAAACGCGTGAGGACTGACTCTTGCAACAATTCCCCTATCCGGGTTATTCGAGTCAAGAAGATTATACCGGTATGTTTTTATTGATCAACAGGTGTTTCATTGTTTGCCGATAAAGGACAAAAGTTTTCTTCTGTGTAGAGATATCCTGTCGGAGCGTGCGTTACCATTATTGATGAAGATGATTTGGTTACCCCTTTTCCTTCAAGCCCGATCCCACCATCCGCTGCAGATCTGGAGAACGCCGACTTCGGAATTTCTTGTCATGAGTATCCCAATGCAGGTTTGTCATTCGGGACCCGCATAAGATGTCTTTCTTCTAACTACCAGAACGTTGGTGGGTTTCTGGTGCGGAAAGAATTCGTGACTCTTTACACAAAGATATGGAGGATATATGGCTACATCGCCACCAGGAGCGTGGTGCAATATTGTTCGTCCGCTTTAGTTTCCATAGTGAATTGTCTCTTGCCGATGGTCGTCGAAATGGAGAGTATGTCTATCCGTGCTGTCGCGGAATCAGCTATTCAAAAGTGGGAGAACATGGTGTCTACCTGTGAATCTTTGAAGTTCAACGTTAGTTGGTTGCAACATCGTCTTGATATTGTGAAAGTCGACAGAGCCGGTATTCTTGCTGGCGTGGTCCCTGCTACGAAAGCTATTCTGGAAGAGGAGAAAGCTCTGGCTATGGAGTCACAGAAGGTGGAAGAGTCAATCCGGAAATTGAAGAGCAGGACTGAAATGTATCAAAGCCGGTTAAAGATGATGCTTTCGAGGGATTAGAATCTGTTGGACGGGCTTTTCTGAGTTATGTGGTTGTGAGATGTTTGGTTTCTTTCTGGGTTTTAAGCATGTTTTTGCTCTTTTTTTTTGTGTTTTTTTGTTGTTGAAAGAATAAGAGAATTTTATTGATTTACTTCAATCAAACAAAGGAAAAGAGACTTGATATTTGAGGTGTGGAAGAAAATTGGAAAGATGCCTGGCTATCCGTGTTTGTGATACGGCGGGGCGCGAGGTGGTAGTCAGGCGTAGTATGCCTTAAGCCATTTTTCGTTGATGACTGCTTCTAGTTTTCCTCCATCTTCTTTAATGACCTTGTAGTACCCACTGTTGTACGCTTTTGTGACTATATAAGGCCCTTCCCACTTTGCAGAGAATTTTGGTGCGGACGCGTCTTGCTGAATGTGTTTGGCAGTACCAAATCTCCCACTTGAAAAACCCGAGGCTTCACGGTTTTGTTATATGATCTGGAAACCCTATTTCTGTAAGCTTGTGCGTCTTCTTCCGCCTTGGATCTTCTGAAATCTACAGTGTCCGATTCTGCAACTCTGGCGCTCAATGCTTTAGCTTCATTCCATCGACCTCCGCTTTCTTCGGCAATCCTAGTCGACGGGATTTTAACTTCCGCTGGGAGGATGGCGTCTGCGTCGTAAATAAGGGAGTAAGGAGAGGCCCCGGTGGAACTTCTTGGTGATGTCCGGTACGCCCAGGGTGCCATTGTAAATTGCTCATGCCATGTCCGAAGATTATCATGCACTGTCCGACTGAGGATTCAGATCAGAGTTTTGTTGGTGCTTTTAGCCTGTTCGTTCCCTTGGGGGTAGTACACGGTGGAGAAGACTTTCTTAATTCCGTATTCTTCGAGTAACTCCCGTACTTGCTTGTTTGCGAAAGGAGTGCCGTTGTCAGTGATGATATGTTTAGGCACACCAAATCGGCAAATAATGTACTCCTTAATGAATGCCGCGATTGTGGTTCTATTCGTCCCTCGTAAGGGTATGGCTTCGACCCATTTGGTGAAATATTTGGTTGTTGTTATTATGTAGTCGTGATGCTTTGAGGACGGAGGATTGATCTTTCCAATGATGTCGAGTCCCCAGCTATGAAAGGGGCCACGAACTGCTTATTGAATGCAGGGGAGTCGACGGTACATGGATAAGGTTTCCGTGAATTTGACATTTTTTGCACCTCTGGACGAAAACAGCTGCATCATCCTCCATGGTTGGCCAGTAGTATTTCTCGTGTATCTGAAGAAATAATTTTCGTCTTCCTTGATGTTCGCCCTCGTGCATCTTTTTCAGCATGATTGGGATTTCTGCTTCGTTCAAACATCGTAGCAAACTTCCTCTAAAGCTTTTAAGATATAAGATTCTTTCGTGGAATACGAATCTCTCAGACCTTTGTTTTATCTTGGCTGCATCCTTCTTATTGGTGGGGAGAATGCCGTTGCGAAGGTAACTGATGTATGGCTCCTGCCAGTCCCTAGCGTTACCAATATTGAAAACTTCTAATTGATGCGGCGACGCTTGACAGTTGGAATAGGTTCTTTGAAGTAACCGAGATTGAGCCTCCATTTCAGGCCAGTAGTAGCCAAGGCGTTGCAACGGCGATAGAGTGTTACCACTAATGGTTGCCCGCAGATCTCATCATGGACGCGGTTTGAGTTGTTGTTGTGCTTCTCCTTCTCCAAGACATCTTGACAAGGAACCGTCTGGATTTCGATGATATAGCACCCCTCGGAGCATGAAGAAATTTTGTAAGGTTTTGAGACTGACCTTTCCCTGGAAAAGTGAGCTGTTAAGTTATTGAATAATTGGTGTTCTTCAGTCACCAACTTCATCCTCTTCGGGTTGTGAAAGCCAAGTTGAAGCCACGGTTCGTCTCTTCACTGTCAGGGTTTCCTCAAAACCTTCAAATTGCAGTTTTGATGCTAGCGTGGCTAGGCAATCAACGTGTTGGTTGCTGCTGCGCCCAATAGGTGTTATGGTCGCGTCGGCGAAGTAGTTTAGCAGTTTTTGTTCCTCGGCTCTGTATGGGGCCAAGGTTACTTCTTTCTGTGCGTATACTCCGTTCACCTAACTAACAAGTAATTTAGAGTCCCCTCTTATTTCCAAACGCATGGCTCCAGCTCGTTTTGCCAAGGACAGTCCGATGATAAAGGCTTCATATTATGCTGAATTGTTGGTGCATGGGAAGTCTAGCTTGAAGGAGTGCGAGAATACTTCACCAGCTGGGGATACTAGAACCACACCTGCTCCTCCAGTACCGTTATTAGGAGTAGCGGAGCCGTCTAAGAATAGTAGCCATTTTCTTCTAGGATGAAAGAGATTTTCGGAAAGTATCCAGGGAGGTCCTCGTGTAGTGCCATGGTATTCTCTCCCGGAAACGCCACCAGTAAATCCGCAATTGCTTGACCTTTGATGGCTCTCTGGAAGCGCATGTTATGTCGAACTCTGACATTTGGAGGAGCCATTTGGCCGGTCTTCATATCAGGGCCGGTTTTGAGAGGAGGAACTTCACCGGATCAGACTTAGATATCAACACCACTTTATTGGATAGTAGGTAATGCCTGAATTTATGGATGGAGTGGATCAAAGATAAGCACGCCTTTTCTTCTTTGGGATATCTGAGTTCGACATCTCTTAAAGTTCGACTGAAGTAGTATATGGGATGCTCAATCCCTTTGTCATCTTCTTGGGCGAGGAGAGCTCCGACAGCAGTGTCGCTAAAAGCAGTGTAGAGGTGTAGCGGTCTTCCTTGTATGGGTGACTTCATGACTACTGGGAAGATAATGTTTTTGAATTTTCCTAACGCTTCTGTTGTAGTGTGGTCCGGACAAAGCTTGCTCCTTTCTTGAAGAGGGGGTAAACGAAGCAACAAGTTGAGCCAATCCTGGTATGAAGCGGAGAATGTAGTTTATTTTACCCATGAAACTCTGTAGTTCTTTCACTGTTCGCGATGGTGGCATCGTGAGGATGGCTTGTGTTTTGACTGGTTCAACTTTAGTTCCCTCAGAAGTCACCTGGAAACCTAGGAACTTGCCCGAAGAGACACCAAAAGCACACTTCGATGGATTCATCTTCGTTTGTACTCGCGACATCTTTCGAACACCTGCCGCAGAATTCCTGTATGGGTTGCCCGAGTTTTTGACTAGACCACTATGTCATCTACATAATCTTCGACTTGCTTTTGTATCATATCGTGAAAAATGGTGGTCATGGCGCGTTGGTATGTGGCGCCAGCGTTTTTCAAACCAAAGGGCATCACAGTGTAGTAAAAGTTTCCAAGAGGAGTTCGAAAAGCCGTCTTACTTGCGTCGTGTTCGTACATCTTTATTTGGTTGTAGCCGATGTATCCATCCATGAAAGAGAACATACCATGTCCACTGGTGGCATCTACTAGCATGTCAATGCTGGGGAGCGGAAAGTCATCTTTAGGGCAACATTTGTTCAAATCTATAAAATCGATACAACACCTGATCTGGCCATTCTTATTTTTTACCGGAATAACGTTGGCCAACCCAGTAGGGTGGTGAATCGGTTTGATGAAACCAGCCGCTAGTAGATTTTGAATCTCTACCTTAATCTGTTCTTCTACATCGTGCCGGAATTGTCTCGGGGTTTGCTTGACCGGTTTGGATCTGGGTATTACGTGTAAATAATGAGTGACTAGCCTTTCGTCCAAGCCGGGCATTTCCTCGTATGTCCATGCGAATACGTCTTGATATTCCTTGAGGAGGTCTACCAGCTTTACACGTTAAATGCGCACAAGAGTCGAGCTTATCGAGATGGGTCGCGGAGATTCTTCACTCCCGACATTAACAACCTCAAGTTCGTCCATGGTGGAGTTGGTCCCTTCTTATAGCTATCGTGGTGCATCAGGTACTTCCTCCTGCGGATCGTCACTACGTTGGCGTTCCATTGGGCGGAGAGACTGCGTGGTAGTCTCCCCTGTTAATTGCTAACAGCGGCGCTGATATACAGTTTTCCCTTTTTCATCATGACCCATAATAAAAGCCCGTCCTCGCTTGGTATGGGTGTAAGCCGAACCTCTGTTCGGCGGGTGGAGGCTGGTGTGTCTCTCTTTCGAAGGGGTGATGTGAGACAGGGTTTCCCCGCGAAGCGGTGCAATACCATCACTTTCTTCAATGGACGTCTACTTTGGCAGTGGAGTGTGGTGAGTCTTGTTGGCTGTGGCCTGCGGGTCATTTCTTGGCTCAAAAATCTCCATGCCACAGATCGGCGCATAGGGAGATAATGATGCAGCGATGCGAACGACTTCTCCGTTCAACATGGTTTTCAAGCACTTGGTGATACGTCGAAGGGATGATTCGTTGTCGTGGAGCCATGGTCTTCCCAGTATCATGTGGTAATCTGGCTCCTTTTCGATTACCTCGAACCTTACTTTTGACCGGACGGGTCCTACTGATAGATTCAGGTTGACGTACCCATACGTGCTAGTTTGGTTGCCTTCGAAATCCGTAATTATAGTGGACTGTCGCATGACTTCGTTCGGCAGTACCCTGGCCGTTCTGAGCGTCCTGAGGGTAACAACGTTGGAGGATGCTCCCTTGTCGATGAGAGCCCTTTTGAATTCCACGTCCTTGATACGGGCCGTGACGTGTAGGGCCCCGGTTATGGCCTTCCTCTGCCATCATGTCGTCGTCGGTAAACGTGATATTGTTGATGGACATCTCTGGCGTTCTTGATGTTTCCAAGCGTGAAGGAGTCAAGGACGCGCTTAATGATATTCGATTGATGGCAGTAAACATCTCCATCCGTTGATCTTTAGAAATATGTATGAGTTCACATAAATTTTCCACCAGTGAGGCCGCTTCCTGGCCTACTAGTTTCTGATTAGTAGTGAAGTTGTTGACTTGGGAGTGATCGTTAGGGATGTTAGTCCCCAGTCCTGGAGTTTCCTGGGCAAGTGAACCGTTCAACTCTGTCGTTAAGTTGATGAGGAAGTCCAGTATGATGTTAATCGCATCTTTCATCAGACTCATGTTCTTGGTGTGGATCTCCTGAATCCGTACCAAGTCAGTCAGTCTTGGAGTTCCTTCGTCGATTGCGTTGTTGGGAGTTGCGTTTGGGAAGGAAATATTGCCGTTCGCATGAGTGGAACCTGAGGACACGGATTCAACCCTAAAACCGACCATCCTCCTGAGTTAGAGAAACGTATCCTGAAATTGATATTGGGACCGGGAGATTGACCTCCCACTGTGGTCGCCAATTGTTTGAGGGTGAAAACGGTTTCTGCTGATTTTGGTAATTTAGGGTGTGTGTGTGAGAAACGAATTTAAACCATAAGCAATGTATTGCAAGGGAGTACTTTAGATTCGAGAGATCAATCTGTACAAATCCGGCTTAAACCAAGAAATGGCCGTTCCAGACTTGCTTCGGTCACAAAGCAAAGGAGAATGGTTGGTTTTGGGGAGGGAGCGAAGAAAGTGTTGAGACCAAACTAGTTGATTCTGGAAGAGTAGTTGTTTTACGACTTGTATTAGAAAGTGGGAAGCTACTTAGATGGAGAGCTAGCAAATTTTTTCGAGTGTTGTATGCTCGACCCGAACTCGTTTTTTCGGTGGAAATAGGTAATGCCTATTTATACAGGTCGAAGTGAAACGTACTCTGGTCTCATTAAGAAATGGAAAATCGGTGAGTAAATATGATAATGTGGTAATCGGTAACGCCTGGAATTGATGTTCCATAAAAGAAAGCGTTTCACCATTACTCCCTGTATTTACTAACCGCCTCATCCTTATGACACTTTCTTATAACGGGCGTAATGTACGCCGCACGCTGTAAACCGCCAAACCAATACCCAATGAGCATCCCCCAGTTTGTGACATGCGTTGATGTCTCGAGTGTTTTCGTGGAAAACGTGTAGCACGTTGTTGTTGTCTTGCAAGTTGAGTTTGGGAGACTTGCCGGCTCGGTGGTGACCCTCGACGGTCGATATTTTGCATGTTAAGAGGAAAGGTAGCCATTGATTATTGCCACCCTTCATTTGGTAGCTAGTGGCATAAAAGCATGATTAATATGGCTTTACTATGGCCTGGTTTAGGCGCGGCCAAAAGTTAGGGTTTTGGCTTTGTTTAGGCGTGATCAAACTAGGGCCAAAGGTTGCCATGCGTTAGCTGGTAACCTTCGACGTCTAAGATCTGCACCTTAGATGAAGAAATGGCCGTTGATTGTTGCAGGCCTTCGTTTTGGTAGCCGCATAGGGAAGGTCGGTGTGGTGTGACGGGGCAAGGTGGTTGGTATGCTATTGGCACACGTGGTATGGTATGCCTTGGCGTGGCCAAAACTAGGGTTTTGGGCCAAAGGTTACCATGTGTTGTTTGGCAACCTTGGACGGATAGGATTCACATATAGGATGGAAGGGTGGTCGTTGATCGTCGCACGCCTTCGTTTTGGTAGCCGTATAGGGAAGGCTGACATGGTATGGCGTGGCAAGGTGGTTGGCATGCCATTGGCACATGTGGTATGGTATGCTTTGGCGTGGCCAAAACTAGGGTTATGGGCCAAAGGTTACCATGCGTTGTTTGGCGACCTTGGACGGCTAGGATTTGCATTTAGGATGGAAGGGTGGCCGTTGATCGTCGCACGCCTTCGTTTTGGTAGCCGCGTAGGGAATGCCGGCATGGTATGGCGCGACAAGGTGGTTGGCATGCCATTGGCACGTGTGGCACAGCATGCCTTGGCGCGGTTTGGCGTGGCCAAAACTAGGGTTTTGGGCCAAAGGTTACCATGCATTGTTTGGCTACCTTGGACGGTTAGGATTTGCATCTAGGATGGAAGGGTGGTCGTTGATCGTCGCACGCCTTCGTTTTGGTAGCCGCAATAGGGATGGTCAGCATGGTGGTGCCAAGGCAAAAAATGGCGCGGATGGTCTTGGCATAGTGGGGCCAAGGGTTTGACAAGGACTGTTTGGCATGGTGAGGCCAAGGCAAGGTGCGGTTGGCGTGGCCAAAACTAGGATTTTGGGCCAAAGGTTACCATGCGTTGTTTGGCGACCTTGGACGGCTAGTATTTGCATCTAAGATGGAAGGGTGGCCGTTGATCGTCGCACGCCTTCATTTTGGTAGCCGCAATAGGGAAGGCCGACATGGTGGGGCCAAGGCAAAAAATGGCGCGGATGGTCTTGGCATAGTGGGGCCAAGGGTTTGGCATGGACGGCTTGGCATGGTGGGGCCAAGGCAAGGTGCGGTTGGCTTGGCATGATGGGGCCAAGGGTTTGGTATTCCATTGGCGCATGGTGTGGCTAGCATGGTTGGGGCCAAGGCAAGGTGCGGTTGGCTTTGCATGGTGGGGCCAAGGGTTTGGCATGCCATTAGCGCATAGTGTGGATTGCATGGTTGGCATGCCTTGGCGCGGAGATGTGGCTGGCATGGTTTGCCATTAGCACAGTGGTGCGGCTGGCATGGTTGGCATGCCTTGGCGCGGAGATGTGGCTGGCATGGTTTGCCATTGGCACAGTGGTGCGGCTGGCATGGTTGGCATGCCTTGGCGCGGTAGCATGAGAATTAGGGTTTGGCATAGATGATGTCGGTTATGTTAAGGGTTCTGCCGTGGAACATGACACGTGAAAAAAAAGGTACCCTGGTAATTCTTACGTAGTCATGCTGATCGATTCAATAAATGGTCATAGTGACGACATGTCAGTTGTACAGTTTTACGATTTTAGCCCTAAGCTAAAACCCACCATCAACAACAAGATAGATAAATTGCAAAGTTCTATTCGTCTCAGACTATGTGATTCCTTAAGATAGATATCCGAAAATTGATCTTTAAGTTATTTTTTGAAGATTTTTCTTGATGAGAGGTGGTAAAATATCCAGGCTTCTCATCAAGTGAGTGTAATTATTCCGGATTATAATGTTTGATATCTTTGTATATTGCAAACATAGTTCCAAGCCTTGATTTTTGTTTCCAATTCAAATGTTATTCTGTGCGAACAATACACTGTATGAAGAGGGAAAAAACAAAAAAAAAATGCTTCATGGCTTTAAAACAGGACATGAGTAAAGCCTTTGATCGTGTAGAATGAATTTTCTAAACAATGTTATGGCAAAACTGGGATTTGGCAACAAATGCCGTCATTTGGTTCATGAATGTATTAGTACAACATAGATACAAATACTTCTAAATAGATCATTGTGCAAATCATTCGAACCATCAAGGGGAATTCGTCAGGGTGGCCCATTGTTATCGTATTTATTCTTGCTCACAATGGAAGTGCTTATAAGAGCTCTAGTTAAGGATGAACAATAAAAGAAAATACAAGGTATCAAAAAAGCTAAAAATGCATCACAAGTAACAAACCAATTATTTGCAGACGATTGCTTGTTGTTTGCAAAGGCTGATATTCATAATGCAAACCATCTGCTTGAAGTCATCAATAAATTCAGTGCAGTCTCAGGTCAACAAATCAACTTTCAGAATTCTGCAGTTTTCTTGTCAAAACACATACATTCACGTCAGTGCAGAATACTACTAGGAAGATTCAGAAGGAAGAAAATGTCTGTTGAAGAGATATATTTGTGTATACCTTTGTTTCTAAATAGGAAAAAAACATCTTCATTTTCAAGTTTAGTTGATACCATGAAAACTAGATTGATAAGGTGGAATGGCAAGTTCATGAACCAAGTTGGACGATATGTGATGGTAAAAAATATTCTTAACACAATGGTTTCGCAACAGATGTGTGTTTTCAGAATCCCGGAGACAACATTGAAGGAGATGGAAAAAGTTCAGCATAATATCCAAGGTTGTTTACTATTTACTCAAGATGGTGCAGAGGCCATACTTCAGATCCATATTCCCGTAACGAATGAAGATAGACTTGTGTTGACTCTTACAAGGACGGGACATTTTTCTGCCAAGTCAGCTTATATGAAATTAATGAATATTAAACATAACAATGCTCATCAGTATGATAAGGTAGCTGCGAGATTTTGGAAAGGATTATGATGTTTAGTTTACCTAAGGTCAAACATTTCTGGTGGAAGTGTATTTGTGACATTGTACCATCTAGTGAAAGGCAGAGTCATGAACTATGGGGAGAAGATTGTAATATGTGTAACCAAGGAGTGGAAACAACAAGACATATACTGTTGTAGTGCACTTTCTCAAGTGATATTTGGTTGACAGTACCAGGAGTAAGCCAACGTATCCACCAAAATGGTCACAATGTATCAAAATGGATAAAAAGCTGGTTCGCTGATACAATGACCAATCTGGTAGATGATTGGGTTGTGAAGATGGAAAACACGGTCTGGGAGATATAAAAAGCACGTTGCGAGGGTTTTTCAGGAAATACGTCCAAACCCAGTTGGTGCCATAAAATGCATCCAGCTGCTAAATGACAATACACAGAAAGAAAATGTAGCTGAAAAGAGATATTGCAGCTGTGTCAGTTCAGGAAAATCCGAGACATACGACTCATTGGATGCCACCAGAAACAAATTTCTTTTCTTTTTGATATGATGCATCATATAAAAAGCTTAATAATGATCATCATACCCGCGGCATAAGACTACTAATCCGTAATTTTGCGGGTACTTATGGACAAGGAAAATACATAAGCTCGGAGCAAGCTGAATGCGAAAGTTAGCTATGGAATGGACAGAAGAGATTGGGATACCAGAGGCGTGTTTTGAGTTAGATGCACAAACGCTGGCTAATGCAGTTAATGAACATCACCAGCAAGCAGCTTAGAAAAATCAATCTATGATTCCAGATATCAAAATATGTAAAGTAATAACCCTAAATGATATTGCAAATTTATAAGTTGAGAATGCAATAAGCCAGCCGACAAACTTTCCAGTAATGCTAGGAAATTTAGAGTATCAGGAGTTTGGCCTTCATATCCACCTGCTTTTACAGCAAATGCAATTCGGTAGGATAATATATTTCTAACTCAAATTCATTGGTAATGAAATTTTTTGTTAGTATAAAAAAAAAATATACCGCATCTTTCTGGTTTTCAATGTGCCAAACAGACCCCGGGAGACTAGATTAAGCTAAACGTGGGCCAAAAACGGCTTCAAATGCGGACCAACATACAAAGCTACACCTTGTTTGTTTGCTGGCTGAGTCAATCCCCGAGGACCCCGACTCGAGTTATATGTTATAGTGTTTGTTTTTGTTTTGTTTTTGGTGTAACTCTTGACTCGGGCACAATCGAGTTAAGGCGTGCCGTCTCAACGGGCCCTCGAGTACCAATTTCATTTCCATCTTTGATTTTGCTCTGAGTTCACTTCAGACGGAAAAGCCTAGAATTTCTTTTTTGAAGATGATGATGACGACTCATGATAAACATAGGTATTTCGTACTATTCTCCTCTTTCTTTCTTTCTTTCTTTCTTTCTTTCTCTCATTCTGATTTTCTGTATCTAATGGATTTTATTTCTAGGGTTTCAATTAAAAACCAGTAAAGAGCTCTCTCTCTTGATTGGATAAATTCAAAAAAAAATTTTTGATTGGATTAATTCCTGGATTTTTTGTTGTTGTTTTAGTAATGGGTTTTGATTGGGTTGAAGAAATTTGTTGTTTCCATTCAGCATTAGATGACCTAATGTTTCTAGAAATGCTAAATGTTAGATGATGACTTTCAGTTACTTTGTCCCATGTTCTTGTTACATTGTTTGATGTGGTGCATGTAATTTCTGAACTATCTCGTTAGATTGTAGAACTTAGGGCAGCCATGAACTGTTATTTCCTCCTATGTCTATTTGGAGAGCTTATGAATTTTACGAGTGATGTTTATCACAAGATTTATACATGTTGTACCTGATTTTAAGAAAATCACTTTTACAAGGTAAACAATGAAAAGACTTGTTAGCATTTATCAACCATTATATGGCAAATGAGCTTCAATGGTTTTCATATAATGTCCTGGCTCTTCTAGATCTAGCAGGAGCAAAGAGGTACCTTTTTCATATGAATTGATTGTGGGAGGGAGGAATCTACTTTCTGTTGGATGTAACAATGTGGTTGGAGCTTGTTGGGCTTAGCAGAGAATCTTATCTGCGGTTGAACAAAAATAAGAATCCAAAATAAATTGCTGACTGTAGTACTAATGTTTATGAACAATCTCAATCTGAACTAGCTTTATCATCTGCGCGTAAGAGTAAAGGAGGCTGTCTGTATGATTATTCCTGCCAGGTTATTTGTCTTCATAACATTCGTTATGACAATTCCATTTTCTTAAACCGTAAACCCCTGATTGATATTTCGATTCATGCATGATGTAGATAAATTCTTGGTTTGCTTCACCTTTGCTATGGTGTAGGATTTTCAATTAGCTAAGGTTCTGCAACTCCAACGTCTTTGCTTGAATTGTCGTCTCTGGTAGAATGTAAACTTGATTACATTCTGATTCTCACTCCTTTTTATTCTTTTAAGTTTATGTATATTGAGAATTTCAGATTATTTTCACATGAACATGCAGGCAAAGTCACACTTATAGACGTTAGCAACAATGGAATCGGTCCATAAAAAGCCTTTCAGGTCTCGAAGGCGGTCTGAAGCCTTTATTCAACTTCAAGGTGTGAACTTCTGTAGTTTCTAATAAAATGATTCAAAAAATTCTAGTGTTTGACAATCTTCTAACTGATATCCAACTTGTTTGATTTCAGGGTTACGTGATAGGAAATGAGAATTCGATTACAATTCTGTTTTGCCATTTGCCCATCCATTTAAGGTGAGTTAGAACTCCTTCAAAGGCATAAAGGAAATTAGAAATGCAAGCCCATGAACTGTGTATTTACTCTTCAAGCGAAATATTGTTTTGCCAAATTTTATTTTGCATTTTTTCAGTTGGATTTTTGTTTCTTAGTTTGCGGACTTTGGTTGGTTTTGTCTTAAAAAATTGTTGTTTTGCATAGTTTCACACTAACATGTATCAGCATGAGTTGAAAAAGTCACTATGAAAATAACTTTATTAGGATTTAGCAAAAAGGATGAAGTATGAATGATGATGGGTGGTAGTAGTAGTTCATAGTGAAGTCACACATGCAGTAGTTACTGCATTGTGTGCCTATTTCTTTTGAAACTGCAGGAGACAAGATATTATTACTTGGTACAGAATCAGATCCAATTCACATTACAGAAAATTCAATGCTACTCCTAGTTAGTCTACAACTACTGTCTATGAGACTGAAGTAAATTTCTTGTGTGAATACTACTACCATTTTTTATGATCAATAAGGTGAATGGGTTTCAATGTTTTAGGGAGCAGTGGTGGTCGATGGCATTCATAAAGGGTGATTCTATTCAGGTGGTGGTCGTAGGGAGGGATTTAATTATTAGTAGTTTCAGGGAGCAGTGGCGGCAGAATCTTCGGTTGGCGGTAGTGGTGGCGGGACTAATGGCTGGCTACCTTGGATAATAGTTGCCATTGCCGGTCTTGCCTTGGTTACCCTGTGTACACTGATACACTCTCTAGGTAATTAGTTCCCTTTTTCTTTAAGCAGAAACCCTATAAATAATTTTACAATGAAATTTAATTTTGTATGATCAGCACAATAACCCTACCAAGTACTACTTATTGAGATCCGATCTTGAGTTGCTCCATTATGTTTTGTTCTTCAGTTCAATTTATATGATCAGCAGTTTAAGTTTAGGTGGATGTTGTTTTGTTTTGCCAAACATTGAATAAGGAAATAGATAACTACAGTCCACAACTCTCTTCTTGCTGTATTTTTGTTTTGTTACTTTTTCATTATTATAGGAAATGCTTCCCACCCAAACCACTAGTAATCTACTAGATCAGAGAAAATTGCATGTAAACAGTGACTAAGGGAACACAATTGAATCGAATCAGTTTGTATTCATTATCAGTGGGTGTATATTCAGGGCGCACTGCCTATATTTTTACGCTGCTGTTGAGTTTACCAATTTAGGGTTGAGCAAATGAGTTGCAAATTGGCTCGACTGTTGTTTGCGCTAGATGCATTTATGGTCTTCTATGTTTGTTTGTTTCTTCTTATATGGAAGAAGGATTCTTCAGTTTGTCAGATATTCTTCACACTGGAGGTGCATTATGTAATGGTAACATGGGTACAAGACTGTAATGATTATGTATATTCTTCGTGGGAAAATAAAATGGCAATAAATATCCAGTCTTATAATGAAGAAAACGACAGCCAAATTCTTTATAGAACTAAGTTCCAAAAGCACTGAGGTTGACGGCTAGTGGATTAGTTGATGTGTCCAACACTAGTACCAGCATCGTTGGCACGGGAATATCCCTGTCTGTAATTGGCCAGGCTTTTTTGTTTTCCTTACCTTTGTATCACTATCTTTTTGCGATCTTGACCTGAGAGCACTTGAGAAGAAAGAGAGATCACTAGAAGTCAGAAGAGGTAGAGTTGTGTGCTTATCTTATTTCCTGTTATTCTATGTAGAATTGTCTGATGCTATGAATATGCTTTCTGGATTGGAAGACCAGAAAAGTTCGTTTTCCTACCAATCTTTATGATTATGATTGGGGTTTTCCTTTTCTCATGATGCAGGAAACAGTTTGAGAATGAGCGTGTTCAACAGATTGGAGAAATGGTACCGACAACAATGGAGACAGTGAGTGTTGGCGAAGATCCAGATTCAGCTGCTCCAGAGGATGTGATTGCAGAAGAGTCCTCCTCGACTGTCAAAAGAGAGCCCAGAATGTGAGGACTCCAGTGGTGACCAGGTTCTCCTGATTAATTATCCTCATTGCGCCAACTCAACAAGACAACAATGAGAGTGGAATCACAAGGGTGGATGCATATGTAGTAGTCCAACATTGTTGCCAATATGTGCATGGGAGGTGATGCAGGCAGACCAGACAGCTATTCAGGGCTACGATCTAAAGTAACTTAGCTTGGGGAGAATAATGCAAAAACAGAGTACCTGTCGCTTCATGGGAATGCAATGAAATGTAACTTAACTTAGCATATAAAGGTAAGCTGCAGCAAGAATGAAATGTAATAATAGTGAGAGAATGTGTGTTTTGGAAACTACTACTAGAGATTTGAAATTTGAAATCCAAAAGATTTCTTCTCAAGTGCTAAAGGAAAACATTAGTAGATGTCTAGGAGACTTTTTAAATGAAAAAGATTCTCCTAATGGAAAACATTGTGGGAAATCGTAATTATTATAATTACTAGAAAACATGATCGAAAATAAAAGATGAAATATTTTATTGCATCATTTTATGATATAAAGATCTTGCCAAGATTGGAAATTAAAGAAATTCACCATTTTTAGCGTCCTTAAATGTAAGGAGATACATGATCGAAAATAAAAGATGAAATATTTTATTGCATCATTTTATGATATAAAGATCTTGCCAAGATTGGCAATTAAAGAAATTCACCACTTTTAGCGTCCTTAAATGTAAGGAGATATTTTACGTGGTAAAGATATAAAAATAATCCAAAATAAAGATGGAAATATTTTGTATTGATTTTCGAAAATACAAAAAATATTTTCAAGATAATCCAGAAACGGGAGATTTTTGTCCTTAAATATAAGGAGATATTTTTATTCCATAAAAATACGGTGTAGTGTGCAGTAATCCTAAAAATATACCACAAATATGGAACTATTTTTATCTGCAATAATAACAAAAATATACCACCAACGCGGAAATATTTTTTTGGTGAAAGGAAGACATACTTTTGCATAATATCCAGGCAAAATATTTCGGAAAAGAAGTATAATTGGATATATTATAAACGAATATCTTTCGGATACAAAGATACTTTGGAAATTAAATCAATTTCCAAAATAGGATGTACGAAAATAAAAATATTTTCGAAATTGATAGTGAATTCAGTTTTACACCTTTTTGGATAAAAACCAAAACTAAAAGGGCATAGACGATCTCGGATGCGAGATGTAATAAATATAACCAACATGTACAAAGACTCTTGTTGGGTCTGAATGAGTTATCGGTCAACTAAATAAATGTTGACGTTGGAAAGAAAGTGATGTAAATACATCATTATCTTTGAAAAGAAATTTGAAGAATATATTTGCTCATAATAATCAGAGCTTAGTATATATCGGATATACTGAAGTATATTTTAAACGGAAATTATTCTTGAAACTAAAATCAATTTCCATTATTATATTTATATGAGATAATAAATGATAATAGTGATCTTTGATTTTGAAGAACATAATGTTCCAAGAACACATGTGATAACGTTAGTGAAGTTTTCATTAAGTTGATGATCATATATACTCAAACAAATCAGGAATATGCAATTTTGTTTGGGCGATAAAAAATAAAATATATAACAAAGTCATACTAGAACTTTATTACATATATTTGATCAAAAAAATATTGATGTTCAATTCAAAATAGAATTATTATTGAACATTAAAATAGAGTGCGGAAGCGATTGGATCGAGAGCATCGCTGCTCTGATACCATCTTAAATTTTGATATGTAGATCAAATTCAAGATGGATATCATTGACATTAGACAAATAATAAAATCAAATCAATGATAAATAAAACAATCAAGAATAAATAAATCTACATACCAAAACAATAATGGAGACGATGTTTAACGTGGTTCGGTCAACTCGACCTACGTCCACAAGCAACCCCATAGGGTGAATAATAATATTGATCATCAGAAGTCAGAACATTCTGAGATGATTAACAATTACATTGAGACTCTTTATTTATAGAGTATGAATAATCAATATAGGATATTATAATAGAATACGAATACTAGGAAATTAGCTAGATATTTGACTTGTCAAGAAAACTACCTAAATTACACAAGATCTTTTTATTCTTGAAAACTTAACTGATCTCTGTCGATCTTCTGTGTTGTTTGATCTCCGTTGATCTTCTGTGTTGTTTGATCTTCGTCGATCTTTTGATAACTTGAGTCTTCATCACTTCATCTTGACTTTAACTTCAGTTTGAATGGTCTTCACTTCACGTGCCTGACTACACGGTTACTTGATTTAGTCTTCACTTCACCATAAGGTTTCCTCGGTCCTTTTCTGCACCTCGGCTACTTGTTTGTACTTACTATATATTCTAATACTCTTCTTTTAATTTCTTACTTTGGTTTATATTGTGGAACTGTTCAGGAAAAATGGTTTTTACTGGTTCGTAGAGTTTGATTTTAGGGAAACAATGGCGCCTTAATATGTTTTTGCTTGTTTAATGGTTTTTGCTTGTTTTTCCATAGAGTTTGATTTTAGGGCAAGGATTCCTTTTGTTGTTGCTCTGTAACTTGTAATTTACTTAGTAGTGTTTACTTATTGGGGTCTTGTCTCATGTTAAGGAAGAGTATGTATGATTAGAAACATATGTTGAGTGAATGGATATATGTAGATACATGTGGTTAGGTTGCATCGTGCATCTATTCCAATATTTTGTTCTGAATTTCATGGTGATAGATACATTTGGTTTTCAGTGTGGTTATATTGTATTACTGAGATTTCCCAAGGTCTAGATATATTGAGTTTTCAATGTGGTTTTACTGTTTTACCGATATTTCCCAAGGTTTCTGATGATCCACCTACTTTTGAAAATGTTCGTTTTACAAGACGGAACCACAAGTTAAAGTTGATTTCTCATTCAAAAAAGAAGAAAATTCGCTCTAAAAAGGTAGGCATCAAAGTTAGAAGAAATCGCCAAAGAGGTCTTCAGCTCAAGAAACCCCTTCAAAAACACAAACGAAGAGTGGTTTAGTCAATGTGAATAAGAAAGATGTTGTCAAATTGGGAACACCCAGGAAGAGCGCGGTAACATCTAAGAAAAAGAGTTTTGTTATCGTATACACGCCACCAAGGACACGATCTCATAAAGTTTTAGGTGATACAAAAAAATCCAAACAGCCTTCCCCGTCTCTATATTCACCCCTTACGACAAAATATACAAATGATGTTGCGAGTGCAGTAAAATACCAGGTGAAGAATGAGTTCCGCCAACTCTTGCAGAGAAAGAAAGACATTATGGGGTCTATGAGTCTATATCAGAATGAGAGGGATTTTAAGGACCAACAACTTTCTGAGCTGCAGAAGAAGGAACAAGAATCTTCCTCACCTGCTTTGTATAACCTGGGAAAAACATGTTTCTTGCAGTGCCGGCCCTGAGGCAAAGCACCCGAAGTACTGCATCGGGCATCAATTGTTTTTGGGCATCAAATTTTTGTTTGTCTGTTCTCAATACCAAAAAGGCAACACTATCGAGTGCAGTTTCGTAATGCTTACAACTTAGTACAACTTAAAAGGGCAGTATAAGAGAATGTTTGACTTGATAAGTCATTTTGCTGCTTCACTTTTCTTCTACACTCTACATACATGGTAAAGCAAAATAATGTATACATGTGGTCAAATAATATCATCCCTACCCTTAACTTAATTTAATATATAACTAACCTAACAACCACAAATATGAAAGTCATTAACAAAAAAAAAAAAAAAAAAAAAAAAAAAATCAAATTATAATAAACCCATTAAATTTAATTTTTCAGAAACCCATTATTTTTAGAGGGCTCATCTTGTTCTCTTCTTCCCTCTTTCTTGTCGTTGTCGATTTAAAGAAATTTCCACAAACTCATCACTTGCGATTCGTTTTTTGTTGAAAAAAATGAGTAGTAATCATCAAAATGAGTTGAAAATGAAAATTGCAGAGAGAAGTTCGGCTAGGAATTAGGTGAAAAAATTCGTCGAACTAGTAGAGTTTTTTCTTCAGAGAAAAGTTCGGTTATGTTGCAATTTTAAACTAGCCGAACTTAGCTTTAATGGAGTTTTTTTTTATGAGAAAAGTTCGGTTACGTCGCAACTTTTTTTCCTAGCCGAACTTTTAGTTCGGTTACATCGCAATTATTTTTCTCCTAATCGAACTTTTCTCAGAAAACCTATATATTGAGTTCGGTTCGCAATATTTTTTCCCAACCGAACTTTTAGTTCGGTTACGTCGCATCTTTTTCTCATAACCGAACTTTTCTATGATAGAAAAAAAATCCATTAAAGCTGAGTTCGGGTACCTGTGTTTTGAGAAATATTAGCCGAACTACACTTGCAAATGAGTTCGGCTACCTTTTCTTTAGATATCGTAGCCGAACTTTATTTCCATGGCCGAAATCAGTTTATCAAATTTTCATTTTTTCAAAAGTTTTGGTCAATTCAAGCAACATTAACTAAATTTGAAATATACCAATGTACCCAAAACCCTCATTTCGAAATAAACAATCTAATTTTTTTTTCAAAACCCTCTTCTTCTTCTCTCAATAATTATTCTTCTAAAAAAACACTTTTAAAATTAACATAATAATCACTAATTAAATTAACTTAATCATTAAACTAACTAATTTTACACTAATTTAATTTGAAAGGGTAATTTTAGTATTAACATTAGAAATCTTAGATGATGGAAAAAAATCTAAAGGAAAAAATAAAGGCTCCTCTAAAAGGGTTCGTTACAGGAAACGTGTGAACAAGATCTCAAGGATATGGAACCTCACTAGACTGCTTCTCAATCTATTCGAGGAATACTATTAGAATGGGTCAATGGACAAAGATCTATTCAAGGCTTTTGAAAACATGTTTAAATCGTTGGAACGACTAATTTCGATTAAGGAAAAGGTTTGTACTGGTGAAAATTCCGATTCTGTCATTTCATGTATTCATGACATGCAGTCGGGATCTTATTAACAACTCAGGTAAAATCGATAAAAAGGTTTATGTTATTTCTGTTGCAAGTTCCAGATGTCGGAAAACTCCATTACTTAATCATAAGAAAAGGGAGTCAAAAGGTTCAATTGACCCTGAGTATCATCATTACTATGATTATACTTCTGGTACATTTCACAAATATCAACTGGAGATGGTGCATGAAGGATCTTCTGTCCATCTAGCCTCTTGGTGACAAGATTGGCTTCACCCCATCTATATATAACTTGAGATGGGGCAAGTAAAGGTTTGATTAGCTTTGTGATTTTTACACGTATTATGGGTTAGTTTTGCTTTTGGTTGTAATATAATCCTTTTCAAGAAAAGCTCCTTCCTGAAGATTTTTTTGTCCACCTGAGGTTAAATTATGTCATGTAGTTTCCTCAGTGTTCCAACCTCATGGTTCAGGATTTAGCATCGGATCTTTTTTCTTTTTATGAGTCACGGTACATGGACGGGTCCAAGCCCGCTACCGGCTATTAAAGGGTTACAGTACGCGTACCCTTCTTCTTCTTCTTCTTCTTCTTCTTCTTCTTCTTCTTCTTCTTCTTCTTCTTCTTCTTCTTCTTCTCTTTGTCCACATACGTGACCAAGGGTGTTTTTAGGTTTCACGTATCAACTCCATTAAAATCAAGTTTGGAGGTCTAAAAGAGGCAAAGGCTTATCATCATCTATAAGGAGCATATCAAGTAAGATTTTCCTTCTCTTTTTCTCTCAATTTTTAGGGTTGATGGAGAAATTCTATTATGATGATAAGAATCCAAAAAGGATGTCAAAATATCTTGTTTCATCTTCTCTTATGAGTGTAAACATACCAAGTGACCAAGATTCTATTAGAATTAGATTCATCAATAATTCTAGTAGTAAGATTTTTGAAATGATTTCGTCTATTGGATTCATAGTAGATAAGAAATTGGTAGAGGAAAGTGGTCATAAAGAAGATTTGGTGTGTTTTGAGAAGTATAACCTTGGTAACATCTTTAATGGTCTTGGTGAAGGTTTTGACACTTTAACAAGAGTCTTTTATGCTAACAACCATGATGTTAACCTTGATTCCTTGAAATTCAAGACTATGATAAATAGGAAAAGGATTCTAATTGATTGAATATTGATTTCAAAGATTAAAAAAAATTCATTGGGTAATTTTCTCCTTCCTAGACCAAGAGGAGAAATACCATCGTGCGAAACCGGTCTTTGTGGCAAGAATATTTATTGGATAGAAGGAAAATTTCCATCCCATGTTCTTAGTCTTGCTTTGATGGTTTTCGGAAAACTTGGCATTTCTAATCTTTGTCCTTCCACAATTCAGAATTCTCGGTGGAGTCATGAATTTGCGGAGTTGGTCTATTTCCTTGAATTGGGTGCTCAAAGTCTTGATATTTGTGGATTTATCATTCTTCAAATGGTCTCAACGACGTCATCCAATAAGAAGTTAGACTTTCCATGATTGATTGGGCAAAATGTAGTGCACATTCCATTACTCAAATTGGCAACTCTATTGGAACTCCCAAACTAGTTCGTCCTTGTACCTTCAAACATATGAAAACAAATCTCTACAAAAGACAAAGATGTGATTCTCTTGACGGTTCATGTGATCCTACCACCTTGAGTCTTCTTCATCAACTTCACAAGGGTGTTTGTAAAATAAATTCCAAGGTAAAATGTGTGCAAGAACAATTATGTGTGATTGCTACAAAGTTTACCAAAATCAAGGAATAAATGGAGAAAGTTCAAGCCTCTTGGATGGATTCCGATGATGAAGATGATGATTATCTTCTCTAACTCTTATCATTTTTATCTTATTATCTAGGAAACTTCTTATGAAAATTTATTTTTGTGTTTTAAGAAGGATAACAAGGGTTTGGAATAACAAATACTTGTGATTACACATATCTATTGCCAACGATTTTCATCTTGCAATGTTTTTAGATTTATTTATTTAAATTCTAAGTTATTTTCAAGATGATTTTGCAGTATTAATCTTTACAGGTTTTGTATATAGCAAAAATATTTTATGAGATATGTGTGTTTACGTCCATGAACTATGATTATCTCATATATGCTCAAAATTTAAGTCTATTATGTCTTTATGCAAATATTGATAAAAGATAGAATGAACTTTTGAAATATTCCGCATATTATTGATCTTTCCCTGATCCACTTTTATGTGAAAGTACTGTATGGCTTTGTAAGTTTTCTTAAGTGAGTATTTCCGATTCATTAATCAATAAGGTCGCTTGTAGATTAATTTATTCGAGTTTTTTGTATGCAAATTCATGTTTCATGTAATTTTTTAACGTCCAAAGAGATCCTTCTTTTCTTGTAAAGTAAGATCGCTCTTGTTGTTCTTTCGGGAATGAAATTTTATGGGGTAGAGTTCTTAATTGAACTTGTGCTTAATTTCCATATCTTTGTGAGGAGTGAGGCTGTGGAATATTGTAGGAGTTATCTTATATCGTTATAAACTCCTTGATGAATATACTAAGTTTAGACTATATGAAATCATCGAAACAAAGTTGATATGTTCTCTTTTAGTCATGAATTATCTCTATGAGAAATTCATTATGATCCCGTAGTTTTCGTACCTTTGCTAATTTATATTGACAAAAAGGGGGAGAATCATTTGGTATCTCACACTACATACATATGGTTTACGGATCATTATGTAAGGGGGAGTGGTTTTCATTGTGAGATGAAGTTTGACTAAGGGGGAGTGATACATATCACTATAGTATTATTATCAAAGTTTTGATGCAATTGGACTTTGATGATGTGTAATAATACTATGACACTATATAAAAATGATTGAGAACAATTATTTTTTGATTGTTATGGCTACGGATCTTCAACAACAATGATGCTGAGTTGAACACATTCAGAATCGCTGGAGTACTTGGAGTAGCGAAGAATTCAAGGAATGTTGAAGAGCCAAGGAAATCAAGCATGATAGATGAGAAGCTAAAAAGTTTATTTATTTTGTAATCCATATGTATTGATAGTTTTGTCACTAAAATTGACAAAGGGGGAGATTTTTAGAGCATTGCTTCGTCGAACTCGTAAGATTTACTATCTCAAGCTTGTTTTTCAAGTTTAGGTGATCAAAACTATAGTTTTGATTTCTAGTCTACTTATAGCAATGTCTCGGATTAGGATAGAATGTGTAGTTGAGCTTTAGACTTCACGACGTTCATTGATCAAAGACGAAGATCTACTGAGCAGATCTTGGAGGAACTTCATCAACAAAAGGTATGTGGAGACTAAAACTTATCTATCACTCAGAAGTTTATTCTATTTTATCTCCTATTGAGACTAAGTCGTATGGGTATATAGACTTTTATATTATACACATTTGATATTTCGAGTTGAGTTCAACTTGCTTATCTATTTCTTGAAATATATGTTAGAAGCCTTTTTTTTAGATACATTCATCATATTCTTGATGAGTTTAGTTGTAAACAATTTATTTTTTGGAAACTAAACAATAAGTCAAAAGACGATCATGTGGAAATTGCCTTGAAACATCTTACATGATTTGTATGAGACAATCATTTGATGTCGACTAGGAAAGTTTCATATTGATCATTCGATCACTTGAAAATTGCTTACAAGCTAATGGTTTGTGTGAGACAGCCATTGTTGTCTTCTAAGAATGTTTCTATGATTGAAATGGGAGTTTAGAACAAAAACCTTTTTCTGGATACAACACAGTATGCGTACATAGTATGCAAACTGCTTTGGTATGATTCTGGTCCGGGAACTTTGTTTGCATACCGGTATGCGAACAGTTTTAACTGAAAGTCCGGGAACCAAGTTTGCATACCAATATGCGAACAATTCTACCTGAGTTAGGTACGGGACGGCTGTTTGCATACCCGTTTGCAAATGGCTGCAAAAGACCAAAGTTCAGAAGCTATGGTTTGCGTACCTGTTTGCAAACTTAGTGGTTAAAGTTCTAAAATCGGTTTAGTATGTTTTCATACTCATGAACAAATACATTTATGAATTAAAGAATGCAATCTTTGCAAACCGTGGCTTAATGTTCATGAAATGATTCTTATATAAGTACTTTGTACGACTATGAATCAATCATATTCGGTTTCAATATGTTCATATATATTTCTATAAGATAATGAACAATTGAACAACTCTATGAGGAACATAATTAGATTTATCTGATTATCTTTCATGATTGATTGATCATCATAGTTGATCCAGATGTGTTAGATGGATGTGGTTAAGACAAAAGTGTTCGGCCGGCTAACTTCGGTTAACTTTTATTGAGTCAACTCAATATACATGTTTAGGTACGATTACCCATATCTAATCCCCACACTTCTGTGTGTTCCTAGTTGCGACTATAGTCGATTCTCCGTTAACCTAAGTTTTTCCTAAGTTTTGTTGTTACTGTATACAAAAGGAATTGTTACTGTGAACATTTTCCATATTCACTAGTGTTGTATACAGACTCGAGACTAGAAGATAATTCAGATTCTCAACTGGAAAAATTATTGTTGTTTTATTACTGTAGTCGTTATATTATTTCATCCGGTGTGTATGTCCAAGTCAAGAATGGCTACCGGAAACGATGTATCGAGTATGCCATATCTAATATCTGTTGTGTCGGAAGTTAATATGATAAGCAACCCAAATGAGTGGTGGGTTGATACGGGAGCGACTCGACATGTATGTCTAGATCGGTCTATGTTTTCTAACTATGAAATGATTGAGAATGGTGAATCCGTATATATGGGTAATGCCGCAACTTCTATAGTTAAAGGCAAGGGAAACGTAGTACTTAAATTCATGTCGGGTAAGAATATTACCTTGACAGAAGTACTACACGTTCTTGAAGGCGGATTACTTGTGAAACATGGTTTCAAGTTAGAATTTGTTTCGAATAACTTTGTTATCTCTAAAAACAATATATTCTTGGGAAAGGGTTATCTTAGTGAAAGACTCTTTAAAGCAAATGCAACGACAATTATGTCAGAAGTAAATAAAGATACTTCTTCCGTTTACATGACAGAAACTAGTTCAATTTGGCATGAAAGATTAGGTCATGTTAATTATCATTCTCTTAAGAAATTAATGGATATGGAACTGCTACCCAAGTGTGATATAGATTTCACAAAAAGGTGTGAAATTTGTGTCGAGTCTAAATTCGCAAGGCTTCCATATCCTACCATTGAGAGAAATACGGAACCATTGGACTTGATACACTCGGATTTGTGTGACTTAAAAATGGTTCCAAGTAGAGGTGGGAAGAAGTATGTTATGACTTTTGTCGATGATAGTACAAGGTATTGTCAAATTTACTTGTTGAGAAGTAAAGATGAAGCTCTTGAAAAATTCCAACTTTATAAAAATGAAGTTGAGAACCAACTTAATCGTAAAATTAAGATGGTCAAGAGTGATAGGGGTGGTGAGTATGTGGAACCACTTAAAGAACTTTGTGAAAAGAGTGGAATCATTCATCAAGTAACACCACCCTATTCTCCACAATCCAATGGAATTGCGGAACGAAAGAATAGAACTTTGAAAGAGATGACGAATGCTCTTTTGAGAAATTCCGAGCACCCGAGAACTTGTGGGGGAGGCGATACTTACTGCGAATTACATTCTCAATAAGTGCCCTCACAAGAAGAAGGACAAAACCCCTTACGAGTTATGGAAGGGAAGGCCACCTTCTTATAGGTACGTCAAAGTGTGGGGGTGCTTGGCGAAAGTTTCAGTGCCACTTCCTAAAAGGGTTAAAATAGGACCAAAAACAGTGGATTGCATCTTTATAGGTTACGTTGAACATAGTAGTGCCTACAGATTTTTGGTTCAAAATTCTGACATCAAAGACATCTATGTGAATACGGTTTTAGAATCGAGGGATGCAGTTTTCTTCGAAAATATGTTTCCATTTAAACTAGATCATAGTAATCCTTTGAAAAAGAAAGCAATTACTGAAAGTAAAAATGATGCTATTTCGCAGTCGCCTACACAACAATCCGTAAGGTTGTTGAGGAGCCGCGAAGAAGTAAGAGGGCTAAAGTTGCAAGAATCTTTGGTTCTGACTTTGTAACATGTATGTTGAATGATGAGCCTCGAACATTTGCAGAAGCAATGTCAACTCCAGAAGCACCATGTTGGAAGGAGGCAGTTGATAGCGAAATAGATTCCATCATGCAAAATCACACTCTTGAGATGTGTGATTTACCTCCTGGTTTTAAACCTTTGGGCTGCAAGTGGGTTTTCAAACGAAAACTAAAACCATATGGAACTATTGATAAGTATAAAGCCAGGCTAGTTGTTAAAGGCTTTAAGCAAAAAGAAGGCTTGGATTATTTTGATACTTATTCTCCCGTCACTAGAATAACATCTATACGAATGCTTATAGCAATATCGACATTGTATAATCTTGAAATACATCAAATGGATGTAAAAACCGCTTTCTTGAATGGGGAGTTAGAGGAAGAAATATACATGGAACAACCGGAAGGATTTGTCGTACCCGGTAACGAAAAGAAAGTATGCCGATTGGTTAGGTATCTTTATGGATTAAAGCAAGCACCAAAACAATGGCATGAAAAATTCGACACAACCATATTATCAAATGGGTTTAAATCTAATGTGTGTGACAAATGTGTTTACACCAAAGTAACACCCACAGGCATAGTGATAATATGTTTATATGTAGACGACATGTTAATAATGGGTAGCAATCTTGAAATTATTAAGTCTACGAAGAAAATGTTGTCTAAAAATTTCGATATGAAAGATTTAGGCAAGGCAGATGTCATTCTTGGAATTAAGATCTCTAGAACTTGAGAAGGGATTAAATTATCTCAAGCACACTATATTGAGAAAATTTTGCAAAAATTTAACAAGGGTGACGAGAAAACGGTAAGAACACCGTTAGATCATAATGTCTATCTTAAAAGGAATTTTGGCAAAGGAGTAAACCAATTGGAATACTCTCGTGTGATTGGAAGTCTTATGTATCTAACGAGTTGTACTAGGCCAGACATAGCATGTGCAGTGGGTAAACTAAGTAGGTTTACAAGTAACCCTAGTGAAACTCATTGGCAAGCTTTAGTAAGAGTTTTGAGATACTTAAGAGATTCAAAGGAGTATGGTTTGCATTATACAAATTATCCTGCAGTACTTGAAGGATATGTTGATGCAAATTGGATCTCAGATACTGATGATACTAAGGCTACTAGTGGCTATGTATTTACTATGGGCGGGGCTGCTATATCATGGAAATCATCCAAACAAACGTTGATCTCTAGATCAACTATGGAGGCTGAGTTTATTGCTTTAGACAAACAGTGGAAGAAGCAGAGTGGCTTCGAAATCTCCTTGAAGATATACCAATATGGCCTAAACCCGTTTCGGCAATAAACATACATTGCGATAGGCAAGCGGTTATAGCAAAGGCTCATAGTAAAATGTATAATGGTAAGTCTAAACACATACGTCTTAGACATGAAACCATTAAGCAATTACGCTCTAGTTGAATAATAACAGTGAGTTATATAAGGTCCAGGGATAATCTAGCGGATCCACTAACAAAAGGATTATCTAGAGAGCAAGTAATTGCATCATCGAGGGGAATGGGACTATTGCCTACAAATATATAGTAAGTTACAGCGGTAACCCAACTTAGCGATTGGAGATCCCATGGTCTAGGTTCAAAAGGGCAAACTAAGTTGTCAAATACTCGCCAGCGACACTGAGAGAGATTACTCTCTTTCCCATTTCTATGATGAAACAGTGTCACCTGTCAAGTGAGAGGTTGAGAATTTCTCTTAATGATTCCTATAGCTTAGTATGACTAAGAAAAGTATGGCAGGATACTTTCAAATAGGAGATCACCTATATGAGTGAGAAGTGGGGCCGCTTCCGTGATAACTATAAGGCTATGTTAATCTAAGAGCACTCATGAATTCCAAGATTGTTTAGGTAGAAATGAACACAACCAAGAACCAATGAAGTAAGGAAATAAGCTATGTGATATCTATTGTATCGACTTACATTATAAAGTTGAGCAGTTCAAGACATCGCGTTCACTGACCAACTAGTAAGTCCGGTAGGTATTCACTAAGGTAGATTCAAAGCCAAAAGCTATCTTTCCCGATGTAGTGATGTTCCGCGCACAAACTCTCTAGTGTCTGCATTAGAGTATAGGGTTAAAATTAAGCATTTTCTAAATGTCTGTGTGGGAAACTTTATTCATATGGGGGATTGTAAGAAATCTGGATTTGGACGGCCCCCAAATCCATATTCGAATGTGAATAAAGTCGGGTCTTGTCCCAACCAACGTGACCATTCAGTTTGGGTCACAACCATTGGTGAACCGTCACCTTTTGTATTATAAGAACACAATGTTCTTAAACGAACAGACAGAGAGAGAAAAAAATATAAATAGCTTCCATTGTTTTACTGAAAATAAACTTGCATTAGAGTCTAATTGAAGAGAGTTTGCTTCTGCTTTAAGTTCGATTATTTTGATGTTATTCGAGTGCATGTTAACATCAAAGGTATTGTTGTATCTTGGCTAGACTTACTTCCGAATTCGTTTTGCACCAGTGACGGGAAGTTAAAGTTTTCAGGAAAGAGGAGTACCTCGCCTCAATACACAAATTAAGTTGGTAATCCTAATCATTGTTCTCTATAATTGTTGTATTGTATGTTTTTTGAACTGTGGATTCATTGGTTGCTGAAATTGTAGAAAGAGAATTGCTGCTCACCAAGTATTTGATAAATTGTCTCAACCATCTCTTGTGTTATTTTGATAAACTAGAATATGGGTCTTGTTTATTAATGATTGATTTGGTTGGATGCATGTTTATAACCAAGATTTTCCAACAATCTGAAAACTTTAACTAATATTTTGGGTTATATAGTTTAAGTCCGCTCTTTCCTTTGTCCTTGTTGACACAATTCATATTGGTGAACAAGAAACTTGAATCACGTAGTCTTCATCGTTATAGGTTAATTACTACTGGGCCTAAATAGTTTGACATAATTTCAACGTTGTTAACAATCTCAATTGTTTAAAGTTTGGTTACTGTTTAGGTATGTTAATTAGCATTTGAATTGTAATTGCTTTTGTTGTTCTCGTATACAAAAGGAATTGTTCTTTGTGAACATTTTCCATATTCAAAGTAGTGTTGTATACAGACTCGGGACTAGAAGATAATTCAGATTCTCAACTGGAAAAATTATTGTTGTTTTATTACTGTAGTCGTTGTATTATTTCATCCGGTGTGTATGTCCAAGTCAAGAATGGCTACCGGAAACGATGCATCGAGTATGCCATATCTAATTTCTGTTGTGTCGGACGTTAATATGATAAGCAACCCAAATGAGTGGTGGGTTGATACGGGAGCGACTCGACATGTATGTCTAGATCGGTCTATGTTTTCTAACTATAAAACGATTGAGAATGGTGAATCTGTATATATGGGTAATGCCGCAACTTCTATAGTTCGAGGAAAGGGAAACGTAGTACTTAAATTCATGTCGGGTAAGAATATTACCTTGACAGAAGTACTACACATTCCTGAAATTCGTAGAAATTTAATTTTTGGCGGATTACTTGTGAAACATGGTTTCAAGTTAGAATTTGTTTCGAATAACTTTGTTATCTCTAAAAACAATATATTCTTGGGAAAGGGTTATCTTAGTGAAGGACTCTTTAAAGCAAATGCAACGACAATTATGTCAGAAGTAAATAAAGATACTTCTTCCGTTTACATAACATAATCTAGTTCAATTTGGCATGAAAGATTAGGTCATGTTAATTATCATTCTCTTAAGAAATTAATGGATATGGAACTGCTACCCAAGTGTGATATGGATTTCACAAAAAGGTGTGAAATTTGTGTCGAGTCTAAATTCGCAAGGCTTCCATATCCTATCATTGAGAGAAATACGGAACCATTGGACTTGATATACTCAGATTTGTGTGACTTAAAAATGGTTCCAAGTAGAGGTGGGAAGAAGTATGTTATGACTTTTGTCGATGATAGTACAAGGTATTGTCAAATTTACTTGTTGAGAAGTAAAGATGAAGCTCTTCAAAAATTCCAACTTTATAAAAATGAAGTTGAGAACCAACTTAATCGTAAAATTAAGATGGTCAAGAGTGATAGGGGTGGTGAGTATGTGGAACCACTTAAAGAACTTTGTGAAAAGAGTGGAACCATTCATCAAGTAACACCACCCTATTCTCCACAATCCAATGGAATTGCGAAACGAAAGAATAGAACTTTGAAAGAGATGACGAATGCTCTTTTGAGAAATTCTGGAGCACCCGAGAACTTGTGGGGGGAGGCGATACTTACGGCGAATTACATTCTCAATAAGTGCCCTCACAAGAAGAAGGACAAAACCCCTTACGAGTTATGGAAGGGAAGGCCACCTTCTTATAGGTACGTCAAAGTATGGGGGTGCTTGGCGAAAGTTTCAGTGCCACTTCCTAAAAGGGTTAAAATAGGACCAAAAATAGTGGATTGCATCTTTATAGGTTACGCTGAACATAGTAGTGCCTACAGATTTTTGGTTCAAAATTTTGACATCAAAGACATCTATGTGAATACGGTTTTAGAATCGAGGGATGCATTTTTCTTCGAAAATATGTTTCCATTTAAACCAGATCATAGTAATCCCTTGAAAAAGAAAGCAATTACTGAAAGTAAAAATGATGCTATTTCGCAGTCGCCTACACAACAATCCGTAAAGGTTGTTAAGGAGCCGCGAAGAAGTAAGAGGGCTAAAGTTGCAAGAACCTTTGGTTCTGACTTTGTAACATGTATGTTGGATGATGAGCCTCGAACATTTGCAGAAGCAATGTCAACTCCAGAAGCACCATGTTGGAAGGAGGCAGTTGGTAGCGAAATAGATTCCATCATGCAAAATCACACTCTTGAGATGTGTGATTTACCTCCTGGTTTTAAACCTTTGGGCTGCAAGTGGGTTTTCAAACGAAAACTAAAACCATATGGAACTATTGATAAGTATAAAGCCAGGCTAGTTGTTAAAGGCTTTAAGCAAAAAGAAGGCTTGGATTATTTTGATACTTATTCTCCCGTCACTAGAATAACATCTATACGAATGCTTATAGCAATATCGGCATTGTATAATCTTGAAATACATCAAATGGATGTAAAAACCGCTTTCTTGAATGGGGAGTTAGAGGAAGAAATATACATGGAACAACCGGAAGGATTTGTCGTACCCGGTAACGAAAAGAAAGTATGCCGATTGGTTAGGTATCTTTATGGATTAAAGCAAGCACCAAAACAATGGCATGAAAAATTCGACACAACCATATTATCAAATGGGTTTAAATCTAATGTGTGTGACAAATGTGTTTACACCAAAGTAACACCCACAGGCATAGTGATAATATGTTTAAACGTAGACGACATGTTAATAATGGGTAGCAATCTTGAAATTATTAAGTCTACGAAGAAAATGTTGTCTAAAAATTTCGATATGAAAGATTTAGGCAAGGCAGATGTCATTCTTGGAATTAAGATCTCTAGAACTTGAGAAGGGATTAAATTATCTCAAGCACACTATATTGAGAAAATTTTGCAAAAATTTAACAAGGGTGACGAGAAAACGGTAAGAACACCGTTAGATCATAATGTCCATCTTAAAAGGAATTTTGGCAAAGGAGTAAACCAATTGGAATACTCTCGTGTGATTGGAAGTCTTATGTATCTAACGAGTTGTACTAGGCCAGACATAGCATGTGCAGTGGGTAAACTAAGTAGGTTTACAAGTAACCCTAGTGAAACTCATTGGCAAGCTTTAGTAAGAGTTTTGAGATACTTAAGAAATTCAAAGGAGTATGGTTTGCGTTATACAAATTATCCTGCAGTACTTGAAGGATATGTTGATGCAAATTGGATCTCAGATACTGATGGACTCCAATGAAGGGAGAGCGCTGAAAGAACGAGTTCCGGTAGCCAAGGATGAAGCGAAATTGGCATTGAGGTGAAGGCCAGTCCTGAAAATGTCCATGTCATGCTTATATGAAGTTATCAAATTATCTCGAAACAAACAAAAGGAAAATAAATAAAATGGACCCTGTAACATGCTTCTGAGATCATCCTAGGTTCATTTAAGATTCACGACTAGTTAGAGATAATAGCCACCCTCTGATGTGCATAAACAGTTTTATATGTACATGTGAAAACTTTTCTTTTTCCAAGCCTACTGTCGGGTTACCAATACTTACGAGATTGGTGAGAATTATTTTGTTTTATATAAATCTGGTAATTCTCGTGAAATTTGGTAACATGTAATTTTTTTCACTTCTTGACCACCCCTATCTTATATTTTGAAAAATGGCCATCTTACTTGCAGTTGCAGGACATCAAAAAATTTATTTTCTACTTTTTTGTCTTTCCAAAGTTGCCCTTATTTCGGAGTGGCCTTGTAATCAAGGTGTTTATTTAAAGCTCATAATCCGCGACGGAACCATGAATCTATGCGTGGATGGGGTGTACTTCTTTTTCTATGAATACTCAAATTTACTGTAATTTGAATTGTGATAATAATATGTTGTAAAACCAGAAAAGGTATCTGAAATCAGTTACAAACGCAGACATTTATTTTAGTGAGGTCAAATTTCAATAATAAAAGTTTTGTACGAGGTGTACATATAAGTGTTTTAAGCTGCCGCTACAAAATATTGGGATTTTGGCCTATTATTTTTAGAACGAAATGACGGTGTCACACTTGAAAATACGATATTATATGTGCATCTTCATTATAGAGTTGAATTGGCTAATATACCTAAAACTATTTTCGTATTAAAGCTAAATTGACTAATACATTTGAAGTTAAAACTTCAATCTTCCTTTGGGCTGCTGCAGCGGGGAGAAGAGTTTACCTATACTTCACTAGCTCTGTTGTCAAGGACTGGGACAGTCTGTTTGTGTAACATATTGTATTTTTCTTTTCTTTAATCCTACCATTGGTAGCCCCAGTACATTCTTTCTGATCTAATATATTTTATCTCTTTTCTGATCAAGAAAAAAAAAAACTATCAGAATCACAAGGGAATAATTTAGAAATATCTCAAATTTTTAAGGCTAAATTTGTCCAAAAGCAATGTATCATTTCACGATCAAATAGTTAAATACTAAGACAAACACACAAAGTATTGTTACCAACGTATAATAAAAGAATCCTAATATGGGGCATACAAGAAAATTTGGGGGCATATGAAATAAGACAAAAAGGAGGGCCAATAGTATTTTTAGGGTAGCCCTTATCCCCCTCTTTTCAAAAATGCGAAAATACCCTTATGAGATTAGTGTTAAATTAGTGTAAATCTGATTAATTAGTTGTTAATGATTGTAGTTAGTTTAGTGTTAATTTAGGACAATAATTTTGTTTTTAAAGATAGTTAGTGAGTTATTTTAGAAAAAGAAAAAGGAGGAATTAAAGAAGAAGGACAGGAGGAAAAAAACTTTTTTTTTTCTTTGTGATCTTTGTGATTATTGAGAGATGTGTGATACAAATTCGAGTGAGAAAGATGAATCTTCATCGTGTAAAGCTAACATATCAATTACGATGGAGATCCGGAGATGGCTTATTTATTGGATTATGAAAATGATTTTACCCAAACTCAATCTCAAACTCAACTTTTTTCTCAAGCTTAAGATGATGACTTTTTGGAGCCAAATCCCGAAGATGAGTACATGGATGAGGAACCCAATGCTAATAATACATAGGTATGGTTATAGACGTTGTTTAATGTCCGTTTTGTAGCTTGAATTAACCAAAAGTTTTGATTTTTGTATGTAATTCGGCAATCAGAGTTAGGTTCGGCAGATAATTTGTATGCCGAACCTTGATAAATAAGAACAGTTCGGTTTGTACGATTGAATTCTTTATAAGCCGAATTGTCATAGAATTATTTTCCCACCAAATAAATTCCATGGTTCGGCTTAACGAGGATTTGCTAATGAGCCGAACTTCAAAGATCGGCATTCAAATAATATTGTGAATGAGCCGAACCTTGATGCGTGTCGTAACCACAACAAATTAATTAATATTTTTCCACCTAATTAACAAGTAATATAGTGGTAGTTAAGTTCGTTCCCACGAGGAGCAAGAGGTTTTAGTTGTCTTAATTGTCACAAAAAGGGGGATGTATAAAGCAAAAGAAAATAAACAAAGCAATTCAAAGATAAAGTTGAAATCAATAAGAGAGACAAGACCAAGGAATCCTTCTTCGTTGCAAAACAATGATTCAAGTTATGTTTTTCATCCACATGTTATTAGTCACAGATTATCACCAACCGTAGGATAGCAGGTTCGCTTAGCTAGCCCCAAATTCTTCGATTTCAATTCAGCATCAAGCCCTAATTTCTTCGAACTTCATCACCATCTCGAGATTCAACCGCAAAAACGATCCCCAGATCCATTTCTTCTTCTGGATTCAACAGCAGCACCAAATCGCCTCTCTCTGTGTTGAATAGCAACAATATTTTCCATTTCGATCTGAATCTCAATCTCCTCATTTGATTTTGCTGTTTCAGGTGTTATAGTAGCAGCTTTGCTGCTCGTTCTTGTTTTCAGAGCAAATAATTGAAGAAGAGATAAATTCACGATTCTAGGGTTGTGTAATGATTTGGGATAGAGACGCCCAACATAAGAGCCACCCCATATGGGTGCCTATATTAGGTGGTCATTTCTGATAAGGGCTAGCCAAAGTTTCCAGCCCCCTTAACCTCTGCTGGTCTGTCTATAGTGCTCCTCCAAAAAGAGTTGCCCCTTAACCTTGACTAGGATCCAGATAGTGTTCGCCCATGAAATGGAAATTTTGCCCTTTTGCTCAAATTGGGTGATTCCTTCTTCTTTTCGTTCGTGTGACTCCATAGTAGCTATAAAACTCAAAACAAGCGTAAAATACATAATTTACAAGAAAAATAGCAAAGAAAGCATAAACAATAGATAATAAATAGGATGTATTCTACACCCTATCAAATTCCCCCACACTTAGACTTTGCTAGTCCTCGAGCAAATCAAACTAAAAACTCACAACTTCAAAGCGTTCAAGCGTCCCAAGCATCCAAAGAGTTATGAGGACATAGAGTTTCTGCATGCTAGTAATAAGAAGTTAGAAATACTAAAGAACCTATTCTCAATCTTAAATGTTGAGTGAGAAATAATCACACCATAATGAGAGAACGCGTGTTTGAGAAACGATCAATAAGCATTTCGCCTCGACTTCTGCCTCACCAAAAAGGATTTTATGATAATTGCACTCAAAAAGACGGCTTTTTTATGGGTCTCACATGTGTGCAGGTAGGAATGAAGAGAGAATTCTTGCAACACGTTGAATGGTGGGAAGGACAACTTCCGAAATATTTTTAAAAACCCACATCTTTTAACATTTTGAAAAACCATTTTTCTGACGATCTCTAAGAAAGGAAATCAACCACTATTATCGAGGATGAGATTACTTACTCACCTTCACATCCGATCGCCAATTATGATAACACCACTCTCACGGCATCCAATAGAAACGTCTTCCGCTCCTCGTCGTTATCTTCTTGGTCTTCTTCTTTGGTTTCAACTATTGATGATAAACTCTCGAACTTCGTAATTCCTTGACAATTTGTAACTTTTTTTACCTCAAAATCCTTGTCGCTTGAAACTTCCTTATAGATTTTCCTTCCCCACGGCTTATTAAATAAATAAAAACAAAAACAAAAACAAATATTTCTCTTATTTTTTTTTTTTTTTTTTTTTAAGAAAACAAGAGAAATAAAATACAAAAACAAATCGTGGCCGTGGGAGAAGTATTTTACCGCTTGATTCTTCACAACTTGTATCATCTCGAAATCATAAACTTCAACAATTCTCACCTTTTGATTTTCTTCGCTCTTGTGAATAAGTTTTTATACTTGAATATAAAATTACCTCATTGTATTGTAAGTCCTCAACATATATGTAAAAATCTGCTCTTTGTATGTTGCTTTACTTGAATTTGAAATTTGCTCTTTTCTCATTCCGTTGCTTATAAACCTTGAACTTTTCCAACTTTCCTTGTAGATTTTGATGTCGCTCATTGTTGATGATGATGGTGTTTCTATGTATCCGTTGTTGTGGAGAGAGAATGGTGCTAACTGCAAATCGAACTACAAGAAGGAGGCTTTCATCTATAGACGTCACCCTTATGATTGACAAAATTAGCACTCAAGAGATCAAAGAGTAGTGCTTCTATTGGTGGGAGGTTGGGTAGCTCACCATTCTACCCGGAATTAACGTACGGTGACACACACTCAAAAGAAAGATCTTTAGTTAGATAGAACAATTTCTGGTCGGTGCCTCACATGATATAAATACGGGTAGTCTCCACTAATGATTGATCAACAACTCTAATAATGCATTTCTCCCTGCACCAAATTTGCATCAACGGCATGATTAAATCCATTATTTAACACTCTAACAAGCAAGAAATCCGAATGTAGTTCTCTAACATTTCCAAGTTCAATTATGTCGGTGAGAATCTCTATGTAAACATACCTAGAAGTATGCTAGTGACTCTAAAATCTCTAAAAGTTGGAGGTTTTATGTAAAACTTTTTTTTTTTTTTTTTTTTTTAATTTTTTTTTTAAATACATGCTTAACCACTCCCCCACACTTAAACCTTACATTGTCCTCAATGTAATTGAATCGTCCTAGTAAAGTCAAGGTGGAAAATTTTAACATGATAAGGAACAAGAAAAAGAAATAACAAAAATAAAAAGCAAAAGGATAAGAAATACAAAACCTATGGGTTGCCTCCCATTAAGCGCTTGTTTTAAAGTCGACGGCCCGACTTAGCTCTTGCTGCACATTACTCCTCCAGAGGGAGTGAATCTTTAAGTCCAATTACGTCCACATGCTCCGTTGGAAAGTTTTCATAATATGGCTTTAACCTATGGCCGTTGACTTTCAAAGGTTGTCCTGTTTTGTCACTAACAATTTCAACTGCACCATGATCATAAACATTAGTAACAACAAATGGTCCCACCCAACGGGACTTAAGCTTACCCGGAAATAAACGTAAACGAGTATTAAATAAAAGAACTTTTTGCCCCACAACAAAACTTTTCCGAGAAATCATCTTGTCATGAAAAAGATTGGTCTTTTCCTTGTAAATCCGGGCACTCTCGTAAGCATTATTACGTATCTCCTCTAGCTTATTTAGTTTTAACTTCCTTTGTTTCCCCGCTTCATCATACTCCATGTTGAATTTCTTTATCGCCCAATAAGCCTTATGTTCAAGTTCAACCGGAAGATGACAAGCCTTGCCATAAACCAACCGATATGGAGACATACCAATCGGTGTCTTATACGCCGTTCTATACGCCCAAAGTGCATCATTGAGCTTAAAGCTCCAATCTTTCCTTGTGGTATTCACCGTTTTCTCAAGAATGGACTTGATCTCACGATTTGAAATTTCCGCTTGTCCACTAGTTTGTGGATGGTAAGGCGTACCAATTTTGTGTGTTAAATAGATGCTAGTTTTGTTTCGTGGAGTGTTTTAATATTGTTATATTATTGTCACATTTATTTTCTCCTTTCGATAAAAAAATAGTTTTGCCACTTTATTTTGGTTAAACCCATGAGTTGACAATATGTCCAACGGATACATACTCTATATGTAAACAGTGCGGCAGATATATGCTCAGATTTGTAAGTAACGTAGCAGATATGTACTCAGATTTGTAAGCAGTGTAGCAGATATGTACTCAATTTTTTAAGTAGTGTGACAGATATGTACTCAAATTTGTAAACAGTGTGGCAGATATGTACTCAAATTTGTGGTCCTTTATATTTTTTAATTAAATTTGGACTTCCAGATAAAATAAAATCCTGATTTGGTAGAAGTATGTTATTTCACACGTATTTAAACAGTAGGGTATATTAGTCATTTCCATGTTTTCAAATAACTTTGGACCCCACAAAAAGTGTAAAATCCGGTTGGACCCTACTATAAATAACCTTATGGGCTTAGGACCAACAAGAAATTTTCCAAATATAAATCACTCACTCCTGATTACGTTCGATCTCGTAAATATATCTTGCTGGATACCAAATAGAAGTGACAGTTTTATGACTGTGAAAATTAACATTGCTTTGTCAATGTCAAATTTCAAGGCAAACTCTGCAGTGGGACTAACTATTTCTGATTATGCAGGTCACATTAATGAAGGAAGTGGTAGCCATGCAAACTGTTTTTACAGAGAAGAATGGGAGAGAATTGGAGCCAAAGAAGCTTTCCAATTAGCGGCAAAATGTAGAGGACAAAATATTATCTTCCAAAGCGATTCGAACCGACTCTAATGTTGCTAATGGAAATGTATGCTAAGGCTAGGGAAAAGAGATACACTATCATTGAAGATTACAACGTAGATCCAAGAACTTGCATAAATTTTAAAGCGCAAGGTTTTATTTTAAAAAGTAGATACCATATAATTGAGGCAGCTCATTTATCCAATTTTTGTAACTGTCATGGTCTCAAGAAGTATTGGTCAGGGGAAAACTTTAGAACCCTAATGAACAATTTACAATTCCAATTTTGGAACTACCAATGTAACCGATATCCCAGCCATGATTTGCAGCAGGGTTCTATTTCAATGAATGAATGAGGATCTGATCCTTCTTTTCGAAAAAAAAAAAAAAATTCTTTAGAAGGACCAAAACTCAAATCCTTGTTTGATTTCATGTCAGTTCCATAAATTAGAGTAAGAAACAAACTTTTCCTTATTACAGTGGAGATAAGTAAAAGTAAAATGAATTCAATAAACACATGCAATCACACTACAATATTTAGACCATGAAAATGCGCCCAAATATAGATGATAAATTTGGGGTACAATCCAAATTATGTTCTCTCGTTCTTGCTGCCAAACAATAGACAGAAGTAAAAGATAATTCTAAACAAGAAACCCCAAGCCAAAGTTATCCAAATACTACCCCATTTGCTTATACCATTTATTCCTAGCTTTCTCAGTATATCAACTCCAGTCGATACACATGTATTAGGAGTTATGTTCACGTCGAAAGATTTACTCAATGTCTTCAATAACTTAACTTTCTCATCGGTCGAAAAAAGCTCTAGTACTGGTGTGCGATCGAATGCTTGAACACCTCGAACTAAACACTTACTTGGGTCATCGAATTCATTCAGTAAAACTCCTTCGAATGGATACTTGATTAACGATATATAATGGAACCAGATCCAATATGGTGGAATTCGGTCTTGATTGATAAAGAATCCACCCAAGAGAAGGAAGTAAGCTAGCATGGCTACACAGATAACATAGCCTAAAAGAACATTTGGAACCACTCCGGAAAGAAAGGTTACAAAAGAGCTACCTACCCAAAATGAAGCCAGGATTGCAATGAAAAAGAACAAGAACCCTGAAAATCCACCTGATAAACCGACTGCCCAGAATGTTGGTGCTGCAAAGGCGATGGAGAAAATGATTAATGCAGGTATTGTTAGAATAGAGTTTGATACCACATAAGATGAACAACGATACGCATTGTATGCAGTTTCTCTTATAAAGATGTATCTCTCTTGGAGGAATTCGGGAAGAGCTTGTACAGAGTTGTAGAACGTTGTGGAGACGGTGAAAACCAATACCCCTAATCGTTCTTGTACACCTTCCGGTGAATTATCAAGTTGCCAGAAAATAGTGGCTAACATAAAACCTGTTACAAGAACCGTCGCTAGTCGCACTAACAAAAGTTTAGGCATTCGAGATGAATTTTTCATTGACCGTTTGGATAAAACATAGATCTCGAACCAGATTGGATTTGTGAAAGTTGCAATGATAGATGTAGGAGTAGCATCATTGTTTGACGCAACAAAGACTAGTTTTCCTCTTAAAATACTAGAACTTATAGAGTCTTTCAGGGATTGAGGTTCCAAAATACCATTAGAGTTTGAATCACGTGGAGATATAAAATCTTGCCAAGATGACTTGTTAAAATCAACCAACTTTTTCGTCCCTCCTGGTGATACCTCGAGTTCGCGAATAAAATCAAGAAAAAACTCAGTTGGGTTCTCATTTTTTGGAATTGGATGGCCGAATTCAGAGAAGAACAGGGAAAGATTCTTTGGTGAGCCATTATAAACAGTTTGTCCTTTGGAGAGGAAGATCAAATGGTCGAAGAGGCTAAGAATTCTGTAACTAGGTTGGTGAACAGACATGACGACTATACTCCCGCTTCGAGCTATTTGTTGAAGAACTTTCACCACCATGAAAGCACTAGTAGAATCGAGCCCTGAAGTTGGTTCGTCGAGAAACAATAAGATAGGATCATGAATTATTTCGACTCCTATTGAAACACGGCGACGCTCACCACCAGAGATGCCTCTATGACCTTCATCCCCAATCAGCGTGTTGGCTGCATTTTGAAGTCCTAGCTGATCGATAAGTGCTCGAACTCTATCCAGTTTCTTTGATTTAGAAATCGAACGAGGTAATCTAAACTCAGCTGAAAAAAGTAAAGTTTCTTCAACGGTTAACATAGGAAAAAGAAGATCATCTTGCATCACATAAGCCGAAATCATTTTCAAAGTTTTAGATTCAAGAACTTCTCCATTTAATGTCACGGATCCTTGCAAACTTCCTTTTGAAATCCTATTCGCAAGTGCATCGATCAACGTAGATTTCCCTGACCCACTCGCACCAAGGACCGCCGTTATTTCACCTTCTCTTGCTTCATCTGAAATATCATTCAATAAAACTTTTTTGTTAGAGTAATTGCTCTGCAGTTCCACGGGACAAACCAAAGAACCAAATGACCAATTTCTACGTTCAGAGACGCTGTATTTTAGATTACTAAATGAAAGAACAGATCCAATTGGTGTTGGCTTCAACTCTAGAACTTGGTGTACAAGACCATCAGTTTCAGCTTCATTTGCCTCACTCTGAGCGTTCTCATCAACGTGCATCAGCGGTTTATCAAGTATCGGCGCAATGTCTATAATGGAAACAGCAATACTACTCTTAGTAACATCTTGAAGCTCCATTGATGACTAATAATTATTCCCTGTCTAGAGAGTATTTTTACCGAGACTTAAGAATGAACAAAAGATTAAATTGAAAAGATTGAGCTTGGCATCTTTTATGATCGATAATGTGAAGAAAGCTATAGCTGCAAAAGATAAGAACAAAGAAGAATACTTAAAAGAGATGACATTACTTGATTTAGACATATATATGATATATTCAGACTACCCAATAAGGCAAAGGTCATGCCCAATTGTATATTAGACGTGGTTCCAACTTGATTACTTTCTTAAATTAAATTGTAGTTCTTTGAGGGATTCTATGAAGCAGTGTCGGTTAATGGGTCCAAATGCAAAGTAGTTGTACCTTGTAGATTCTTTATACCATAAAAACGATCGTTGCATTTGATTTGAATTTGGTTGAATTTTTTATCAAATTTGATTTCAGTAGCTGCATGTTGTCTTAATTGTGGAATTATTTAATAGTTGGTGAATGTTTTTTAAAATAGTATGTCCATGTTGCATGGTTTCAGAACTTCACAACGTATCTCCATGTGAACCTAGTTAATAGAGGCAAGTTGTCAGCTAGTCAGGAGGTGATCGAGTCATCGAGTTATAAGTCAAACATCGGGGATCTCGATTCCTTGTGTCGAGCAATAATTGACCTATTTAAATTGATATTTAAGTTTTCAGCTTGATGAGTTTCAACACTTTTCTGGTGATAAGTTATTGAATCAAGTCCAACTGTTGGGCCAGCAGATCATCTAAGGTAGTAACATTAGCAACAGTACGTATGAAGTCAGCAGATCCTACGGTATCTGATATTTTGTCAACTGATTTGAATGCATCGGTTGTTAAGGAGAATACAGTTCCCCACAAGTCTAGGAAAAATAGACGAAGGAAAAAGAGGAAATCCAGAACAAGGTCCAAGCCCGTAAAACAATTCTGGCAGCAGGTAAATTATTCAGAATTCTTCTCACAGTTCTCGGATATTTCAGTGGAAGAGCCGAGAGAGCTTGCTGATACTAACGTAGCTGCAACTGTGGATTTGCCAGCTGACATGGAAGTTGATGAGGTGTACAAACCTGCAGGTTTCAAACTTTCTATCCCTGAAATCTTCCCAGAGCCTGTATCATTGTCAGAACCTGAAACTAAAAAACCTGTTCAAACATGTAACTCTCGGTTGCCATCTTTTCCACTCCAAACCTTTATTGATGATCTCATATCGTTCCCTAGCCCAACATCAACTCATCCCTCTACTTTTATTCCACCATTGTCAGCTCCTAGATATTCCCAAGTTTGCCCGGAATTAGTTTCAAACCTCCAACATTGTTCCAAACTGCACAATACCATCAAACCTCAAAAAATCATTCAACTCACCTTACCATCCTGGATTATGGCTGAAGTAAATCGTCTATTCAGTCTTGGTATTAATATCCAATCAATGCCAAATCATACTATGAAATTCTTGCAAAGATAATTTGTCGATAATCTATAATGTTTCCTTGGTCTCCAAGGGAACAGGACTTAACGGAGTAAGTCTTGGCAACTAAGTATACATGCCACGGTTAGGAAATCAGTAGTATTCCGTATTTAGGAAACTAGTTGAACTTGGTCACCAAGTATTATACTTGACCTCCAAGTATTATCGTGTATATATAGACGTGAGCTGATTTGGAGAAGTAATGGAATCGACAATGGAGTTGTGAGGGATTCCATCCCACCTCTTGGGGTGGTTATCTTGTGAGGTTTCATGGTGAGTCTAAGGTTTCTTCTTGAGCGATCATTGGTGAAGGTCAAGAGAGAAAGGTGAGGCTGCCATGAGTGTTTCTTATATTTGGCGTGAGGTTACAACGAGGAGAATGTTCTTCAAGGGTTGTATGTAATCGCATCAATGGGGCTGCGGTGCTAGATAACAAGATATGGGTTGGGTCAAGATTGTCTTCTAGATATGGATTTGTAATGCTAGAGAGACATAGGTGGCTGACACACTAAGTGCTCTTGTATTTGTTCTTCGGAGTCATTCATGATAATGAAAAGGATCATCATCGCAAGTGGACGTAGGCGCATTGCCGAACCACTTTAAATCTCGTGTCGTGGTATACTTTTGTTGTTTACTCTTTTATGCTTGTTTGCTTTACTATATCTATATGTGGTGTGTTTATGTTTGCGACTGTTAGAGCAACAGATGCAAGTAGTCCGACCGTTATCAGAGAGTAACCCCAACAATTCTTAGTTTCTAAAGTATCCAAAACTGGTCCAGTGCTTAAACCCATCCCCATCCTGCCAACAAAAAAGCAAATCCTAAAAGATTTTGCAGTACAAAATATTGTTCGTCTTGCTGATGTGGAAATCATTTCAGTACATGAAGATAAAGCAACCCACTCAACCTTACATGAAGATAAAGCAACCCACTCAACCTCTTTTGGGCCTTGAAAATACCTTTCTGTCCGGAAAAGACACAGAATTATCTTGTGGTTCTGATAATTGTATGTCATATTTTCCACCTGGATTCGAACCTATAGTGGTAGATTTCTCAGTTGGTGATTGTTCCACCAACCCTGAACCTGTTAATAAATCACAGCCGGTGATTCCTTTAAAGCTGCTGTTCATGGGTAAAAATCGTTTCCGCCGATTTCGGTAAATTCGGTAGGTGGGTGAGAAACTGGTTTAAACCCTAAACAAATGTGCTGCACGTGAGCACTTTCTAGTCGAGAGATCAATCTGTACAAGTCCGGCCTAAACCAAGAAATGGCCGTTCCAGACTTGCTTCGGTCACAAAGTGGAGGAGAAGGGTTGATTTGGGGAGGGAAGCAAAGAAAGGTGTTGAGACGAGAATAGTGCGGGAGAGTAGTGTCTCGACTTGTATCGTAAAGTGAAAGCTTCGGAAGCTTGCAAGAGATGAAAGCTTTTTTGGAGAGCTTGCAAAGTTGCCTTTTCCGAGAGTGTTGTATTTTCTCCTGACCGAGACTTGTTGTCCGGTGGAAATAGGTAAGACCTATTTATACAAGTCGAGATTGAAACGTACCCTGGCCTCATGAAGGAAGAGAGTAAAGGGTGAAATAATGGGAGGAGGTGGTAACCACATGGTGTTTATGGGTGAAAAAGTTTTCACCATTATTTCCTCATTTATTTGACCGCTTTATTCCTATTCACGCTTTCATAATGTGAGCGTAGTGTACGCTGCATGCTGTGACCGCCAAACCAAAACCCTAGAAAGCATCCCCCAGTTTGTGTTGATGTCTCGAGTGTTGGTTGCACCTTGAGTGCAAGTGGCACTGCTAGTGGCGCGTGTGGCATGTGCGGAATGCCTTTGTTGCGGGTTGCACCTTGAGTGCAAGTAGCAATGCCAGAGCTGCTCGTGGCGTGTGTGGCATGTGCCAATGGAATGTGCGGAATGCCTTGGTGGTAGGTTGCACGGTTTGCAAATTAGGCTACCAGCGATGCGTGTTGGCATGTGCCAATGGCATGATCGGCCATTAGGGCCATGGCCTGGTAAGAAAAGCTACCAGCGATGCGTGTTGGCATGTGCCAATGGCATGCGTGGCCAATTTGGGTCACAGCCTGGTAGGAAAAGCTACCAGCGAGCATGTTGGCATGTGCCAATGGCATGCGTGGCCAATTTGGCCTAGGTTGCACGGTTTGCAAGCCTAGGCGCAGGCGCCATTTTGGCATGGCGTGGCTAGGGCCAAGGTAAGGGTGCTTGGCTTGGCGTGGCGTAACTAGTTTAGCTAGGGCCAAGTCAGAGTGTGTTTGGCATGGCGCGGCTAGCTCGGGCTAAGTGTGGCTGGCATGATTTGCCATTGGCACGGAGGTGCGGTTAGCATGGTTGGCATGCTTTGGAGCGTTTGGTGTGACTAGCATAGCTAGGGCCAAGGCAGAGTGCGTTTGGCATGGCGCGGCTAGCTTGGGCTAGGTGTGGATGGCATGGCTTGCCATTGGCACGGAGGTGCGGCTAGCATGCTTTGGCGCGTTTGGTGTGGCTGGCATGATTTGCCATTGGCACAAAGGTGCGGCTAGGGCCAAGGCAAGGGTGTTTGGCTTGATGTGGTGTGACTAGCGTAGCTAGGGCCAATGCAGAGTGCGTTTGGCATGGCGCGGCTAGCTTGGGCTAGGTGTGGCTGGTGATGAGTGCCAAATATTGCATATTTATACACCTTTTTATTGGCACTTTACTCATCTTTTGTGCTCATAAATCAGATATTATCCCAGATTCTGTATTTTCTTTGTTTTCAAGAATAAATATTTGTATTAATTAATTTTGTGTTTTTAGGTAATAAATAAAGCTCGGAGAAATTGAGGAGCCCAAAGAGCGAAGAATTGGAGTCGAGCATCTATGGAGCAGACCAAAGCCAAAGCCTCACAGACGCAATGGCAGTTGCAACCCAACAAGTAGCAACTCATCTATAAGACATGGGCTTGAGCTAGACCCGACCCGCGACCCGGATCCGAGACCGTACACTCCAAGCCGTTGAGATCTCATCTTGCTGCATCCTACGCTCGCTGCCTCCTACGCATCGACCCTTGATGTCTCCGCTCCACACCAGATCACCCCCAGTTCATCCTGAGCCGTTCAGATCTGTCCCCCAAAGATCCAACGCTCGCTGAGGCCTTCCCATCATTCGTCGCTGTCCCTGCTTCACATCGAATCACCCTATACCTATACCACTCGAGCTAACCCTCATTTCTCCCTCACCTTTCTCTTTCTTCACCCACGATCTCTCAGAGAAAACCCTACCCAACCTTACCTCCACCTCCTTCTTCCCACGCCTATGGCAGAGTCCCAACCATACCTCTATCCCCTTCTTCTGTCACAACAACTCCTCTAGCTCCTTCTCCGCCACCCTTGCATCAATTTTCTCTTTCATAGCTTCTCATCAACCTAGAAGCTAGGTAAGAGATGATTGAAGCTAGGGTTTTCATCAACCACCCCGCATGGTCGATTCAGAGGAGACAAGGCGTAAATCAGGTTTGGGTTGGTGTGTAACAAAGTTTGAATTATTGTGAAGAGTATATATTGATGTTTTGAGGGAAGAGAGAGGCAGTCAGTTTTAGTTTCAATTTAGGGTTCTTAGTTTTAATTTGTAATTTTAATTTGAAGTCTGTTTTAGCATGTTTAGTATGGGCTAATTTTGTATTGGTAGGATTTACATGAAACCCTAGCTCGTTTCGTGGTTCAACTTAATGTGAATTATTCTTGGCATGCTTTAATTGATAAGAAAGTTTCATTGTTAACATCTCAATGCTCTGCTCTCACAATGAATGTCATGCATCCATTGTAGTTAGGTTTACATTGTGTTGAGTGTGTTCGGCTCATATTTTGATTGCTAATGCTATCTCTTAGATTATTTGTACTTAACTAGACATCTAATGCTCGAGTAGTACTCGAGTTGATACTTGAAACTTCAAATGGTGAAACCCTTAGGTATATGATAGAGTTGACACACTATCCTTACCTCGCCTTAGGAACAAGAATATTCACTTTAGTTGAATTGCATAACTTGAAATAGTGGTGGATTGGCAATCCTAGTATCCTTCTTAATCATCTTTTATAGTTCATTTTGCCTCAGTCTTGCAACCTTCAATACAGTCGTAAAGACTATAAACAAAAGCTTTGTATCTCTGTCACGTCATCTGAATTCAGTCGAGAAGCTTAGAATAATCTAGCATACACAAGTTCCCTGTGGAAAGACCTGTGCTTGCCACTGCCTTCAAGGCTCTGTGCACTTGCAGATTAGAACATAGGAAAAGCTCTTTAAAGCACCTATCAAGTTTTTGGCGCCGCTGCCGGGGAACTGGTAGTGTGCTGTTGCTCTTTAGTGCATTTCTCCACTGTTTTCCAACCATATTTGTATATATATGCTCTGAAGTTGTTGTGCTATCTTCTGTACTTTGAATCATCCCTGTTTTTCATTTGTAGCCTTGTACATATATGTGCTTTACAATCTTTGCTCTCTTGCACTGTATTGTGTTATCTTAGCTTAAACTTTTGTGTTTCCCTGATAACTTAACTCAGCTCTGTTCATATATGCATCATTAGCATAAAGTATCATCTCAAGCCTGTAACTAGTGTAACTAGTTTCATCTCATTGGTTAGATATTTCACCACCTGTAGCTTGGTCTGCCCTGAACAGACAACCAAGTACAGTGGTTAACTTCATACCGCAAGTCTTGCTCCTCTCCTTTGATCTGTGCAAACATTGAAATCTGAGATTTTTCTCTTGAGTGACAGGTACCTGTGGAGCAGCTGGAGCAAAACCAGGGTGGAGTGCCTAAACCCAGTATTGCACTGGTGGTAATGTATCTCTAACCTTGAATGAATGAAAGAAAAAAAAAACAAGATTTGCTTATTTGTTCACTTTATGCCTGAACCTTGCTGAGCCTTGTGTTACTTGAGCATATTCTTTTGCTTTTGGGTATGATTCTGTACATCTGTGCATTTGTTAACTCGTGCACACTGTTACTCAACATTTGAGCTTAGCCGCAAGCCCCCGTAGCCGCAGTTAGTGTGAGCTTAACTCGTGAAAGTTAAGTGAAGTCAACCGAGTGAGTTGACTCCACAAAACCCGTGAGCTATCTCGCTACATTCAAAAGATTTCCTTCCCAAAGCAACCCCGCTCGTGAAGCCTTGCCTTGTGTGTTCTCGCAAAACCCCGAGCTCCGAGTTTGACATCAACTCGGACTTTTGATATCCGAGTGAGTTGATGCCACAAACTCAACCGAGCCGCCTAACAACTTCAATTGTTTTACACCCGAGCATGCCCTCGTTGATAATTGAGTCTTTGCTTGCTCGTGTTGAGCATGTTATGATTTTGACTAACATTTCCGCTGATTTTTATGCATGCCCCGAATTTGTGTGACATGTGGTGTGTGAATGATCCGTTAAGTATCAAGATTTGTGATTAGTTAGATTGTTTTTCAACAACACAAACCCCGGCACATGCCGCACCATTGAGTGAGCACAACCTCTACCCTGTGCACCTTTCACAAAACTTTTTCTTCTTTACTTGTGCTGTGCTGTTACTCTCTGTTGATTGCCCAAGCTGTGCTCAAGCTGTGCTGTTCCTTGTCTGAGATGTGACCACCTAACCAGTGACGTGCACACGGCCCGATGGGTCGAGTTGCCAACCTAGCACCAACAGACCCTATGCCAAATCAATTGAGCTAGAACCAGTGTCACTCGCCCGAGTCCACCACCACCGGCCCGGCATCTGCCAACCTTTCGGCAAACCATCGGGTCATCGTTACACATCAACTGAGCTGTTTAAGCTAAACCCACTTCTGGGCTTGCACAAAACCGAGCCCAACACCACAAAAACTGGGCTATACATTTCTCAACCTAACCTGGGCCGTGCAAACAATCTAAGCCTACACCTTTTGGGCTGGAACCAACCTATTCTGCTGGGCCTTACGACATCAATAACCAAACCTTGGGCTTGAGTCTTGTGTTAGTGGGTTATTTTTGAGTTTTGTTTTTGTGTGTTGAACTTGTTGGTGTGTTAACATGCTAGAGGCGCGTGCTAGCCTATGATTGTGTCTTTTAGAGACCAAACAAATCGACTAGTTAGAATCCGGCCGGACGAAATCGTAACCATACCCAGTTCTTCAACAGAAAGCCCAATTCCATCAGAAAGCCCATCCGAAACAGAAACCATGGGTGATGAACAAAACCAACCCCATAGTCTCAAGGACTACATGTACCCAACTAGGGCAACCCAGCCCTCTTGCATCATTCTGCCAGCCGATGCTTGTCAGTTTGAACTGAAAGCAAGTACCATTCACATGCTACCCGTGTTTAGAGGGGTCAATGCTGAGAACCCCTACCATCACGTGAGAGACTTTGAGGATATTTGTGGGACTCTGCGTTTTAACCAAATGACAGAGGAGTCCCTCAAATTGAGATTGTTTCCTTTTTCTCGACGAAAGACAAGGCCAAGTCTTGGCTTCATGCCCTACAACCACAATCCATTAGAACCGGGATGACCTCACAAAAGAGTTTTTCAAAAAGTTTTTCCCCAAACCATAAGACGGCGTGAATTCGCGAGTCTAAATGGTTTTGTACAATTAGACGACGAAACTCTAGCAAAGTACTTGGAGAGATTCAATGAATTATTACTCCAATGTCCCCACCATGGTTTTGAAAAATGGAGACTTGTGCAAATATTGTATGAGGGTCTAGATGTTAGAACCCGAACCACAGTCGAGTCAATGTGCAATGGTGCATTTATTGACAAGAGTGCCGATGACGCTGGGCTTTTCTAATCGAAGTCGCTGAAAAGACTCAACAATGGGAGTCCATCCGAGAACCGAAACGGACTACCCCTACCAACAATGTTCATAGAATCGAGTCGACTTTGAGGGAAATGCAAAAATGGCTTCTTTGGCCTAGGAGAATAGAAGTGCTTGAGTTGGAAAAGAATGTAAAATCAAATTCCCCTACTCTCCGTGACCAAATTGATAGGGCCACTTGTGCCGCATGCCATAGTTCGACCACTTAGTGGACAGCTGTCCAGATTTATATGCATTTCAAGAGTCCAAGTCCGAGCAAGCCAATGCATTGTACCGAGACAAGAGAACAACCCTTATTCTCAAACCTACAACCCGGGGTGGAGGAATCACCCTAACTTATCATGGTCCAAGGGACCTGTACAAGGGGACCAACACATAACAACCAAGGATACTCATATCCTAGAAACCCCCAAGTACAACCACCCCTCAAGCACTCTCAGAGAAAAAGACTAGCTTGGAAGACTGTGTCGTTCTGTTAACCCAAGGTCTTTCAAAACTTGAGAAAACTACCGACCAACGTCTCACGAACCTAGATCTTAAGATAGGGAAAATCTGTGATGCATTGAATGAGAGAGAGAAAGGAAAATTTCCTAGTCAACCCCTACAAAATCCAAAGAATGTGTTTCAAGCGGGCTCCTCTACCCGCAATGAAACTTCACATAGTCAAGCGAATCGTCGTCACCACTCTCCGTAGTGGTAGAATTGTTGAGAACCATGTAGGTGTACCACCTTCAAGCGAGTCTACATCAGACTCCCAAGTACACACAACACCACCGGAAACATCTCTTTGTAGAGAAAGAATCGAACCCATTGAGAAAACCAAGAGTCCTACTAATATAGATGTTCTGTGCCAAGTCATGTTCCTGTTGCTCCATTTCCACAACGGTTGGTGCAATGCAAGAGGGGGTACCCAATACAACGAGATGTTGGAATTGTTCAAAAGAGTTAACATAAACATTCCATTTCTCGAAGCAATCAGGCAAATACCGCCTATGCTAAGTTTTGAAGGACTGTGCACACAAAAGCGAAAGCTTCATGTGCATAAGCGTGCCTTTCTCACCGAGCAAGTAAGTTCAATTATTCAAAACAAAACCCCACCTAAGTTTAAAGACCCGTGTAGCCCGACTATCTCTTGTACTATAGGTGAGCATACAATCGAAAAGCTTTATTGGACTTAGGAGCTAGTGTGAATCTACTGCCATATTCTGTGTATGTGCAGTTAGGTCTTGGGGAATTGCAACCCACTCCTGTCACGCTACAATTAGCGGACAGATCTGTGCGAATCCCTCGGGGAATCGTTGAAGATGTGCTAATCAAGGTTGATAAATTTTATTTCCTGTGGACTTCATTGTGTTAGATACACAACCTGTGCATAATCGAAAATCATATTCCCGTTATCTTAGGACGTCCCTTCTTGGCAACGTCAAACGCTATCATAAATTGTCGTAGCGGGATATTGAATTTGTCTTTTGGCAACATATTTGTAGAACCGAATATCTTTCGTGTGAACCAACAACCCATAGAGTGTGATGATGATGAATTGCACGAGGTTAACATGATTGAGAGTCTGATTCAAGACTCATTGCCCGACATTTTGTCAGTGGACCCTGTGCAAGCATGTTTAGACAACTTTGACTTAGATCTCTTTGAGTCTGAGTACGTTAGTGAAGTCCACTCTTTGCTAGAGTCTGTGCCACCCATGGATATTGCCAAATGGCAGAATGCAGTGGAAACTCTTCCACTCTCTGATACCACATCTGCCCCACCTCTTGACACACCACCTAAGCTTGATTTGAAACCTTTACCCGATACCTTGAAGTATGCATTCTTAGGTCCTTCCGAGACTTTACCCGTGATTATTGCATCATGTTTAGACACGGAACAGAAAGTCAACTTTTAGAAGTACTTAAAGAGCATAAAGGAGCCTTAGGTTGGACCATCTCCGATCTTAAGGGTATAAGTCCCACAATTTGCATGCATCACATAAACCTTGAGGAGAACACTAAACCATCTAGGGAAATGCAAAGGAGACTTAACCCCAACATGAGAGATGTTGTCAAGGGTGAGATTCTGAAAGCGCTTGATGCGGGTATCATCTACCCGGTCCCCGATAGCCGAGTGGGTCGGGTCCTATTCGGGTAGTACCCAAGAAGTCTGGCATTACCGTTGTTCAAAACGAGATGAATGAGCTCATTCCCACCCGTGTGACCCCGGGTGGCGAGTATGTATTGATTATAGAAAATCGAACACGGTAACCAAGAAAGACCATTTTCCCCTTCCCTTCATTGACCAAATCTTTGGAAAGGTTAGCCAAACATAAGTACTACTCGTTTCTTAGATGGCTATTCTGGCTACAACCAAATTCACATAGCACCGAAGACCAACAAAAGACCACATTTACATGTCCTTATGGAACATTTGCTTATCGTCGTATGCCTTTTGGGCAGTGCAATGCACCGATTACTTTCCAACGTTGCATGATGAGCATTTTTTCCGACATGGTAGATAAGTTCCTTGAGATTTTTATGGATGATTTTTCTCGTGTTTGGGTCTTCATTTGATGAGTGTTTGCATCACCTCACATGTGTCTTGATTAGGTGTAAGGAGAAGAGTTTGGTCTTGAATTGGGAAAAATGCCATTTTATGGTTAATTCGTCAGGCATTGTTCTAGGGCATATCATCTCGAAAAAGGCATAGAAGTAGACAAAGCCAAGGTAGATCTCATTCAACAATTGCCTCAACCTCGTTACGTGAGGGACATCGGATCATTTCTCGGCCATGCGGGTTTTTACCGCCGATTCATCAAAGACTTTAGTAAAATTTCACGACCTTTGTGCAATCTTCTTGCAAAAGATGTTTCATTTGTCTTTGATGATGCTTGTAAGGAAGCATGGGAGCAAATCGAAGGCTCTCCTTACATCTCGCCCCTATAGTCGGACCCCGATTGGTCATTACCATTTGAGATTATGTGTGATGCGTCCGACTATCTTTGTAGGAGCTGTATTTTAGGCCAACGAGTAGACAAACTCCCTTATGTGATCTACTATGCTAGTAAAACACTTAATGATGCTCAATTGAATTATTCCACTACCGAGAAGGAGTTGCTAGTCTGTTGTGTTTGCATTAGACAAGTTTAGATCTTATTTGATAGGGTCTAAGGTCATCATTTATTCGACCATGCCGCATTGAGATATCTTTTGTCTAAGAAAGATGCTAAGGCTCGTCTAATTCGATGGATACTCTTGCTACAAGAGTTTAACCTCGAAATTCGAGATAAGAAAGGGTCAGAGAATGTTGTTGCTGATCACTTGTCTAGGTTGAATGTTGAATCTTCTGATGAGTCTATATTGATTAGGGAATCATTCCCCGATGAGCAATTGATGCTTGTGTCGAGATGCCTTGGTTTTCGATATTGTGAACTACCTTGCTACAGGTAGAATGCCCTTGCATTGGTCTAAACAAGACCGTTCTAAATTCTTGGTGAAGTTAAATACTTCCTTTGGGATGACCCATATTTGTTTAAGTACCGCCAAGACCAAATCATTAGGAGATGTGTCCCCAATTCGAACAAAGGGACGTCATTTCTTTTTGTCATGACCATGCATGTGGAGGCCACTTTAGTGCCAAGAAAACTCGCTGCAAAGATCTTGCAAGCGGTTTCTATTGGCCAACACTTGTTTAAGGATTGCCATGCTTTTTGTGTTGCTTGTGACCGATGCCAGAAATTAGGAAGTATCTCTAGGAGAAACATGATGCCCTTACAACCCATATTGATTGTTGAGCTATTTGATGTTTGGGGTATTGATTTCATGGGACCGTTTCCTAACTCTGAAGGTAAGTTATACATTCTTGTTCTTACATTGATTATGTCTCTAAGTGGGTAGAGGCCATTGCATCCAAAACCAACGACCATAAAGTTGTTCTTTCTTTTCTTAAGGAGAACATTTTCTCCCGTTTTGGAACCCCTAGGGCAATAATCAGTGATGGAGGTAGTCATTTCTGCAATAGACCCTTTGAATCACTAGTGCGCAAGTATGGAATCACTCACAAGGTCGCAACACCTTACCATCCTCAAACCAGTGGCCAAGTGGAAGTTTCCAATAGGGAAATAAAGCATATCCTTGAGAAGATTGTCAATCCTTCTAGGAAAGATTGGTCTTTGCGCTTAAATGATGCTTTATGGGCCTATAGGACTGCATACAAGACTCCCATTGGGATGTCTCCTTACAGAACTTGTGTACGGAAAAGCATGTCATCTACCCGTTGAGTTAGAACACCGGCATATCGGGCTGTGAAAAAGCTAAACTTTGATCTTGATAAAGCCGGGTACCAGTAGAAAACTTCAACTCAATGAGTTAGAAGAATTGATAAACGATGCATATGATAGTGCCAAAACGTACAAACATAGGATGAAAGTGTTTCACGACAAGCGCATTCTGCGCAAGTCTTTCACCCCAGGTCAGAAAGTTTTATTGTACAACACTAGATTGCACTTGTTTCCAGGGAAGCTACGTTCTAGATGGACAGGACCATTCGTGGTACGTACCGTCTTTCCCCATGGAGCTGTAGAAGTTGAAAACCCAGCAAACAAGAACATTTTCAAAGTCAATGGTCAGAGATTGAAACCATTTCTGGAGCATCTTCCACCAGAAGTTGAGACCGTTGACTTGGAAGACCCCATCTATGTGGACTGATCTAGTTCACTCGTGTACATACTTATGGACTAAACATCCATCATCTTTCCCTTTTCTTTTTCTTTTTGCATAATTTTGATGTGTGGTAACCAACCTTTTTGTCTTGCGCTCGTGATTGTTTGCTTTCAAAGCATTCATCTTTCTATGGTTTGGCAACACCCTCTTACATCCGGTAATCTCTTTCCTTTTCTCCTCTCAACATAGTTCTCTTGGTATGTGAATGCTTAAATTCTTATTATCTGTTAACACATTGAGGACAATGTTTGATCTAGGTTTGGGGGTGTGATTTGCATATAGAGTTTTTAGTCTTTTTATTTTACTTCGTTTACAAAAAAAAAAAAAAAAAAAAAAAAAAAAAAAAAATTTGCATAAAAACCTCCAACTTTTAGAGATTTTAGAGTCACTAGCATGCTTTTAGCTATGTTTAAATAGAGAGTCTGACCGAAATAACAAGAAATTGGAAGTACTGGAGAACGCAATCGGGTTCCTTAGTTGATTAGAGCGTTAAAGTCGGATTTAACCATACCGGAGGGCTTAATTAGGTCTTTGTTTAGATATTCGGTAGTAGAATTGTGATCAACCATAGTGGAGACTACCCATTTTACATCAAGCGAGGTACCGACCTTCACTCTTTGTGACTTTCTAGAAAAGCTTTTTAGAGTGTGTGTCACCGTACGTCAATTCCGGGTAGGAATGGTGAGCTACCCAACTTCGCACCACTTTCAAAGACTACTTTTGTTCTCTTGAGTGCTAATTCCATCAATCATGAGGGTGACGTCTAAAGATGAAAACTCCTTCTAAATATCGATTTGATTAACATCACTCTCTCTCTCAATCAAGTAGTTCCATAGAAACACATCATCGTCAGCAAGCGGAGCAACATCAGAATATTTGAAGAAAGTTGATATCGTCCAAGGTTTACATACAACAAAGAAAAAGAGGATGAGAATTAATGAAGTTTATAAAATCAAGACAATACAAGTTGTGACAAATTGAGTGATAAAATCCTTTGTCCATGGCATTAGTTGTTTCATTATTTTTATTTTTATGTAAAAAAAAAAAAAAAATAAAAAAAAAGAAAAAAAAGAAAAAGAAAAATCCAAACAACAAGGAATTTGAGTAGAAAAGTTAAAAATTGTCAAGTTTTGTGAAGTTTAGAAGTTCGTCATCAACATTTGAAGACCGAAGACCGAAGATTGAAGACGTTTCTATGGTTCTTATGAGAGAGTGATATTAATTGCCGATCGGGTGAGAAGTGAGTGAGTACTCCCACCCCTTGCTAATGGTTGATTTCCTTTCTTAGAGATCATCAGAAAAAGATTCTTTTTGTCCACACTTATGTGGAGTCTCCAGATTTTATTTCGGAAGGTTATCCTTCTTACCTACAACGTGTGAAGGATTTCTCTCTTTATTCCTGCCGCACACATGAGAGACTAAAAAGCGATCTTTTTGAGTGCAATTATCATAAAACCCTAATGGTGAGGCAGAAGTTGAGACTTATGATCACAATCGAATCCGAATTCTTTCATATGGTATGGTTACTTCTCGCTCAGCACTTAAGGATGAGAATGCGTTCTTTAGTAGTTCTAACTTTTTGTTACTAGTATGCAGAAACTCTATGTCCTCATAGCTTCTTGGAGGCTTGAGACTCTTTTACACTCTGAAGTTGGAGAAGGTTTTGTGGGTACACCTCTGGTAAACCCTCACGAGACTACAACTCGTCCACTAGGGACACCTAGGGTTTTAAAGGCTTAGTGCATACGCTAAATGCATTCGAGAGACCCGCGACAGGGGTATAGTTAGGTTTTCTTAATTTCTGTTTCACTTGAGGACAAGTAAAATTCAGGTTTGGGGGTATTTGATGAGTGCCAAATATTGCATATTTATACACCTTTTTATTGGCACTTTACTCATCTTTTGTGCTCATAAATCAGATATTATCCCAGATTCTGTATTTTCTTTGTTTTCAAGAATAAATATTTGTATTAATTAATTTTGTGTTTTTAGGTAATAAATAAAGCTCGGAGAAATTGAGGAGCCCAAAGAGCGAAGAATTGGAGTCGAGCATCTATGGAGCAGAAAGCCAAAGCCCGCGCACGCAACAGTTGCAACCCAACAAGTAGCAACTCATCTATAAGACATGGGCTTGAGCTAGACCCGACCCGCGACCCGGATCCGAGCCCGTACACTCCAAGCCGTTGAGATCTCATCTTGCTGCATCCTACGCTCGCTGCCTCCTACGCATCGACCCTTGATGTCTCCGCTCCATACCAGATCACCCCCAGTTCATCCTGAGCCGTTCAGATCTGTCCCCCAAAGATCCAACGCTCGCTGAGGCCTTCCCATCATCCGTCGCTGTCCCGCTTCACATCGAATCACCCTATACCTATACCACTCGAGCTAACCCTCATTTCTCCCTCACCTTTCTCTTTCTTCACCCACGATCTCTCAGAGAAAACCCTACCCAACCTTACCTCCACCTCCTTCTTCCCACGCCTATGGCAGAGTCCCAACCATACCTCCATCCCCTTCTTCGTCACAACAACTCCTCTAGCTCCTTCTCCGCCACCCTTGCATCAATTTTCTCTTTCATAGCTTCTCATCAACCTAGAAGCTAGGTAAGAGATGATTGAAGCTAGGGTTTTCATCAACCACCCCGCATGGTCGATTCAGAGGAAGACAATGCGAAAATCAGGTTTGGGTTGGTGTGTAACAAAGTTTGAATTATTGTGAAGAGTATATATTGATGTTTTGAGGGAAGAGAGAGGCGATCGTTTTAGTTTCAATTTAGGGTTCTTAGTTTTAATTTGTAATTTTAATTTGAAGTCTGTTTTAGCATGTTTAGTATGGGCTAATTACGTATTGCTAGGATTTACATGAAACCCTAGCTATGTTCTGTGGTTCAACTTAATGTGAATTATTCTTGGCATGCTTTAATTGATAAGAAAGTTTCATTGTTAACATCTCAATGCCCTGCTCTCACAATGAATGTCATGCATCCATTATAGTTAGGTTTACATTGTGTTGAGTGCGTTCAGCTCATATTTTGATTGCTAATGCTATCTCTTAGATTATTTGTACTTAACTAGACATCTAATGCTCTCGAGTAGTACTACGAGTTGATACTTGAAACTTCAAATGGTGAAACCCCTTAGGTATATGATAGAGTTGACACACTATCCTTACCTGCCTTAGGAACAAGAATATTCACTTTAGTTGAATTGCATAACTTGAAATAGTGGTGGATTGGCAATCCTAGTATCCTTCTTAATCATCTTTTATAGTTCATTTTGCCTCGGTCTTGCAACCTTCAATACGGTCGTAAAGACTATAAACAAAAGCTTTGTATCTCTGTCACGTCATCCGAGATTCGGTCGAGAAGCTTAGAATAATCTAGCATACACAAGTTCCCTGTGGAAAGACCTGTGCTTGCCACTGCCTTCAAGGCTCTGTGCACTTGCAGATTAGAACATAGGAAAAGCTCTTTAAAGCACCTATCAGCTGGCATGATTTGCCATTGGCACGGAGGTGCGGCTAGCATGGTTGGCATGCTTTGGCGCGTTTGTTGTGACTAGCATAGCTAGGGCCAAGGCAGAGTGCGTTTGGCATGGCGCGGCTAGCTCGGGCTAGCTAAGTGTGGCTGGCATGATTTGTCGTTGGCACGGAGGTGCGGCTAGCATGGTTGGCATGCTTTGGCGCGTTTGGTGTGGCTAGCATACCTAGCGCCAAGGCAGAGTGCGTTTGGCATGGTGCGGTTAGCTTGGCTAGGTGTGGCTGGCATGATTTTCCATTGGCACAGAGGGGAATCAGGGTTTTGTTCGTTGTTACCCTAATTTGAAAAAATACCCCCTATTAATTACTGACTACATGCATTGAATGTTATAATAAATGTGTCGCCGGTGATATTCGGTTATTCGGGGTTTTACGATTTTACCCTTTGTCTAAAAACCACCATCAACGTTAAGTCCACAGCAGCTCGGAAGGAGCTTTGTTGCGAGGTAAGCATAAGATGGTGACAAACTATCAACAATAAATCGTAAAGAAAATTGAGGAGGCTTGTCTGACCTTTTATAAATAGGATTCGGAATCCTTGCTTCTGGCAGTTTTGCACAAATCGGGAGGTTGGCACGATTGGGGATTCAACATCATTGAGAGACAGGAAGCTGGGCGGCATTGATAAGTTGCCGCGAGTTGGGAAACTGAGCGTGCTAGTTGGTTGGAGCGGCGCAAGGTGGGGAAGCTGAGTGTGCTAGCTGGCGCGACTTGGGCGGTCATTGGGAAGTTGGCGCAATTGGTGAGACCGGTGTGGCTTGGGCGGTACTGGGGAGTTGGCGTAACTAGTGAGACCGGTACAACTTGGGCGACGTTGGGAAGTTGGGCGCCCTTGTGGGCCCGCACGATTTTTGGTAAAGGGAAATCCTTCCTTATTTCAGAATCTTCACGTCCATATATAAAATCCCTTTCTCTCATCTTGCACTTTGTTCTTTCATCTTTTCATACTAGCGGCAGAGTCCCAAAGAAAACCGGCTTCCAGGTATGTCTTCAAGTACTTCTCTTGTTTCCCTTTTCATGTAGGTGCAAACCCTAAGAGTAGGCGTTTTTCTTTTATAATCCTTGAGATGATAGTGCGCATATGATTTCTTGGCGTGCTTCTTGTAGAAAATATTGTATATATGCACCCAAGGGAAATAATGCATATATGATTCGAACCCGTAGAAAAATGCTCCATATATAATTTTGAACCCGAAGAAGGATACCATGGACGCATTCGAGCCCGTAAAAAATACTGCGTATATAGTTTTGAACCCGAAGAAGGATCTGAGACACACTTGAGCCCGTATAAAATACTGCGTATATAATTTTGAACCCTGAAGAAAATACTACGTGTGCAGTTTTGAACCCGTAGAGAATACTGTATATGAATCCCGAAGAAGAATATTGTATATGTGCTTCATATGACTTCGAACCCATAAGAAATATTGCATATTATGAATTTCGGACCTGAAGAAAATACTGCGCGTGCAGTTTTGAACCCGTAGAGAATACACCCATTTTTTTTTCTTTTTTTCTTTTTTTTTCTTCAGGTTTTTCTTTTGTTGGGTGCGGTTATGTGTCGGGGAGATAATTTCGTCTTTCTCCGTTTGTTTTGTGCAGATATCTTGTTACCAAATTGTTATGAAGAAATCCGACAAGATGTTACCTGAACAAAATTTCGCTTCGAAGGATGTTCATAGTTCCAAACCAAACACGGATGATGAATTCTTTGCCAAACCCTCGCCCTATGCTCGGAAAAATCACCCAGGTTTCGTGCCAATTTTGTTAACCGGTGGTGAAGATGAAAAGAAAACACGTTCAGTTCGCCCAGAGAACACCATACGGTTCTGTCTTCATAAAGGGGTATATTCTTCTTCCAACATTGATTTCAGGATGTGTCAAAGCCCATTGCGTTCTTTTGATAGATGGGTTGAGTTCATGGTGAGTAAGGAGCACATAAATACCAACTTGACTCGAGCGCAGATTATTGATCTTTGTCGAGCTTCGGTAAATCTCCAGTTAGGAAGGATATCTCGGGCTTGGTTGCTTTCATCTCCGGATGGTGTTCGGACACCCATACGATCATATGTAGATGGGGTGAAATAACTTTCTCCTTGGATAGTGTGGCTCTCTTGTTGAATCTTAGAGAATCAAAGGAATCTTAATATCCGGTTGCGAAGGTGAGGAGAAGATGCGGGGTGACCTTGCCGCTAAGTTGGGAGATTTCGCTCGAAAAGACTCCCTGCGAAGTCGAAGGATTCTATCAGGAAAGTGGATGAAAGGTGAGGCTGGTGGATATCTCAATGGTTTCCGGACGAAATTTGGAACCTAAACAAAAGCAGATGATCTTCATGTTGCAAAAGCATTTTTGGCTCTACGGTTGTCTAAAGACATTTTTGATGACGGTTCGCGGGAAGGAAATAAGACCAGGAGTCGCTAGTGATCGCTGTGAAGTTGGCAAAAGGTGAAGTTCTTCCCATTGGCAAGCTATTCCTTGGTTCCCTGTATGTGCATCTGGATCACCTAGTTGCGAACATGCGAGTTTCGAATGGTTTCATGAAAGTGGATTCATATGTGCACGTTGCTTTTCGCAAGCCTTTGGTTATGGGAGCACTTTGAGAAGTACGCTCCAAACCGTTGCCTTCAATTCCCGCGAGTTGGGCGGCTCCCGAATTCTTCGATGGGTGAACAGGCATCCAAGAGTTGGCATGAGCTTGGTTAGTCTTCTCGATAAGTCGCATGAAATCAGTTTTCGCCCATGGGAGCCGGTCCATAGGTCGGTGACTCAAATTGACACCTTTGCTTCTGCTCCGATCATGTCTTTGTCTTCTGACGGCAACTTGAGTGTTGGTGAAAACTTGTTTATTCAAAGCTGCATGTCCGGTTATATGCCGTCTTTCTTCATGGGGTCATTCCGAATAGTTGCTTACAATATTTACCGTGCTGCTCGTCACATGGGTTTCGATCAAGGGGTGCCTCTTGCTTACCAACTGGTGGTTCCTAAGGATTCATTGCGTGCCGCCCTCAATGCCAGTGCCCTTGAGCCGGGTATCCGCCTTCCCTTCTTTCAAACGGGAAGAGTAACCGACGACCTTTGGCTATAATGAGTTCAGTACGATGAGTTCATTATGATCCAAGATTTTGTAAATAACGTGGTGGAGAATGTTCGTTGTAAACCTTCCCCAGGAGTTTTGAAGAAGTATCCAATGTTGAGAGACCTCAAGCGAGGGTTGCCCGGCAACTCGGAAAGTCCACAGGCAAAGGAACAGAGAACGAAGAATCGTGCTGGCGGGTTCCGGGAGGTTTCAAAAGATCCTCCCGCAGCTCTTGTGTCTTTCAGTTCTTCCAATAACCAGGTATGTGTCGCCTCCTTGTTGGTTTATCTCAAAACACGTGAATTTCTGCTGAAAACATTTGTCTTGTTTCTTCCAAGGCTTCGGTAGTGTTAATGCTTTCCGCTGCCCTTGCACGTTGCCGGGGAGACGGCAATTTCTTCGAAGAATTCGGCGGCACCGAGACTTCTCATAACGGTGATGAGCCGAGAGAAAGAAGAAAGTTCGACAAGTGAGAGTGATTCTTAAGCGACAAGACTTGGTTCTTTTTCGGGAAGTGGTTCGGTGAGTTTCGAGCTTGTTTTTCTTTCTTCTCCCGTTTTTTTTTTTTTTTTAAAAATGTCTAACTCAAGTTCGCAGGAGGAATCCGGTTCGGAAGACGATTCTGGGGAGGAGCCACACGAAAACTTGCCTTTGGTGACTACCGCCGGTGACTTGAAGATGGGAGTTAGCCAATCGCTGGGCACAGATGTGGTTCAAACGGTGGATGATTCCCTGGTGTTTGCTGCCGTATACATGGAAAAAGACCCTTTGCGAGTCGTGAGGCCAGTTGCAGGCGCCATTTTCGATCCCTCGTACTTGGTTCCTTATCCAGGTCATGTGCTGGTTGGCGGTTTTAGCGTGCTGGCTAAGTATGAGGCGTTGTTCACCAGAATCTTGGAGAAGTATGGACATATGGCCATAACCAAGAAGATCACTAGTCGATTTGCGCTGGTTAAGCGTGTGGAAGAGGCTTTATCTTCCATCGAGGACATGCGTGAGGTGACTGTCCAAACCGTTTCTAAAGACGTTATTGCCGACTGGGAGCACCATCGCGATGTGTGTGTAGAAAAGGAGTTCAACGCTTCGTGGTTTGTCGAAGGCCTTGCTGAGATCCAGTCGAAAGATGCGAAAGAATCGAAAGCCTTTTGCAGAGGAGATTGCTCGACGGGGAGGTAGAACTCGAAAAGCTTTCCAAGATGTTGACTATGAAGAGAGCGGCTCTTGAAGATGCAAAGTTGACTTTCTCCAAGAAGAGCAGACCTCTGTTGGATGATTTTCCTTGAATGTTTCTCTGTTAAACTTTCATTTAGGTTCTTCTTCTTTCTTTTTTTTTGAAAAACATACTGGATGTCTGGTTCAAAGTTAGACCGGTTTTGATAGACAACTGGTAACTTTCGAGGATATTAAATTATTTATGGGATGAATGGTTTTGATAATATAACTCTGATTATGTTTTGTGAAAGGAATATTGCTTTTATGAAAGTGTGTGCTAGCAATCGGCACAAGACGCAATAGTATGACGGTTTTATTAAGAACCTAAAAACAAATCGTATATCTTGCCCATTGTATATTTACTCACTTCATAGGGTTTTTTTTTCGCGAACACGCCCCTCTCCATGTAAAAGGAGGCTTTGCTGGTAGCGTTGCCAGCAAGTCCCCAATCGCTGGTAGCATCTTCAGCGAGTCCCCAGTTTTCTTGTGTAGTCTTTACGACTGGTAACCGGGTTATCTGGTAGTTGAGTCGGATTGAGTCGCCTTCCTCTACCATCTTGACATCTGGGTTTAAGAACGAGATCGATAGTCTGACATTGTAGTCGATAAATCAATCCTCCCACTGTGGTCGCCAATTGTTTAAGGGTAAAAATCGTTTCCGCCGATTTCGGTAAATTCGGTAGGTGAGTGGGAAACTGGTTTAAACCCTAAACAAATGTGTTGCACGTGAGCACTTTCTAGATTTGAGAGATCAATCTGTACAAGTCCGGCTTAAACCAAGAAATGGCCGTTCCAGACTTGCTTCGGTCACAAAGTGGAGGAGAAGGGTTGATTTGGGGAGGGAAGCAAAGAAAGGTGTTGAGACCAGAATAATTCTGGGAGAGTAGTGTCTCGACTTGTATCATAAAGTGAATGCTTCCGAAGCTTGCAAGAGATGAAAGCTTTTTTGGAGAGCTTGCAAAGTTGCCTTTTCTGAGAGTGTTGTATTTTTCTCCTGACCGAGACTTGTTGTCTGGTGGAAATAGGTAAGACCTATTTATACAAGTCGAGATTGAAACGTACCCTGGCCTCATGAAGGAAGAGAGTAAAGGGTGAAATAATGGGAGGAGGTGGTAACGCATGGTGTTTATGGGTGAAAACGTTTTCACCATTATTTCCTCATTTATTTGACCGCTTTATTCCTATTAACGCTTTCTTAATGTGAGTGTAGTGTACGCTGCATGCTGTGACCGCCAAACCAAAATCCTAGAAAGCATCCCCCAGTTTGTGTTGATGTCTCGAGTGTTGGTTACACCTTGAGTGCAAGTGGCGCTGCTAGTGGCGCGTGTGGCATGTGCCAATGGCATGTGCGGAATGCCTTTGTTGCGGGTTGCACCTTGAGTGAAAGTGGCAATGCCAGAGCTGCTAGTGGTGTGTGTGGCATGTGCCAATGGTATATGCGGAATGCCTTGGTGGTAGGTTGCACTGTTTGCAAGTTAGGATACCAACGATGCGTGTTAACATGTGCCAATGGCATGCTCGGCCATTAGGGCCATGGCCTGGTAAGAAAGGCTACCAGCGATGCGTGTTGGCATGTGCCAATGGCATGCTTGGCCATTAGGGCCATGGCCTGGTAAGAAAAGCTACCAGCGATGCGTGTTGGAATGTGCCAATGACATGCGTGGCCAATTTGGGTCACGACCTGGTAAGAAAAGCTACCAGCGATGCGTGTTGGCATGTGCCAATGGCATGCTCAGCCATTAGGGCCATGGCCTGGTAAGAAAAGCTACCAGCGATGCGTGTTGGCATGTGCCAATGGCATGCGTGGCAATTTGGGTCACGGCTTGGTAGGAAAAGCTACCAGCGAGCGTGTTGGCATGTGCCAATGGCATGCGTGGCCAATTTGGGTCACGGCCTGGTAGGAAAAGCTACTAGAGATGCGTGTTGGCATGTGCCAATGGCATGCTCAGCCATTAGGGCCATGGCCTGGTAAGAAAATCTACCAGCGATGCGTGTTGGCATGTGCCAATGGCATGCGTGTCCAATTTGGGTCACGGCCTGGTAGGAAAATCTACCAGTGAGCGTGTTGGCATGTGCCAATGGCATGCGTGGCCAATTTGGCCTAGGTTGCACGGTTTGCAAGCCTAGGCGCGGGCGCCATTTTGGCATGGCGTTGCTAGGGCCAAGGTAAGGGTGCTTGGCTTGGCGTGGCGTGACTAGCGTAGCTAGGGCCAAGGCAGAGTGCGTTTGGCATGGCGCGGCTAGCTCGGGCTAAGTGTGGATGGCATGATTTGCCATTGGCACGGAGGTGCGGCTAGCATGGTTGGCATGCTTTGGCGCATTTGGTGTGACTAGCATAGCTAGGGCCAAGGCAGAGTGCGTTTGGCATGGCGCGGCTAGCTTGGGCTAGGTGTGGCTGGCATGGTTTGCCATTGGCACGGAGGTGCGGCTAGCATGGTTGGCATGCTTTGGTGCGTGTTGTGTGACTAGCATAGCTAGGGCCAAGGCAGAGTGCGTTTGGCATGGTGCGGCTAGCTCGGGCTAAGTGTGGCTGACATGATTTGTCGTTGGCACGGAGGTGCGGCTAGCATGGTTGGCATGCTTTGGCGCGTTTGGTGTGGCTAGCATAGCTAGGGCCAAGGCAGAGTGCGTTTGGCATGGCGCGGCTAGCTTGGGCTAGGTGTGGCTGGCATGATTTGCCATTGGCACAGAGGGGAATTAGGGTTTTGTTCGTTGTAACTCTAATTTGAAAAAATACCCCCTATTAATTACTGACTACATGCATTGAATGTTCTAATAAATGTGTCGCCGGTGACATTAGGTTATTCGGGGTTTTACGATTTTACCCTTTGTCTAAAAACCACCATCAACAGCTGCGTAATGAGCTAAAGCGACTTGGTATTTCTGTCGAAGTTATTGCATCTCCTTCATCCAGACCAAGAAGGTCAGTTACTTCTAGGGGTAAATTGTTTCCTCAATGAGTTTAAAAATTCTTACTTGGAATGTAAGAGGTTTAAATTCACATAGTAGAAGAACAGTGGTTCATAAGATGATACAGATGATTAGAGCTCCTATCATTATTCTCCAAGAAACTAAAATGATGCAATGTACGTTTTGGGACATTAAGCAGATTTGTGGTATTACGCACCTATCAGGTTTTCAAGTTAGCCCCAATGGTGAGAGTATTACGCACCTACAATTTGCAGACGACACATTGTTATTTGTCGATGCAAGCTTGGAAGAGGTTCAACAATTGAAAATAATTCTTTTGTGCTTCGAAGCAATCACAGGGTTGAAGGTCAATCTTTCGAAAAGTAGCCTTATGGTCATAAGAAATAATCCTCAAGACAAGGAGTTAGGAATCCAAGCTGCAGAGATATTGTCTTGTGCCTTCGGGGAGCTTCCTTTCTCTTACTTTGGCTTTCCCCTAGGTACTAAAGCTAGTCAAAATCAAATTTGGGACCCAATTTTGGAGAAACTTGAAAAGAGATTACCGCCATGGAAGAAGAAATATATCTCAAGAGGAGGTAGACTTGTGCTCATCAAGAGTACTTTGGCTAGCATTCCAATTTATTTGCTTTCCTTGTTCTCTATTCCTGTCTCAGTCACAAACAAAATTAAAAAGATCTGCCGGAACTTTTTGTAGGGGGATACAACTGAAAAGAAAGTTATGCACTGTATTGGATGGAAAAAAGTCTGTACATCTAAGCAAAAGGGGGGTTTAGGGATCAGGAAAGTGAAGAAAACTAACAAGTCTCTTTTAGAAAAGTGGGTTTGGAGATATGGCAAGGAAAAAAAATCATTTATGGAGAAGGCTAATACATGATAAATATGGGGGTAAAGCAGAAGTCTGGCTCCTGAGAGAGGTCAATACGGTTCAAGGTACGGGATTGTGGAAAGGAATCATGAAATCAAAATCATTAATCCAAGCCAATACAAAGTTCACAGTCAACAACGGGAAGAACACAAGTTTTTGTGGGGAAAGTTGGTGCACTCAAACTCCTTTGAAGGAAAAATATCCTCAACTTTGAAAGCTTAGTAGAGTGAAAGAAATAACTATCAATCAAGTTGTCGAGTGGGAAAATTCTAACTCTGCTGGGAATTTAAATTTCAAGCGTCATCTTACAGATTCAGAACTTCTGCAGGCAATTAATTTGTTGGAGGATATTGGCAATCCAGATCTAATAAAGGGACAAGAAGACGACAGGTCTTGGTTACCTACGACTTCAGGCAACTTCTCCACCAAATCGTGCTACGAGATTCAGATGGTGGACCAAGACTCTGATGTATCTGACTTCACCAAATCCAAACTGATTTGTAATGAATTAGTTCCAGCCAAGGTTTCATTTTTCTTATGGTTCGCTCTTTGGAACTCCACTCCAACTCGGATAATCTAGCTAGAAGAGGAGTTCGGTTATCCTTACGAGTGTGTTTTGTGTAGACTAGAGGATGAGACGATTCATCATGTCCTCATTCATTGTAAATTCTCTACTGTGGTGTGGGGCTATTTTCTGAAATTCTGTGGTATTCACTTTGCGATGTCGGGAACGATGGAAGGATGCATTAAAGCATGGAAGAAAAAATTACCAAATGACATGCATAACTTCATATGGAATTACCTCCCTTACGCGGTGTGGTGGGCGTTATGGATGGAACGGAATAGAAGAACCTTCCACAACAAGGACCAACCAGAAGGGCGAGATCATCGCCATTTGTTAAAGCTTTCTTATATCAATGGGGGCTCCCCTCGCAAAATTTCAAGGGATTATTCTTTGATGATCTAGTAGCGAGATGGGATGGGAAAGTATACAATTTTCATAATATGTAATCTTTTGTTTATTTTTTTTCCGATCTGCCCTGTTGTAGCTCTTGCTCTTCAGGTTTTTAAGTCCTGAGGGTTGTTGTTTTCTTGTGCCTTCTTGGCACTCTGTTATCAATCTTAATTTTCTTTAAAAAAATGTGGGTTGGACAATGCAACAATTTGTAGGGAGCTCCGGTGGAATGATAATTCTCTGGGATAAAGACCTGGTAGATATAAGTGACTCACTTGTTGCCGAATACACTCTCTGTACTTTGTACTAACAAACAAGATAATTTTCAGTGGGTACTTACAAGTGTTTATGGGCCAAATAACTCAGATGATAGGAATGAGTTTTGTGTTGAGCTTGACACGGTTTGTAGATATTGGTCAAATCTTCCATGGTGTATTGGTGGTGATTTTAATACAATTACCAAGTGTTCTGAAAAGAAGAATTGTAAGAAAATCACAAGAAGTATGAAGAAGTTTAATAAGTTCATAGTTGAACATGATCTTATTGACTTGCCTCTTAAGGGAGCAAGATATACTTGGTAAAATGGCCAAGAAAATCCAGTTATGTGCAGACTGGATAGATTCCTTATCTCCCCATCCTTTGAACAACACTACCATTTTGTTACCCAATTAGCCGAAGCCAGACCTACCTCAGACCATATCCCACTCCTCTTAGATATCTCAGATCCCTCTTTGGGACCTAGTCCTTTTAGGTTTGAAATCATGTGGTTCATGAAGAATGGATTCTTACAGTTATTAGAAGATTGGTGGCTTTCCTTTTATTTTGCAGGTACTCCCAGCACCGTGCTCTGGTTGAAGTTACAAGCTCTTAAAGAAAAGCTAAAAATTTGGAACAAAGAGGTTTTTGGCCATACTGACTCAAAGATGAAGAATATTCTCTCTGAAATTCAAACTCTCGATGGGTAGTGAAGATAATATTCGACCGAAGAAGAGCGGAGAGTGCATCTTCAACACAAAGTAGATTTTGAAAGGATTTCTAAAATGGAGGAGGCTGGCTTGGAAAATTAAGTCAAATACGAAGTGGTTGCGAGGAAGGTGTGAAACACTTCTTTCTTCATTAGTAATGCTTTTGCAGAGACGTAGATACAATAGAATTAGTCAACTCTACATTGGAGATGAGTTGGTTTGATGAGAACAGGTTGCAAGAACACATTGTAGGTTATTACAAAACTCTATTTTCTTGAGGAAGAGGTCATTCGACCAGATTTAGATGGGATTGACTTTGTGTCCATTTCTTCTACAGAAGCAAATATCCTAGATGCTGACTTTACTGAGGATGAGGTTTTGTATGCTATTAGAGATTTAGGGAATGACAAAGCTCCAGGTCCAGATGGTTTCCCTATTCTTTTCTTAAAGAAGTGCTGGCACTTCATCAAGGATGATATTATGGGTACGGTGAATGAATTCTGCACTACAGGTAATATTAATTTTAAACACAATTCTACTTTCATTACTCTGGTGCCAAAAAAGGATCATATTGAGACTATCAAGGATTGTAGACCTATCTGTTTGCTTACTAGTGTTTACAAGATTATTTCCAAAGTTCTTGCTACTAGGCTAAATCTTGTTATGGATAAGTTGATTTCACCGGTGCAATGTGCTTATATTGAAGGCAGACAAATCATTGATGGTACTCTTATTGCCAATTAGTTGGTAGATTCAAGACTTAGATCTTGAAATCCGGGTATTGTTTGCAAAATTGATCTTGAAAAGGCTTTTGATAGAATCAATTGGAGGTATCTGGAATTTGTTCTAGTAAAAATGGGTTTCAGTAAGAAATGGTGCAACTGGCTAAGGTTCTGTTATTCAACTTCTTCTTTCTCGGTTTTTATCAATGGGTCTTCTTTTGGCTATTTTATTATTACAAGAGATGTGAGACAAGGTTGTCTAGTATCTCCTCTTTTATTTAACATTGTTATGGAAGGTTTCTCAAGATTCATGGATAGAGCTGCAAATCAAGGCATGTTCAGCGGTTTTTCAGTTTCTCCTACTAGCATTGTTGTCAACCACCTTCATTATGCGAATGACACAATTTTCTTCTTGAATGATAGCAAAGAAGAGTTACATAATTTGTTTCCATCTTTCAATTGCTTTGAGTTCATCGCCGGACTAAAGGTAAATACTCTGAAAGCTAGACTTGTTGCTGTGGGGGAAGTTTGTGATTTAACTACTTGGGCGGAAGAATTGGATTGTTCTGTGGATTGCTTGCCTTTTATGTATTTAGGTATGCCTCTTGGTGCAAAATCTAACTCCATAAGAATTTGGGACCCTATTATAGAGAAGTTTGATGCTAGGCTTTCAGTTTGAAGGCGCATTTCATTATCGAGGGGAGGTAAGCTTGCTCTTTTGAAGTGTATTTTATCATCTCTCCCGACTTATTATTTTTCTCTCTTTAAGGCCCCTATCTCAGTCATCAAGATCCTCGAAAAGAAGATGCGAAATTTCTTTGGGAATATAAAGAAGGTGCTAAACTTTCCCATTTAGTAAACTGGGATACAGTCTGTGCGACAAAAGAAAGAGGGGGTCTAGGTGTGTGCAACCTAAAACTAATGAATTTAACTTTGTTAGTGATCGGTTGTCATCCGACACAAAAATAATTCACTTTCCTACTCAATAATATATGAATGAAGTATATGATAAGAAAGAGTTCGTATCCACAGAGAGGCGATTGTAGTTATTTCGTAATCAATTTCTTAAAGTAACCAATTGGGGGGATTTCTTATTTCTATTTAAACAATAAAAACAAATTAAAAGCAAAGTAAATTGTAGAAAGTAATCAATGGAGAGAGATATTGGTCAAGGAATTCATCTTCAAACTTAGACATGTGCGTGCATATGTGATTAGAATTACGATTTAATCTCTTGTGTTATCAAAAGCCTAGAGAATCAAGAAAGCAAGATAATCTATTAATTTCTCAAGTTCATCAAACACACATTAGGGGCTGCGTATGTGAATTCTACCTAAAGAATAACCTAACGCCTTGCGCTAATCAAGTTCAATTCCTAGGAGCATTAAGTTTCAGAAATAGGCTAATCAATGCAATTGTCATGCGTTGCGCAAAACAATTCGGACAATGGTCAAACTCTACATATGATTACGAGAGTGTATCACTACAAACCGTAAACATATCATGCTACTTGTATTCAAGGTTATCGCTTGATGAAAAACCCTAAAATAGCTATGGACTAAGATGCAAGTTCAATTAATTGGCCACTTAACTAATCAAACACCATAATCCTATCACAATACTTCAATCATGTGATCATAAAAACCGCAGAGAATTGAACGATAAACAAGAGAGAAAACTAATACATAAAGCACACACAAGTTTTAGAAATCGGACTACATCCTTAACCAATAATAGAGAATTTAGCTACTCATAGCTATGGAGTTCATCATCATCAATATTCAAAAATAAAACAAGGAAGAAGAAGAACAAAAGCAAACCCTAGAAGCGTAAACAAAAACGGCTCTCCAAAGTTCCAAGAATAAGATATATGATGAGATGTAGAAGACCTTCCCTTTTATAACTTTCTCCAACTTCTAAAACTAGGTCTAGTCTTCAAAGTCCATTAGTTGGAAATTCACCCGGCCCACGAGTAAGAGAAACCCGTGTAGAAAATACGCCCCAAAAACGGTCGACGGAAGTCTGGGATTGTGGCCGGAAATCGGCCGGAAAGTCGCCGGAAAACAGCCCCGTGACCGGCAAAGTCCGCCCGGTCACCGGTCAACGGGTCGGATCGGTCGGGTCAACGGGTCAGATCGGTCCAACTCGGTCAAACCGAGTCAGGGGGTGTCAAACCGGGTTAGACCGAGCCAGGGTGTGAGTTGTCAGATGAGTCAGAGTCACTTGCCAGACTAGTCAGATCTTAGCAGGGCTGAGTGACTTTAGCCTAGGTTACTTGCACAGCCTGACCTGTGTATAGCAATCATTGTGCTGCAACCTTCTTCAGCCAAGATGGCCGTACTTCCTCCACTGCAGCTTCCAAATTCAATTTCACCAGCTCCATTGCCTATGCACCTCAGCCATTCAGACCTACCACTGCAACAATTCATAATCACCACCAGTTCACATGCCAGCAACCACCAACCTTAGGCCACTAGTCCATTCCCATCTCCACCTGGTACTCAATTTCATAGCACAGACTCATACCCATCTGCTCTGTTGCTCTCATTCTCAGCTGCAGACTCGAGCTTCACCTGCCATTCCATTTCATTAACTCAGGTCAAAATGGCAGCAACACTTCAGCTCAACAAACTCAGGCCATCTCCATTCTCTATAACTATGCAACCACAAGCATTTGCCATCTCAGCTCACTGCCACAATCACCATCTCAGCCAGCAATACAACCCCCTGCCATCAGCCTTAGTGACAGCTACTACACCAGTGCCTTGCAGCTTATTTGCTTCTATTTCAAACCCAGCCAACATAACCTGCTAACTAAACCATCCATCTGAAATTCCTCATCCCAGTTACTCCATTGCCCAGTCAACATCACAGCTGCCATGACACTTCCATGAGCAACACAGATCATCCAACAGCATCATCTGACCCTTCTTGAACCACACAGCATCACCACTTCATTGATCCCACCTGCAATATCCCTGACATCCATCACTTCACTGCAGCACAATTTCAGTGATCCAAAACACCACCTGAGGCAACTCAATTCTTCTCAGCTTCTAAGACCCATGTACATAACCTTCACAATTCATGCCTATATCTGCAGAGCCATACCAAGTTCCAGCTGCAACACATTCAACTCCATGACCACTTCACTGGACTTTCAACAAACCCTATCATTCATCTAAAGTAGCTTCATAGCAAGCATATAGTTGCAACTTGGCTTGCACCTGCAAGTCACCAAAACACCTGTAGCATCAACACCATAGCAGCATCACCTGAAATAACAGCAGCAACCCCTAACAGATCCATCATCACTGACAATTCACTTCCACCTGAGCTAAATCACCAATTCTGTCTCCAGCTGCACTGGAACCACCATAACTGCATCACCATCAAACCCACAAATGCAATCAAATCAACTCAGGCAGCAACCAGTTGTATAGCTGCACATCACAGAACCATCACTGAAGCACCATTCATACTCAGGCTTCAATTTCACAACCACATACACACCACTGCCAGAATTACTTAGCCATTTGAACCATGCCAGAGTTACATTCCACCTGAACCACAGCCACAAGCCTCACCACCTCTGGCCATCAATCCCTGCAATCATTCATCCTAACATACATCTAAGTTTTGGTGCTTCAAACACCAACACAACATCACTCCATGTATGGCATGAGCTTCTCAATCGACAGCAAACATCTAGCTTTATTAGTTCATCTTTAGCTCCTGCTAAAACCCAACTTCAAACCTCCATTTCCCTTGCCTTAACTGCACTCCAGCCCATGACAATCACCAGCTGCAACCTCAAGAATCCACAAGCACCAAATCAAGACTATTTCAGTTGAGCCATCTCTAACTGCAACTTAACCTGCCAATCATAGCCTTCTATTCATCCACCTTTGCCTCCAGAGTCACACTACTCCATTACAGCTCAGTATCACCACCTGAAATCTTCATGTAACAATTGACACACACACCAGCACCATCCTCTCAATCGAGCCTGTAATCTCCATAGCTCATTCTGAGCCACAACAATCCCACATCTCAATTTACCACTCGATTCTCAAAACCCATCTCGATCTGAATCTGAGAAACATCTCTACATCGACTCCAATCAAGAACAGCTACAAAAATCTGCAGAAACCCTAACTCTGAATCGACTCAATCAATCACTTTCAACAGCAGCAAACCCCATCTCAAATTCCTTCATTGTCTTCCTCTTCTCACAGCTTTGGCATTGCTTATGACCAAACCCTAACGGATTCAATCCATCTTTCATCATCTCTGCCTCCATATCAGTTCAAAATCCTCTCAATCGTCTCAATTTCAGAAGGAAATCGGCTCAACTCCGCGCCTCTCTGAATTTCTCTCTCTCTGAGTTTCAGGTGTTGACACTAATGAGAAGAAATAAATTCTCACCCAAATTTAGGTTAGCTGTAAGAAATGAGAGGGAATACTATCACCCAGGTAAGGAAGATAAGGGGTACCCAGCTGGTAGCCCCTTAACATTTGCTGGCTATCATTTAACACTCCTCCTAATAGAGTTGCCCCTTAACCTTGGGTCAGCTCCATGTATCACTTGCCTGTGATATGACAATTTCGCCCTTTTGCTCAAATTGGATAATTTCTTCATCTTTTCCTCCGCGCGACTCCAGAGTACCTAATAACTCAAAAACACACGTAAAGTGCATAATTCACAAGAAAAATAGCAAATAAAGCGTAACTACTAGATAGTAAATACGGTGTATTCTACACCTATCAGATTCCCCACACTTAGACTTTGCTAGTCCTCGAGCAAATCAAACAATTCAATAGAATACAACAACTCCGTGTCGTCGAGGCTACGGTCACTTTTAGCATCAATAACAAGCCTTTAAACCCCTAGGCGTCCCTAGTGGACGAGTTATAGTCTCGTGAGGGTTTACTAGAGATATACCCACAAAACCTATATTACCAACTTACTAGTTCTCCGTAATGATAGTATCCAACGCGCTAAGAAGACATAGAGATTCTGCACACTAGTCATAAGAAGTTAGACACATAAATGAACATAATCTCATTCTTAAAAGTTGAGAGAGAGATAACCATCCCTTCTCGACTAAAATTCGGGTTCGGAGTGATCGAAAGTCTTGACTCTGCCTCACAAGAAAGGGTTTTATGATATTGCGCTCACTAATAAACAGCTCTTTATGGGTCACACATGTGTCCAGGTTGGAATGAAGAGAGAATCCTGAGACACGTTGAATGGTGGGAAGGCATAACCCTCCGAAGTATTTTGAAAACCCACATCTTTTATATATTTTTGAAAACCCATTTTTCTGACGATCTCTTCGAAAGGAAATCAAACCATTTAACGAAGGTGGGAATATGCTTACTTACAGTGAATCCGTTCGGCGTGCGGCTAGCACCACTCTCACAGCATCCATAGAAACGTCTTCGGTCTTCTATCGGTGTCTTCATCTTCGTCTTCGGTCTTCAACTCTTGATGATAACTCTCGAACTTCGTAGAATCTTGACAATATGATTCTTTCCTCTAATTCCTTGTCGCTTGAAACTTCATTATAGATATTCCTTCTTTCCATAGGCTTTATTGAAAGAATACAAAAATAAACTATACAAACCCAAATTTTTTTTTTTCTTTCTTTTTTTTTTTTTTTTTTTTTTTTTGATCTATTTTTTTTCTTCTTTTTTTTTTTTAATATTTTTTACTTTTTTTTTTTTTTTTTTTTTTTTAATAAGAAATAAAACAAATACAAAATAAAATAAAATAAAACAAAATAAAAACTATTAACAAACCTAAACATTTTTTCTTGTCTCTTTTTATCTTTTTTTTTTTTTTTTTTTTTTTTTTTTATATTTTTTTTTTTCGATTTTTTTTTTTTTTTTTTTTTTTGAGACAAGAGAAAGTAAAAATACAAATAAATTAAAATAAAAATGTAAGTACAATGCCATGGTATAAGTACTTTACCGCTTGAATCTTCACAACTTATATGTCTTGATATCATAAACTTCTCGAACTTTCATCCTTGATAATTTCCGCTCTTGTATTATAGTCTTTAACTTATAAAAATTCTGCCCCTGTTTTGTTGCTTTACTTAATTTGAAATCTGCCCATTTCTGTATTGTTGCTTGTAAACCTCGAACGTAATCAACTTTCCTTCGAATTTGTGATGCTCCTCTTGTTGATGATGATGGTGTTTCTATGGACCTGTTGGTGTAGAGAGAGATAAGGTGGATGGTGCTAACTGCGAACAAGATCACAAGTGGTATGTAAGTTAGCAATTCAATGTCACCAACATGGTTGATAAAAATAGCACTCAAGAGATCAAAATAGTGCTTCTATGGTGGGAAATTGGACAGCTCACCATTCTGCCCGGAATTTACGTACGGTGACACACACTCTAAAAGCACAATTTAGACAGGTACAAAGAATTGAGGGTTGGTGCCTCACATTATGTAACATGGGTAGTCTCCACTATAGGGGATGACTGTTCTAATACCGAATTCGATGTATTTTAAAAGTTTGCACCTTATTTGCCTTTGGCATGGTTAAATCCAACTTTAACTCTCATACAATTAAGAAACCCGATCATGTTCTCTGTCATCTCTAAGTTAAGCTAAGTCACTATTATGAGAATTTCGATGTAATCTTAGCGACATGTATACTATGTGACTCTAAATAACTACAAGTTGGAGTTTTCTTATTCACTAGTTCACAAAAAAGTTGAAAAATTGCAAAAATGTACAACATAAACCACTCCCCCACACTTAAACTTTACATTGTCCTCAATGTAAATTGAATCGTCCAAAGTAAGTCAAGGTGGGAAATCCTAATAAGAAATCAGCAAAAACAAAGAAAACAAAACAAGAAAAAAAAAACTAAAAACAAGAAAAGAAATAAATACAAGACAATAAATACTCATCCTTTGGGTTGCCTCCCAATTAGCGCTTGGTTTAAAGTCGTCACTCGACTATCTCCTTGCTTTCTATGACTCCTCCGGAGGGAGTACTTCCACAAGATTAACTCCTTCCACGACATCCGAAGAGAAGTTCTCATAATATGGTTTCAACCGGTGCCCATTCACTTTAAGTTCATTACCCGTAGCTAAACTACGAATTTCCACTTTGCACCATGAGAAAACACATTAGTCACAATAAAAGGTCCAATCCAACGTGACCTTAATTTACCCGGAAATAATTGCAAACGAGAATTAAACAAAAGCACTTTCTGCCCAATGCAAAATTGTTTCTTAGAAATCATATTATCATGAAAAGCTTTCGTTTTTTCCTTGTAAATCCATGAGCTTTCAAATTATCATATTATCACGAATCTCCTCTAGCTCTTGAAGTTGTAACTTTCTTTGCTTTCCAGCCCCATCCAACTCCATGTTGCATTGCTTAATAGCCCAAAACGCCTTATGCTCAATTTCCACGGGTAAGTGACAAGGTTTACCATAAACAAGCCTAAAAGGAGACATCCCAATAGGTGTTTTATATGCGGTTCTATACGCCCACAAAGCATCATTAAGTCGCAAGCTCCAATCTTTCCTTGTGGGATTCACCGTCTTTTCAAGAATTGATTTCACCTCTCGGTTGGAAACTTCGGCTTGTCCATTAGTTTGCGGATGGTAGGGAGTTGCAATCCTATGCGACACATTGTACTTCCTTAACAAGCTTTGCAAGAACCTTTTTGAAGTGTGAACCTCCATCGCTAATTATAGCCCTTGGAATTCCAAACCTTGCAAAAATATTAGCTTGCACGAAATCTGAAACAACTTTAGAATCATTAGTTGGGGTGGCTTTAGCTTCCACCCATTTCGAGACATAATCCACAACAAGCAAAATATAATAATTCCCATTAGAATTGACAAAAGGGCCCATAAAATCAATTCCCCATACATCAAAAACCTCCACAAATTGAATAATAGTTTGCGGCATTTGATTTCGAGCACCTAGATTGCCGGTTCTTTGGCACCTATCACATGTGATACAAAATGCATGTGCATCCTTAAACAAAGTTGGCCAAAAGAAACCACATTCTAATACCTTGAGAGCGGTTCTCTTGCTCCCAAAATGTCCTCCACAAGCATATGAGTGGCAAAAAGACAAGATAGAATTAAATTCAATTTCGGGAACACACCTACGTATTACTTGGTCACTACAATGTTTCCATAAGTATGGATCATCCCATATGTATTGGTTTCCTAACTTCTTAAGTTTGTCCCTCTCAGCACGAGACAAGTTCTTTGGGATTTGTTTAGACACTAAGTAATTAACAATATCAGCGTACCATGGTTCTCCAAAGGCAATGGAGAATAGTTGCTCGTCCGGGAAACTTTCACGCAACGGGATAGTCTCCTTGTCCACAGCAAGTCGGCTCAAATGATACGCAACGGTGTTCTCAATTCCTTGCTTGTCTTTAATTTCAAGATCAAACTCTTGCAAGAGTAAAATCCATCGTATGAGCCTCGGTTTCGCCTCTTTCTTTGTAAGCAAGTATCTAAGTGCTTTGCATGATCGAAAAAGACAACAACTTTTGTACCAATTAGATAAGAGCGAAACTTTTCTAAAGCAAAAACAATGGCTAATAACTCCTTTTCAGTGGTTGTGTAGTTTTGTTGAGCCTCATTTAACGTTCTAGAAGCATAATAAATGGCATGAGGTAACTTCCCCACACGCTGCCCAAGCACCGCACCAACCGCATAGTCACTTGCATCACACATGAGCTCAAACGGCTTACTCCAATCCGGTGGTTTAATGATAGGGGCTGAAATCAAAAGTTCTTTCAAACTATTGAATGCCGCCACACACTTCTCATCAAAGTTAAAAACCACATCTTTTTGCAATAGGTTACAAAGTGGTGATGCTATCTTGGAAAAGTCCTTGATGAACCTACGATAAAAACCGCATGACCAAGAAAAGAACGAATCTCCTCACCGTAGTGGGAGGGGTTAGAGCACGAATAAGGTCTATCTTAGATTTATCGACTTCCAAGCCTTTAGAAGATATTATATGGCCTAAAACTATGCCATGAGTTACCATGAAATGGCACTTCTCCCAATTTAGCACAAGATTTGTTTCAACACATCGTTCAAGGATTAGAGACAAATTGTTCAAGCAAAGGTCAAAGAATCACCAAAGACACTAAAGTCATCCATGAACACTTCGATTATGTTTTCAACATATTCGAAAAGATACTTACCATACACCTTTGAAAAGTAGCCGGAGCATTGCATAAGCCAAAAGGCATCCTCCTATAAGCAAAAGTACCGAAAGGACAAGTGAAAGTAGTTTTCTCTTGGTCCTCCGGTGCTATCACAATCTGATTATAACCTGAATAGCCATCAAGAAAGCAATAGTAAGAATGTCCAGCTAAACGTTCAAGCATTTGATCAATAAAAGGTAAAGGAAAGTGATCTTTTCTAGTGGTGGCATTCAATTTTCTATAATCAATACAAACCCTCCAACCGGTTTGCACACGAGTTGGGACAAGTTCATTCTTATCATTCTCCACCACCGTTACCCCCGATTTCTTTGGTACCACTTGTACCGGGCTTACCCACTTGCTATCGGAGATGGGGTAGATAACACCCACGTCCAAAAGCTTGAGTATCTCCTTTTTCACAACTTCCATCATGGGAGGATTCAAACGGCGTTGCGCTTCCCTTGTAGGCTTTGAATCATCCTCCACTCGGATCTTATGCATACAAACGGCAGGGCTTATACCCTTGATGTCGGCAATTGTCCATCCTATGGCCGTCTTGTACGTCCTTAGCACCCTTAGAAGTTTTTGCTCCTGTAATTCATTAAGCTCGTTAGAAACAATCACGGGTAAATCTTCGTTGTCACCCAAGTACAAGTACTTTAAGTGACTTGGAAGAGGTTTCAATTCTAAACTTGGAGGTTTAACAATAGATGGCACAAGTTTTTCATTATTGCAAGGTAAAGAAGCATATGAAATATTCTTAGTTGCTGATTTTTCCGGTAATGAGTCAAGAGAACCAATGGTTTCTTTCATCTCATCACTATACGCATAACCGTTGTCAATAGGAGTAGTGAGCACGGTTTCCAAAGTATCACCACCATTCAACTCAAACATTTGTTGCGCCAATGTGTCCATCATATCAATGGAGAAACAAGAGTGAACATCGCTAGGATATCTCATCGTCTCGAAAATGTTGAAACGTATTATTTCTCCATCAAACTCCATAGTTAGCGTTCCCTTGTCCACATCAATTATGGTTTTCGCCATTTTCATGAAGGGACGCCCAAGTATCAATGGAAGAGACGAGTCCGGTGAACCTTCATCCATCTCTAACACGCAAAAGTCCGCTGGAAATACAAGTTGATTAACCTGCACAAGAACATCCTCAACAATACCCATTGGGTAGACATTAGAACGATCGGCTAATTGCAACACAATTCCAGCCTTTTTAAGAGGACCAAGATCAAGTGAATTATACATAGACGCGGGCATGACATTAACGGAAGCACCTAAGTCCAACATAGCTTTATTAAATGTAATGTTACCAATTGTGACGGGAATGTCAAAGCTACCCGGGTCCTTGCACTTAAGTGGGAGTTTATGTTGTAAGATTGCCGAAGCATTCTCCCCCACACTAAGCACTTCATTACCTTTGAGCCTTTGCTTATTGGTACACAAGTCCTTCAACACCTTTGCATACTTTAGAACTTGCTTGATTGCATCTATGAGTGGTATGTTCACATGGATCTTTTTTAGAACGTCTAAAATCTCCTTTTCTAGTTCCGCCTTCTTAGAACTTGCAAATCTGCGAGGGAAAGGTAGAGGAGGAACATAAGTAGAAACCAGAGTTTTAGAGTTAGGAATAGGTACCTCAGAAATTTGGGGAGAATCCTCGGTTTTCTCCTCCAAAACAGGTTCCTTTGGTGTTTCCACCACGCCCGAATCAGCAACTTCGGGTTGCACAAGTTGTGTACCACTTCTCAATGTAATTGCATGAACACCCTCTTTTGGGTTGATAGGTTGAGAAGGGAGTTTCCCACCATTTTGTGCCTTCAATTGATTCAACTCCATAGCCATAGAACCAACTTGAGTTTGCAACTCCTTAACCGAACTCTCCGTTCTTTGCATAAAAGATTTCAGCAACTCCTCCATATTGGACCCCATATTTTGAGGTTGTTGTTGTTGTTGAAATTGTTGTCTCGGTTGGAATTGTTGTTGTTGAGGTTGAAATCCACTCGGGTTGTTGAAACTAGATTGTTGAGCCGCTCCTTGCTTATTGGCATAGCTAAAGTTGGGGTGATCTCTCCATCCCGGATTGTAAGTGTTGGAGTAGGGATCATACCGTCTTTGTTGATTTGGAAAGATCGCATTAGCTTGCTCGTCTTCATAAGATTGAGAGGAACTCGGTATCACCGCGGCTGCAACTTGTTGAAGCATTGCGTTCATGTTACCCATTTGTTGACGAAGCTCTTCAACCTCGCTCACTTCACTCACCCTTCTTAGAATCACATCCGAACCACGACTCAAGAATTGTTGTGAGTTTTGCCATGTTTTCAATCAACTCTCTAGCTTGTGCCACCGTCTTGTTAACTAGTGCACCACCACCCGCAGCGTCGAGGAGATTCCTATCACTTGATTGGAGTCCTTCATAGAAATATTGAATGATCATAGCATCACTAAATTGGTGGTGAGGGCAGCTGGCCACCAATCTCTTATATCGTTCCCAACATTCATATAGAGATTCTCCCACATTTTGCTTCATCCCACAAATCTCCTTGCGAATTTGAGTAGCCTTTGATGCAGGAAAATATCTCTCTAAAAGAGTTTCTTCAACCCATTCCATGTTGTGACACTTCCGGGAGGTAAATAGAACAACCAATCCTTAGCACTATCCATTAAAGAGAAACGGAAAACTTTCAACATTGCACCATCCGTGTGCAACATCCGCCGGAAGCATAGACGTGACAATGGTGTGGAAGTCCATAAGATGTTTGTTTGGATCTTCATTCACCATGCCATGGAACTTTGGTAATTCTCTAAGCAACCCCGGTTTAATTTCAAAAGTAGAGTCCGTTTGAATACACCCGTTGTATATCAAGCCTATGAGAAGCTAAGTCCTTGAGTGAACGATTTGCATCACCCATTGCTCCTTGTTCTTCCACGTGTGGTTCCTCTACGATTGGAACCTCTTTTCCTTCTTCTTGTTGTCGGAAAATCTCTTCTCCTACTTCCTCCTCGTGCTCGTCCGTTGTGTCTTGACTTGGTTGGAGTATTGTGCCGCGTCGAGTAGCTATCCCGCACCTTGGATAATTCCAATCCTTAGAAGCCAGAGATTAGTTACATGCAAACAATTCTCGCAAACAAGTGAGAAACAAGACAAGAAACAAAAAGCAAAGATGAAAGCAGAAATTGTAAAAAGAAACACTACAAGAAAACTGGGTTTTAGCGACTACTCTGATTCAGTTGGTACAGGGACGTTTTCTGAGGTTGGAGGTTTGTAGCAACAGACCTGGCAACTGATTCTCTCTGTGACTAAAGCCTTCTTTGCTAAAGACCTGGACCAACCATGCTGCTGGAAGAGATATATTTCAACTAAATGAGACGACGAAGGTTTTTAGTCGATATAATTTTCCAGTAACTACTGGACGTCGTTGGTAGAACCATAAACATTTGTTGCTGAAACATTTAACCCGCAGATTTGTTTGTTGCTGAAGCCTATTAAATCGTTGGTGGAGGTTGCCAGTTATAAAACACTGTCAGCCGCTAAAGGATTTCACTTACTCAGTTTGAGTTGGTGAAGGTGTTTGATATTGTTGGCCAAGGATTTTTACCACCCAATATTTTGACGGCCATGAGTTTTATCCACTATAATACAGTCGGTAGAGGGTTTTAGCCCGACTGGTTAAGGTGTTGGTGTGAGTTGGTAAAGGGTTTTAGCCCGACTGGTTAAGGTGTTAGTGTGAGTTGGTAAAGAATTCAACCAACATCAGATCCGGTCATTGGCGTTTACTTGGTGAAGGCCCTCTGAGGATTTGAGCTGCCATATTTTAATTTTCAAAGTAATATCGAATGTCATTAATATTGAAAATATCCAAAACATGGAACTACAAAATCCATACACATCTTCTGGTTAACCGAAGAAACTTGGAACATATTCTCATGCTCACATCCTAAATCACATTAAATGAAAAAGAAAACTGACCAGAATACTAAAGACACCAAGGACACACGAGAGATAAGGCTGTCATTGAGGGATTGGTAGCAAATCAAGAGTCAGGATCCGGGTCTGTACTTTACTAAGCTCTGACTATTGATAGTCCCTCTGTTCCTCTGTTCCTCTGCATGTATGTGTTTCAATTGGGTAGGCCTCGAGTCTATGCAATAGCATTAACAACAACAATGATCAGACTACGCTATGACGTTACATCCACTTGCAAATTAATTCTACAGATAACACGTTTTTTCTCTCTTAATCACGGAAGATATCAAGAAAAAAAGAAAGAGTGCTGCTTGTAAGAGAAGCTGGTTTTATCATCGAAAACCACATTTTCCAGCACCAGCGAAGACAAGTTAATGTAAGCAAAACTCATGGAAAACATGGCTATGTAAACAAAGTTACCATTTCCAAACTTGATGGTATTCCAAATCTCTGGTTCTTTCCCTTTAGAGAGATGAATAGACTTGGAATAACAACCACCCTTGATGTTTGAGACACCATTATAACTCCAGCAGTGTAAATCGTCTTAAATGAAATACCGGTTCTGATATGCTGACAAAGTTGTCTTCCCATGTCTGCAAATCATGATAATCAAAATAAGAAAGGTGAGAATAAAAGATAGCTATTATAGACTTGAAAGTCCACAAAAGTTTAAGGTTCTGAAATTTCGTCAATACCTAACTCATTCGGATTTACTGAAATATTTCCCCAATGATCCAGATACTCGCTAAAACCAAATTTTCTTGTTTTGAATTAGATCACACACTTTATAACTGGCCACTCAAATGAGAAAGAACTGATCCGTAGGTTGTAGCCGCACCAATTCGACACTTTCAGCTTCAGTACTAGAGCTTCATCATCAAGAAAACCATGAATTTTTTGTCCTTGTTGATTTTCTTTAGACCTTCAACATCCATGTACTCCAGACTGATCTTCGGAGCCTGTAATTCGAAGTAGAACACTTAATATGGCGAAATACAATCACATGATGGTAACTGAATATCAAGGATTGCACCAGAGAATACTCGAAGGATTATGATTGCATAGTGTAGTATAGTATGCTGACTAAGCTGAGAGACAGAGGTTCAGACTTAAACAGATTCCTAATAAACTATTACACTAGTTGGCCAATAACACAAGAAGCAAAGTGCAAAGCAGAAAAATTTATCACCCTAAAAGACTAAAAGCGTCACAATTATTAATTGTGCCCTGATAAATTAATAAACAAAGGACGAAATATTGGACTGTTACAATATCCACGACAAACTATATACAGATATGATCGATCTCATCTAAAGACCCAGTAGTAAATGCATAATCAAGTATGGAATATGCCTTAGAAATGGTAACAAGCATGGCTGCAAAATTGTGACATTGCAACAAAACATAGATGATCTCAAGTATGGAGGAGAAATCAATCCTGGAGAAAGTTATACCTCTTATCTACCCAACTCACATACCCAAACAGATGCACTCTTTATCTCGTTTTGATGCAACTCGATAACCGCAACACAACCTGATGTTAAGTACAGCTGCAGTATCCATCTTGAACAAGCATTGTGTCACAAAACATGCAGGAAGTATGCACACAAGTTCAACTCAACAACTTCGGTTTGATGATAATTTTACTTCAAAATTTAAAATCTAGAGAAATCCAGCAGACAAACACATATAACTAAAAGGATAGCAGTACTGGGTTATACATTAGCTTTCGGAGCAAGAGTAGACACTACACTAGTAGTCGCATACTAGCAGTTAACTCAAAATGTATTGGATTTATCTGTATATACCTCAAATTAAAATTCAGAGAAGATATGAAGGAGTCCATAAACCCAAGCGGCTCTAGGTCATTCAAGAAATCATGCTCTAGCAGAGCTAATGGAAGAGTGACATGTATCTTCCAGGAAATCCAGCCTCTCCTGTAAAAAAATCAGATTCAAATTGCTCATTAGATAATTCCAAAGGAACAATTCGTCAAACTACTAAGTAACAACATTAAGACATCAGACCTATTCACAATAGTTTCGCTTTGTTTACCTCATTATAGATGTTAGCAGTTCTTGGATACATCTATGAAAGTACAGACTGTCTGCTCAAAACAAGAAAACTGTTCCGTAGGCTACCAAATGGATCACTTGGGAGTATACAAACTTTGGAAGAGTGACATGTATCTTCCAGGAAATCCAGCCTCTCCTGTAAAAAAATCAGATTCAAATTGCTCATTAGATATTCCAAAGGAACAATTCGTCAAACTACTAAGTAACAACATTAAGACATCAGACCCATTCACAATAGTTTCGCTTTGTTTCCTCATTATAGATGTTAGCAGTTCTTGGATGCATCTATGAAAGTACAGACTGTCTGCTCAAAACAAGAAAACTGTTCCATAGGCTACCAAATGGATCACTTGGGAGTATACAAACTTTTGATTCACATATTTACAGGCACCCCATCTGACAGAGAAAGAATGCATCAGTTCCTTAATAGAGGGTCGAACAGATCCACATATTTACAAGAAAAACTTTTGATTCCAGTTATCAATTATCTACACAATTCATCAAGGATGCAACACTTGCTACTGAATTATTTAGGTAGCAGATTGCTACTGAATGATTTCAAGTTGCAACAGCCAAAAAAAAAATTAAGTTTAACCAATTTAAATTACTTTTTTTTGTGCTAAATAGTTATCTGAAGAACTACGAAAAAGAGAGAGATAGATAGAGTAAGTTACCCAAAATCCTTTTTGTTTGGAGGATCTGTGAAAAGCATTTTCAACGTTCGGAAGCTATGATAACCATCATCAGCACTCAGACGCTTTACTGTTGTTGCCTTGCTGACATGTTTTCATGCAGAGAGGCCTAGTGGCAAGATGAAGCACCCTTCAGGTATTCTCTTCAGGCATGTGTTTGAACAAAGGTAAACCATTAGGACTCTCAACTTTACATATTTTAAAAATAAAAAAACTTGTACACAAGAACATATCTGACAATAAAAATGAGACATGAAAAGAAGGATAAACACAAACCTGATGGAGTTAAAAGTTCTCATATGGATCCAGTTAGGATGGTGTCATCCTTTGAAGTAGCTTCTTCTTGATCATAAATGACTTATGGGAAGGCTGAATAACGTAAAACCAAATTAAAATTCAATTAGTATGTAACTGAAGCAGAATCAAAAGACGAAGATTGATACAGAGAAAAGCAAAAGACAAGAGTAAAGAGACGGAAGAGTCGCCATTATCGCTTCTAGTTCAAAAGTCGGAACAACATATTGCACTAAGAGAAAGCATTCTTGTTTATTTGATCCTTCCACTGAATACACATGGTTCTGCCATCAATCCAATACAAACATTCAGACAATTATATATTTTTCAAACGACAGCCAAAATAATAGATGATAACTTATATTTTTCCAATACAAGTACCACCATCTCCATTACCTATATATGACCATCAAAAGCACCATCATCTTTATTACATGGAAAGAATAATCAAATTAGTACTAAAAGAAGCCTTTGACGATCAAATATAAGTTAATTTATAAATTATGAACAAATGAAAATAATGAACAACAGAACATAAGCGGAGATATTCTAAATAGATATGTCAGGGTGTAGCAAAATCAGCACACATATCAGACAGGGATAACTGATTAATTCCAACTTCTCATCATCAACATATATAGATTCAAAATCAGAAACTAAACTTAAAAGAAAAAATCAAAAGAAATCACATATAGGCATCAGATCTTCCTATTCAACTGAAAATCACAATCCTTAGATTGAATACTCATTTCAAGTCGTGTAAGTGCTCATCATCTGCCACAATTTCAAAACAAAGAAGAATAAAAATAAAAACAATGTTTACCACTGCAAAGCAAAGAACCCCATCTTACTCAGCTGAAAATGAAGAAAATCAATAATCAAAATCATTTGAAATTGGTTACTAAAACATAAATAAAGCTCAAAAAACACAAAATCTATAAGCTCAGACCTGTAGTTGTTCATATCTATGAGTTCAACATTTTACGGCTTCATCTTAATGATTCATCCAACCCAAAAACCAAATTACTTCAGAATGATTCAGCCAACATTTTATGGCTTCATCTTAAGATTCAGCAAACCCTAAATTTATTTCAAATCCTCAATAACAAGACTGTCAAGTACATCAGAATGTTGTTAAACAAAAGTCTGAAGCTTGAACTGTAAACAAAATCAATTAAAATCAGCAAACCAAATCAATAAAAATCAACAGCAATATTCTCCCCATCTTTCTTCTTCTTAATCTTCAAGAGTATAGCAAGATCGAGGAAATAAAAACAAGAAATAATGGTTTTATTTCTCTAGGGTATTGATTTGTTGTTGATTTTGTAAATTGAAGATTAGGTGCTTTTGTTTCAAATCGAAATGAGGTTTTGAAGAAACGACTCATAAGAACTGGTAGTGAATCACGACAAGGTGTTGTTGATTATGATAAGCCAGGAGATTGAAGAATTAGATTTGAGTTAGGGAGAAAGTTAGGGTTAGGGAGAAAGGGGGAGCACCGACGAAACTGAGAAGAGGCGGAGATAAAAGAAAAATTAGATCTAAAGAAATTGCTGCAGTGGCGGCCACCAAATGGGCGAAGAAGAGTGAGAGATGCAGATTTTAGAGAAATCGGACGGGATGGTGGAGGCGTGAATAAAGTTTTAGGATTATTATCTAGGGATTTAATACGAGAGATAAAGAAAGAATAGCAGGTGGAGGTTTTTTAAGCGTCGGATCTTTTCTAATCTCAAGAAATACAAGTAGTGATGTTGTTTGATTTTGCTCACCACCAAATTTACACACACAAAAGAAAACCACAATCTGTATGATATGTACTCGACCAGTAGAAAACACGTATGCAAACACAAGATGCGAAAATCTCTCCCCCGTTAATTTGGCTTACACTATGGTGGGTACTTTATGCTTTGTCTGATGCAAAACCAAACACGTCACAGACATCTACTTCGAAGAAAGCATCTTCCATTTGCGTGGGACCTACTTATCTTCTTCAAACGCCAAAGAGTGGTCTTTTTTTTTTTTTTTTTGAAAGACCAAAGATTGGCCTCATGTCATGCAGGGTGTGTTGTACAAAACACAAGGTCCCAAACGATCAACTTTTTTATATATATACTTTTTGACCCACCTTATTTTTGCTTACTTATTTAAATCAAGGTAGAGATACCACGTCGCATTATATTATTTATTAGTTGCCTAATAATGGAGGGTGTAAGCTAATTCCTATGCCAAAAATATGATGGTTGTCACACGTGTCTATCAACTAATTTTTTGGCGGCTTAAACTAGTGGGTAGAAGTATTTACCTTCAAAGGTGCACTTTGTTGTTGGCAAACCTGGTTCTTGAAAAGCTGTTATCAACACTCGATAACTTAATGGTCAGTATAGGTACCTTTCAACAGATGGTTTGGCGGCTAAAATTAGTATTCAGAACTCTATAGCTTTTATTGCATCTTTTAGTTGTTAAATCTGGGTGCCCGAAAGCTACTAGCCACATGTATGATATTTTAGCTGGTAAAGCATTATAGCAAAAGGCTCTGTCAACTTGTGTTGTTGAAAATTGCCGGTTAGAAGCTTCACGCAAGTGTGCATGTTTTTAGTTGCAAAAACACGGTTGTTAGAGGGTTCCACCGACAACAGTTGGTAAGAAAATGGTCGCTAAAGCCAAGTTTTCTTGTAGTGAAACTAAAAACTTAATAACTAGCCATGTGCCTCCCGGCAGCGGCGCCAAAATTTGATCGGTTGTCGTATGCACAAAAATAATTCACTTTCCTAAATATATGAATGATAATGAAAGAGTTCGTATCCACAGAGAGGCGATTGTAGTTATTTCGTAATCAATTTCTTAAAGTAACCAATTGGGGGATTTCTTATTTCTATTTAAACAATAAAAACAAATTAAAAGCAAAGTAAATTGTAGAAAGTAATCAATGGAGAGAGATATTGGTCAAGGAATTCATCTTCAAACTTAGACATGTGCGTGCATATGTGATTAGAATTACGATTTAATCTCTTGTGTTATTAAAAGCCTAGAGAATCAAGAAAGCAAGATAATCTATTAATTTCTCAAGTTCATCAACACACACATTAGGGCTGCGTATGTGAATTCTACCTAAAGAATAACCTAACGCCTTGCGCTAATCAAGTTCAATTCCTAGGAGCATTAAGTTTGTAAATAGGCTAATCAATGCAATTGTCATGCGTTGCGCAAAACAATTCGGACAATGGTCAAACTCTACATATGATTACGAGAGTGTATCACTACAAACCGTAAACATATCATGCTACTTGTATTCAAGGTTATCGCTTGATGAAAAACCCTAAAATAGCTATGGACTAAGATGCAAGTTCAATTAATTGGCCACTTAACTAATCAAACACCATAATCCTATCACAATACTTCAATCATGTGATCATAAAAACCGAGAGAATTGAACGATAAACAAGAGAGAAAACTAATACATAAAGCACACACAAGTTTTAGAAATCGGACTACATCCTTAACCAATAATAGAGAATTTAGCTACTCATAGCTATGGAGTTCATCATCATCAATATTCAAAAATAAAACAAGGAAGAAGAAGAACAAAACCAAACCCTAGAAGCGTAAACAAAACGGCTCTCCAAAGTTCCAAGAATAAGATATATGATGAGATGTAGAAGACCTTCCCTTTTATAACTTTCTCCAACTTCTAAAACTAGGTCTAGTCTTCAAAGTCCATTAGTTGGAAATTCACCCGGCCCACGAGTAAGAGAAACCCGTGTAGAAAATAAGCCCCAAAACGGTCACCGAAACCGGGATTGTGGCCGGAAATCGGTAGGAAAGTCGCAGGAAAAAGCCCGGTGGCAGGGGCAAAGTCCGCTCGGTCACCGGACAACGGGTCGGATCGGTCGGGTCAACGGGTCAGCTCGGTCCAACTCGGTCAAACCGAGTCAGGGGGTGTCAAACCGGGTTAGACCGAGCCAGGGTGTGAGTTGTCAGATGAGTCAGAGTCACTTGCCAGACTAGTCAGATCTTAGCAGGGCTGAGTGACTTTAGCCTAGGTTACTTGCACATCCTGACCTGTGTATAGCAATCATTGTGCTGCAACCTTCTTCAGCCAAGATGGCCGTACTTCCTCCACTGCAGCTTCCAAATTCAATTTCACCAGCTCCATTGCCTATGCACCTCAGCCATTCAGACCTACCACTGCAACAATTCATAATCACCACCAGTTCACATGCCAGCAACCACCAACCTTAGGCCACTAGTCCATTCCCATCTCCACCTGGTACTCAATTTCATAGCACAGACTCATACCCATCTGCTCTGTTGCTCTCATTCTCAGCTGCAGACTCGAGCTTCACCTACCATTCCATTTCATTAACTCAGGTCAAAATGGCAGCAACACTTCAGCTCAACAAACTCAGGCCATCTCCATTCTCTATAACTATGAAACCACAAGCATTTGCCATCTCACTCACCGCCACAATCACCATCTCAGCCAAAGAATACAACCCCCGCCATCAGCCTTAGTGACAATTTACTACACAAAGTGCCTTGCAGACTTATTTGCTTCTATTTCAAACTTGACCAACATAACCTCGCTAACTAAACCATCCATCGCAATTCCTCATCCCGATTACTCCATTGCCCAGTCAACATCACAGCTGCCATGACACTTCCATGAGCAACACAGATCATCCAACAGCATCATCTGACCCTTCTTGAACCACACAACATCACCACTTCATTGAGCCCACCTGCAATATCCCTAACATCCATCACTTCACTGCAGCACAATTTCAGTGATCCAAAACACCACCTGAGGCAACTCAATTCTTCTCAGCTTCTAAGACCCATGTACATAACCTTCACAATTCATGCCTATATCTGCAGAGCCATACCAAGTTCCAGCTGCAACACATTCAACTCCATGACCACTTCACTGGACTTTCAACAAACCCTATCATTCATCTAAAGTAGCTTCATAGCAAGCATATAGTTGCAACTTGGCTTGCACCTGCAAGTCACCAAACCACCTGTAGCATCAACACCATAGCAGCATCACCTGAAATAACAGCAGCAACCCCTAACAGATCCATCATCACTGACAATTCACTTCCACCTGAGCTAAATCACCAATTCTGTCTCCAGCTGCACTGGAACCACCATAACTGCATCACCATCAAACCCACAAATGCAATCAAATCAACTCAGGCAGCAACCAGTTGTATAGCTGCACATCACAGAACCATCACTGAAGCACCATTCATACTCAGGCTTCAATTTCACAACCACATACACACCACTGCCAGAATTACTTAGCCATTTGAACCATGCCAGAGTTACACTCCACCTCGACAAGGCAGACACCATGCGTGAGGCACCCTGGGGGTTTAGTTTGTCAAGTTGAAGTACAATCTCTCCCAAGAATTTGTAGCCTGATCCATCCTTAGCATGGGAATTAACTGGCGATGCACAGAAACCACCAATGATCGGAGCACACCTTGTTTGATTGCGCAAGTCAAAGGCAGGATGCTTTAACAGGTTCCGCACATTCTTGACATTTCCAGGAATATCTGAAATGGCTTGAAGACCAAACCATTTATTTACAACCAAATAGTCAGGTTCCCACTTGCCATAGAAATCAGCTAGACATCATCACGGGTTTTGCCAGGGTGTTGTACCAAGGCTGTTAGAGCTGCAAACTGGTCGGTCATGTTCGTCGCGGTCTTGTACTCATTCAGAGCAAGTTCTATGATCTGGGAATCCTCAAGAGTAGCCAAATAGGAAAAAGCAATGTTCTTCAAAGCGCGTCGTGATACATTGGAATGGTTGAAGACATACGGATCAGAGCTTCTGTTGTTTTCAACCGTTTTCAAAAATTCTGCTTTGAGTTATATACAATACTTCCTTCAATGCCCAATATCACAGCAGCTGCATTATTGAATCCGGTAAAACCCCTAACCAACATAAGGCCATTTCAGTTGCTAATCAAAACTTCACACTTCCTGGCACTTTCAGAGTATTCCTAGCATACATCTATAGCTGCACTCCATAACTGCAACTCTCAACTTCTGTAGCTTCTCGCACTCCAGCATCTCTGTCTTATCTCGACCCAGCAATCATCACTCCATGGCAGACTCGAGATTGTCTCACTTCACCACCAGCAACTCATTTCAGCTCATGTCTCGGCTTCCACCTTCCTTATCTCAACAGTCTCATCGATTGCCACAGACCCATATAAACCTTGAACTCAAAAAAAACCAATGGCACAACTCTTTACCTCGAACCATTCCACAACAGCAGCAACCACGACAGCTTCATCTCATCAATCGGCAGAAACCCTAACTTCTGAGTTACAAATTCGATCTAATTCACCACTGCCAATTCGAAATCTAACTCAAACCCAACAGCAACTCAGTTCTTCTTTATTGAATCCTCAATTCTTCTCATAACAATAACCACTTCAATCTCCTCAATCGAACATCACAGAGACCCATCACTTCTAACATTCCAAACACCAGCTGCTCCTCCTTCTTGTCGATCTGAATAGCAACTCCTTCATCTCGATCTGCTCAAAGAATCAACCCATCTTCTCGAATACGAAATCCTCATTCTGTAGCAGCAACAATTTCTCTTTCTCACTGAATCTCTCCCTGAATTTTTCTCAACACGTCGAACTCATAGCCGCCTTCATTTTCTCTCGAGTTGAATGGTAATGATTGAGAATTTATTTTCTCTGAATTTTTGGTTCTGTTGTAAGGAAGTGATGGTGGATATAGCCACCCAGGTCTGGCAGATAAGGGGTACCCAGCTGGTAGCCCCTTAACATTTGTTGGCTGTCATTTAACACCTCTCCAAAAGAAAGTTGTCCCTTAACCTTGGGTCAGCTCCATATATCACTTGCTCGTGAGATGACAATTTCGCCTTTGGCTCAATTTGGGTGATTTCCGCTTCTTTTCCTCCGTGCGACTCCGTAATACCTAATAACTCAAAAGAACGCATAAAGTACATAATTCACAAGAAAAATAACAAAGAAAGCATAAACTCTGTATAGTAAATACGGTGTATTCTACACCTATCAATCGCTAAGCTAAAAAATATGTTTCTTTCCAGAAAATTAAAATTTATCAAAACTTTTTTCTCTAAATACATATTAAAAAAAATATCAACAACAAGTTTTTTTTTTTTTTTTGATAATCACGAGCTATTATTCACAATATCATGATGTAATTCAAACGACTAAGTAAATATCTGAATAGCAGGTGATGTGAATTCAACTAAGCAAGCAAAAAGTGAAAGCAAAAAAGTACTTTTTGCTGACATCAACAAATCTTTCAGAAAATTTATTTTCTTAAAGAACATTAAACTAGGGACATTAAAAGGGTTACCAAATTTTTCCAAATATTATGAACTAGTAAATGAGTTGCTCACCCCACTGATATGCTTATAGTTGCCTTATGTTCTTCAGATATTGTTACCCCCACCAAATATGTTAGATTCAAATTCATACCATATTTGTGTCCCCAACTACTTTTTGTATCATTAGAGAAGCTAGATTACATGCACCATTTTTCTAAGTTTGCCGTTTATGTATTAGCATGTTAGGATGTTCAAGTATAGGAGTCTTGCAAAAATGTTGTTAATGGATCATCCTTCATTTATAAAACGTTCACTCATAGCATTATTTAGATGAGGATTGAGGACAACAGTTTATGAACTAGGATCTAAACAAGGTGAACGAACTCTTTGATACTAAACAATGACGCTAACATGTCATGAACCAATATTTCATTTGAAATTCTTCTCATGGCAATACCATTAGGAAAGGTTTTGACCGTATGGATAGTAGGTTCTCTTTAATGCCATTAGCAAGAAGTTGTTATTCACCCTTTATAAAGTAATCATGGCATACGTATCATGTCATCCTATAAACTATTTCACACTGTCCAAAATCTTTCACCGAGAAACTATCATACGGTTGAAGATCCACGCAGTTCTAAACATATTGCCGTGTGATTCCATTTACCATGTGACCAAACATTATACTCTGTCCCGTATAAAATAGGTCTTTCATTTTTCTATTTTTACCTTTTTTCTTTTTTCTTTTCTGAAGAAAATAAGGACTACTATCTAAAATATATACATCCGTAGTCAAAATTTAAAATAAGCTCAGATCGCCCCAATTTATTATACTCTTATTTGTGGCCGGTCAACTTTTGGCCTTCACTGGAAGCGTTAGAAAAGGGTGCGATCCAAAGAAAAGTGCGCAATGATTTTATACAAAAAAAAAAGATTCACGGGAAGATAGTTTAGCAATTGTGTTATTAAATTGACCCTCTATTTTAAAATATTCTTGGCTACATCCTGTAACCAATGGTACAGGTGATAAATTGTCCTTACTCGTCTTAGTATTTATTTATCTTTTTGAAAGAAAAGGTTATATTGAAAAAGCATGAATAATAGAGAGTTACACTAAAGCAAATACAACCCCAGGTCCCAAGACTGTGAATGAAAAATGCAGAGATTGCATAACATCTGCAAAGATCTATCAAGCTAAAACTGCAAATAGAATGCAGTTAACTACCAAACTATAATTGATATTTTAACACCTCAACCAATGCAGTGAGATTGGAAGGAGAAACAAGAGACTGCAAACATAAGAACTGCAAAAATCCTCCCAAGCTACATATGCAATAGGAGCAGGATCACATTACCTAAATATAGTTGAAGCTATAATACCCCAATCAATGCAAGAATATTTCTAGTCAACGCAGCTGAATGCAGACCAAGACAGGTAAATTGCAGATGAAAACAGTGCATGTTCCTCTTCTGAAAATCCTGGAACTCGTTCCATTTTCTGATGACACGAATAAAGGAGATTAGTCACTCATAAGTGTCTCCCATCTGCTCCAAATTAGACTATGGGTAGTATCCCTTGACCATTTCTTACCTTTGAAGTGCGCGATGCTTTGAACTATATGAACCATCTTCACGGCGTTATTCCACAAGCTTCTACATTGGGGTTGGTCGTCAATGTCAGGCATATCCACTTAATTAGCAAGACAACTCTTGATAAGAACCAATCTACCATCTTTATTCAATTTTCTTTTATTCAAGTCTCCAACTTCGCTTCATTCGCCAAAACATGCTCCCAAACAAACATTTGCGCCAATGTGAGCCAATTGGAATTCCATGGTGTGAGTACCAAAAATCTACTGTGTCATGTGGCACAACATTAAAGGTGGAGAAACTTATTATTATATTACAACGACACACACAACATCTCTTTTTAGGATGCTTAATTATGAGGTTATCTTCATTAACGTGTGGCGCATAATTAAAGGTTGGAGTAGCAAAGTACGCTACAACGTAGTATACCAAAACACTACCAAGATTTATTAATTATTAAGCAATAGGCTATAGTATAGGAACGTGGGTGTGTCTGTTTGACAGAGGCAGCTGAGCAGCCTATACAGCATTTCATGCGAAGGCGCAAGGTCTTCACTCACGTGGCTTAGTGTATGTGGCATCCTATGACTAGCGAAGGTACACAACCAATGAAGGTATAACTTGAACGGAGGTTTTACAGTTCACGATAGCACATAGAGGAATCTAAGGTGGCATCCTCTGACTGGCGAAGGTACGCGGCCAATAAAGGTACAACTTTTACGGAGGTTAATTTCACAGTTCACGATGGCACGTGGAGGAAGCTAAGGTGGCATTGTCTGACTGGACACTATACCAAAATAGCCTTTTTGTGACGTTTATAAACGTTGCGCATAATTTGTGCAAACGGTAATAATCATGGCAAACGGCGCGATTGGTGGGTAACAAATATTATGCGTTGCACAAATTATTTTGAGCAACTTTTATTAACGTTGCACAATTGTGGTGCAACGGTTTTTTTGCTTATTTGTACAACGTATATTTTAATTTGTACAACGTATATTTTAAATTGTGCAACGGTTGTTAAAACTTTTGTGGGTCACATTTTGGTTTTTTTCAACATTTTATTTGATTGGTTCTTTGTTATATCCGTTTGCTTATTTCAGGGTGATGTGCAAGGAATACTATTCCTACGCATATATACGTTTAATTATTTCTTTGGTCAAATCAAAGTTACCGCCGGCTGTAATTTCGGCAGCTTTCTGCCACTGAATATAAACTGATTCTACACCTTCATGCATGTACCATTCTAGATGAACTAGAAGACCCTAAACAATGTACTGCACGGGAGTACTTTTGATTCGAGAGATCAATCTGTACAATCCTGGCCTAAACCAAGAAATGGCCGTTCCAGGCTTGCTTCGGTCACAAAGTGAAGGAGAAGGGTTGATCTTAGGGAGGGAAGCGAAGAGTGTGTTGAGACCAGAATCGTTGATTCTAATGGTGTGGTTATTTATGACTTGTATCTGAAAGTAGAACTGGCTAGCAGAATGGAAAGCTACCAGGTGACTTCTAAATACTGTCTTGTTGCCGACCAAAAACTTGTTGTTTCGTGGTAAATAGATGAAACCTATCTATACAAGTCATATTGAAATGTACCATGGTCTCGTAGGAAATGGAAACGATTGAGTGGTGGAAGAATAGAGTAACGTGTAACCGTCAGGCATTATGCTTCCATGATGAAGGAAGTAAATTAGTTTACACCGTTACTTTCATCACCACTAATTGTCCCACTTCATGACACTTTCTTATAACGGGCGTATTGCACGCCGCACGCTGTAAACCGCCAGACCAATACCCTGATGAGTATCCCCCAGTTTGTGACATGTTTGATGTCTCGAGTGTTTTCGTGGAAAACATGTAGCAGGTTGATATGTGAGGCAAGTCAAAGTAAAGAGACTTGCCATAGTATAATAGCATGTGATGCTATTAGGCTTACTGTCTGACCGCCTTAAAACTTGCCACAAGTCCGTCAGTTTAGTAGCGAACTTGAATGGCGGATGAAGAAGGGTAGTCGTTGATTATGGCTACCTTCTGTTGGCGCCTGGTAATGTCACAGTGGCATTTTTGGTATACGCCAAGGCATTGCAGCATGACTGGCATATCCCGTGCATGCCAGTGGCACGGTGGCGCCTAGCGTAGCCATGGCCACTAGCTGGTTGCCTGGAACTTGCCGCAAGTCTGTCAGTTCAGTGGCGAACTTGGATGGCTGAGATTGCATCTCATGAGGAAGGGTAGTCGTTGATTATGGCCATATCTTTGTTGTGTAGCAAAGTGGCGTCATTAGCATAATGCTGCCTGGTGTATCCGTGGCATAGCGACGTAGTCGTGGCATAGAGGCATGCCAGTGGTGTAGCCGTGGCAGCTGTTTTGGCATATTGGTGTTAGACCCAAATATGGCTCTGGCAACATTGGCCATGTTGCCACATCGATCCCAATGCTCTGGGAAACATTATTTAGCTAGGTTTGCGTAGCAATTTTGCCCAAATTAGGGTTTGGCATGTCGAAACCCTAATTAGTGCGTGTGGCATGGCTACGGCATGGTGGCGTTGTGGCATGGCCAAAGCTAGGACTTGACTCCGTGGCCAAGGCTAGGATTTGGCATCGTGGCCAAAGTTAGGGCTTGGCGGCGTGGCCAAGGCTAGGATTTGGCGTCGTGGCCAAGGCTAGGGCTTGGAAGCATGGCCAAGGCTAGGACTCGGCGCCGTGACCAAAGTAAGTGCTTGGCAGCGTGGCCAAGACTAGGTTTTGGCGTCGTGGCCAAAGTTAGGGCTTGGCGGCGTGGCCAAGGCTAGGATTTGGCGTCGTGGCCAAAGTTAGGGCTTGGCGGCATGGCCAAGGCTAGGATTTGGCGTCGTGGCCAAAGTTAGGGCTTGGAGGCGTGGACAAGGCAAGGATTTGGCGCCGTAGCAAAAGTTAGGGCTTGGCGGCGTGGCCAAGGCTAGGATTTGGCGTCGTGGCCAAAGTTAGAGCTTGGCGGCGTGGCCAAGGATAAAGTGGCTCATGTCATTTTACCGCGGTAGAGTGGTATGTTGGCACGTTACTGCGGCAGAGTGGCATGTTGGTATGCCGATTAATATGTTGTTGTGGCAGGGCGGGTTTGGCTTGCCAGTTAGTATGGTGGCGCGACAGGGTGCATTTGGCCTTTAATGTATGGTGGCGGGTTTATAGCGACTTGATTGGTCAAGAAAAGGGGCCGACCAAACATGAGGCGCGGCCGCACCTCTAGTGCTCGTGGCGCATTTAAAGTGACCTAATTGGTCAGTAGGAATGAGAGGGGCGGCCAAGCATGGGCGTGGCCACACTTCTGGTGTGAGTGTGGCGGCTTTAGAGTAACCTGATTGGTCGAAGGGAAGTGGGGCCGACAAGTAAGGGCCCAGCTACAATTTATGTGAGCGTGGCTAGTTTGAGGCGACCTGATTGGTCGAGGAAAATAAGGCCAGTTTAGGATGGGGCGTGGCCAATGGCAAGTGGCGCCAGTTGGCCTAAGACATGGCCACGTCTCCCTTTGCTGCTGCGGCTCCCTGTTTTATGATTTTGGGCAAGATTTTGCACCTACTAATACATGGCGGATTAATTACCTAGTTTGCTTAGGCTTACTTTCGACAAACAAGTTTTAGTATACTGCGCAAGGTGCAAAAGTAATTGATTGAATTCTATGTGTTGACACAGAGTTCTTTAAGTTCATTGCCAGAGAGCAGCATGCTTTCTGATTGAATACTTTATGCAAAGACCATATCCTTGATATTTGGAAATTTGTGCTACTCTGCTGCGAGTGAACACAAATTGTCATGCCATATCAACATTAAGGGTTCAGCCGAGGAACATAGCATAGAAAGTATTCAAAGAAACTTATATTAAGTGAATATAGGAAAGGCGCCGAAATTTACAGAACATATAGGATGGTTGAGACATTCGCCAGTCTGGATAAATTTCATGTAAATATATTGAACGGCTCAATAAATATGCCAGTGAGAGGTTAACACTCATGGCTCTGTTTCCTTACAGAGTGACGTCACATCAGATGCAAGGTTTTACAATGTTAACCCTAAGCTAAAAACCACTATCAACATTAAGTCCCCCGCTAAAGCACGTAATCGTGGCATTGTTGCAGGGTAAGCATGAGATGGTGACAGACAAGAGTAAAATCGAAAGGGCAAAACGTGAAGAGATTTCTGAGGAAATTCAACTAACCTTTTGCGGAAGGCATGAGGAATCTGTGATCCTTGTGTTGGCGGCTCTGCGTAATTCTAACTTGGCCATAGGGTGTTGGCGTCAGCGCTGAAACTTTGGTTATTGATTGACAGAGGTGACATTGCAACTTGGTCCACGGAACGGGCACTGGTTGGCTAGGAAAGGTAGATGGCGCTGTTTGCTTGGCTACATTCATGGAATGGTGCTGCTGGCTAGATTCGCGGAGCAGCTCTATTGGATAGGTCCGTGGAGCGGTGCTGTTGGCTAGGTTCGTGGAGCGGTGGATGACACTTGACTGGCTAGATTACGGAGAAGCAGAGATGGCATGGTTGGCTCTTGATTCGTGGAACGGTGGGTGGAGCTGCTTTGAACGGCCAAGATGGCGCTTCCTTGGCTGGTGGAGATGGCGCTGCTTTGAATGGTTAAGATGGCGTCGCTTTGGCTGGCTAGGGCATGATAGATAACGCTGCTGGTTAGGGCGTTGAATGTTGGCGCTGGGAGTGGCCTGTTGGCGCTGGCTTAGGTATGGCGCTGGCTGAGATGCGGGCTGTTAGTGCTAGCTTGGACGCGACCTGTTGGTGCCATGGAGCTTTGCCAGTGTGGGTCCAGTTGCCTCTTTCCGTAGAGCCCAAAACAAGAAACCTTCCTCCATTCGAACTCCAAAAAGTGTTATTCCTATAAAAGGCGCCACCTATCCTCTTTACCTCGTATTATTGGCTTTGTTTCCACATCTTGGTGCTAGCGGCGGAGTGGTAGCAATAAAGCAGGAGAGCATAATCCGAGTATGTATTCCAACGTTTCTTCCTTTGTCTGCTCTTCTGTGTTGGTGTAAACCCTACCCATAGGCATGACCTCCATGAACTTGTAAAAATTCTTCAATATGAATGATTCCTCTTTGCTAGTAGTATTGTAATAGCGTTAGCCACAACAACGAAACCAATTATTGTGTTAGGTAAGCATGTATGGGCGGACGACTTCATTTGCTCTTTTCTCCATCAAAAACCTAGATGTAGGGTTTCTTTTTGTCCATGAGCACAATTCCTGTGGCCAAGCTTAATTTGGCTGAGGGTATGCTTCCCACGGATTTACATGTTCCCAGCGACATTGTCTAGTTTCAGCCAAGAGTGTATCCCCCGTGACATCACATGTATCTCGTTGAGTAGGCATCAATCCCCATTCCTTTGAGTCGTGAGTGCCATGACATGTGGCCAAAGGAAAATTTTCCCGTAGAAAATTCGTTGTTGGCTCTTGATTATTGTACCCAGATTCTGACAAATAACCACGTATGGTTTTCTTCAAAGTAGTAACTTTTGTTTTTCCTTATTGTAGTTACCTTAAAAGCATAAGGAATTTTGTTAAGATGTCACCTGAAAGCAGTTCTGCCGCCGCATCGAGAAGTGCTAACAACTCCAAGCCGAACACAGATGATGATTTCTTTACGAAGTCTGCTACGGTTACAAGGACCCATCCCAAATTCGTAGCAACTCTTCTGAATGATTTAGAGAATGATGGAGAAGTTAAATCAGTCAATCCAGAGCATATAATGAGGTTTTGTCTTCAGAAGAAAGAGTATCTGGCTTCTCCCATAGACTTCAAAATCTGTCATAGTCCATTGCGCTCTTATGACAAATGGATGAAGTTCATGATGAGCCGAGACCATGTAAGAGCTAATCTGACTGGGGCGCAAATCGTGAATGCTGTCATGGCTTCTGCAACACTTCAAATCAGGAAAGACGTTGCAGGCTTGATTACTTTCATCTCCAGATGGTGTCCGGAAACTCACACGGCTATATGTAGATGGGGTGAGATGATTATTTCCTTGGAAAGCGTAGGCGTTCTGTTGAGTTTTCCAATAATTGGGAAACTCGACGTTGTCTTATCTGAGGAAGAAGAAGAAATACACGTCGCCTTGGTCACGAAAGCAACAAGATATGTTCGAAAGAATTATGAGGAAAGGTGCTTCTATAACTAGTGGGTGTCTGAGTGGTTCCCTGATGAGCTGGAGTCGGATCAAGTGCTGGATGATACACTCTATGTTGATATATTTTTAATTCTGTGGCTATCCAGAGACGTTTTTGATGATGGCTCAAGCAAGAAGGAGATAAGGCAGAATCTCATCAAATTTGCTATCAAATTAGCGAAAGGCGTTGTTCTTCACATTGGCAGTTTATTTCTTGGCTCTTTGTACACCCATCTGGATCACTTAGTAGTAGACATGTACATCTCTAATGGGTATATGAAAGTAGACTCGTATATCCATGTCGCCTTTCTCCAAGCATGGTTTTGGGAGCATTTCAAAAATTACGCTCCTAACCCGAAAACCTCATTTCCTGATATGTATGGCGGCTCCAGGATACTCCGTTGGTTGGATAGGCGTCCAAGGCCTGGCTCAAAGCTCATTGATTTTCTTGACAACACGCATGTAGTTAACTTTCGTCCCTGGGCTCCGGTCCACACCTCCATAGTTCAACCAAACACTTTTGCTTCCGCACCAAACATGATATTGCATTCTGCTGACGAGAATATGAGCATTGGAGAAATTGTGTTCTTGCGAAGCTGCAACTGGGTATGTGTCATCTTTTTTCAAAGGATCTTGTGGAGTAGTCTCTTACAACATTGATAGGGATGCTCGACATATGGGATTTGATCAGGGAGTCCCATTCCGTCGCCCGCTGACAACTCCAGATGAATTGTTACCCGCTATTCTTGGTTACAACGTCTTTTTCACCGGATAAAAGTCTTACCTTCTTGCTCTCAGAACGAAAACCTGTGACGATTCCCAAATGTAAAATCTTCTGGCAAGATGAGTTCCTCGTCATTCATTAGTTCGTGCAGGATGTTGTGACACAGCCACGTGGAAAAACTTCCTCTGCGGTTCTAGCAAAGCATAAATTGTTGAAACAGCTTCCTTCGGGCAAGCGAAAATCCTCTAGCCCGGATGTAGGTAGTCCCCAGAAAAAGGAGTAAAGGTCGAAAAATCGTGCAGGTGGCTTTCAATCGGATTCGACGGACCTTGTGACTTTCAGTTCTTTCAACACACATGTGTGTATGGTTCCCTCACTAACTTGGCTGAATTACACAAATTTTTCATTTCGTCACTGACTCCTCTTTTTTTTTTCTTTTTTTGGTCCCAGGGTCTTGAAAACTCGAATATCTTTGCCAGACTTGCCCACGACCAAAAAACGGTGCCTCTTGAGAAAGGAGGCGAAGATACTTAATCTCTTGAAGAAGAATCCAAAGAGGAAGAAAGCTCGAGATCTAGTGACGAGAGGAGCACTTCTGAATATAACAACGAGTCTTCCTCCAGTGGGCCCACAAATGAGTAGTTGAGTTTTCCATACTTTTCTCTTGGATTGTTTATTTATACCGAATAAATGTTAAATTGGTGATATTTACAGGAAGAGGCTGCTTTTGAAAATAACTCTGAGATGGAGATCCACGGCAATGAAGGTGTAACAGTGTCTCCAGTCATGGAAACCGTACCCGCTGGTGATCTGGAGATGGGGGTTGATCATCATGAAGATGTTGATGTATCTCCGATGGCGTAAAAAGCTGTCGTGACGACGGGCGTGATTGCTCCTAAAGAGTCTTTGCTAGTCGCACATCCGGCCGCATGTGTCATTTTTGATCCTCCATTTGAGGCTCCTTTTGAAGGTCACGTGTTGATTGGAGGATTCAGTGTGCCAGTGAAGTTTGCGGAGCTATATACCAAGATATGGAAAATGTATGGGCATATCACCACGACCAGGAAGGTTGATAGTTGCTTTGCATTGGTTAAGCGCGTGGAGGAAACCTTCTCTTCAATCCATGACATGTGTGGCGTGACTGGACACACTGTTTCTGGAGATGTAGTCAAAATCTGGGAATTCCATCGGGATATGTGTGTAAACTTTGAGTTTAACGCCTCCTGGTTCTGTAAGGGATTTTTCAAGATCCAAAGGCTGCAAGCTGAAGCGGTTGATGGCCCTTCCGCGGATTTTATTAATCAACAAGAGGCAAAAGTCGAGAAGTTATCCCAAGAGTTGAAGCTGAAACAGGCGGCTCTTCAAAGCATGAATGACATTTTCTCCAAGAAGAACAAGCCATTGTTAGGCAATTTTCCTTAAATGTTTTTATTTTCTGAACTTCATTTTCTTAGGTTTTTTTTTTTTTTGTGAAAGGCAAAAGAAACGCCTAGTTTATGTTTTGGTTTTCTGGTTTTTGGATTGATAGATGATTGTTTCTTATAAGAGTTTTTGGATTATTTTGGAATAATGGCCCTTTATTCAATCAATATGTCAAAATCTGAATTGCGAATGTAGGTAGCAAAGTCATTCGGGAGAATTGTGAAACCGTGAATGTTGCATAAGAAAAGGAAATATATGAAATCTTGGGATGATTGGGTTATCGGCTTCCATTGCAAATGTGAAAACCCAAACAGTAGATCGTGTGAACATTGTCTGACAAAACTTACTCACTTTAGAGCCTTTCACCAAAATTGAATCTTCAGGGAGTAAATCCGAGTCTTTTTGTGACACCCTCCTTGTCGCGAAAAGTCCCCATTCATTCTTTATTTTCTGTGAAACATCTTCATGTCGATCCGCGGTAAGGCGGAGAATCTCTAGTCCCCAGACGTAATTCTCCTGAATCCATCTTTTCTTGGACGATGTGCTTCGAAGCATTGCATTTACTGGTAGGATGACGAAATTGAGATTTGAATTTTCAACCGAGAGATTAACCTCCCACCGTGGTCGCCAATTGTTTATGGGTGAAAACCATTTCTGCTGATTTTGGTAATTTCGGGTGTGTGGATGAGAAACGAATCTAAACCCTAAACAATGCACTGCACGGGAGTACTTTTGATTCGAGAGATCAATCTGTACAATCCTGGCCTAAACCAAGAAATGGCCATTCCATGCTTGCTTCGGTCACAAATTGAAGGAGAAGGGTTGGTCTTAGGGAGGGAAGCGAAGAGAGTGTTGAGACCAAAATCGTTGATTCTAATGGTGTGGTTATTTATGACTTGTATCTGAAAGTAGAACTGGCTAGCACAATGGAAAGATACCAGGTGATTTCTAGATATTGTGTTGTTGCCGACCAAAAACTTGTTGTTTCGTGGTAAATAGATGAAACCTATTTATACAAGTCATATTGAAACGTACCATGGTCTCGTAGGAAATGAAAACGATTGAGTGGTGGAAGAATAGAGTAACGTGTAACCCTCAGGCATTATGCTTCCATGATGAAGGAAGTGAATTAGTTTACACCGTTATTTTCATCACCACTAATTGTCCCACTTCATAACACTTTCTTATAACGGGCGTATTGCATGCCGCACGCTGTAAACCGCCAGACCAATACCCTGATAAGTATCCCCCAGTTTGTGACATGTTTGATGTCTTGAGTGTTTTCGTGTAAAAAATGTAGCAGGTTGCTATGTGTGGCAGGTCAAAGTCAAGAGACTTTCCATAGGAAAATAGTATGTGATGCTATTAGGCTTGCCTTGGCCGGCCGCCTAAAACTTGCCACAAGTTCGTCAATTTGGTGGCGAACTTGAATGGCTGAGATTGCATCTCATGAAGAAGGGTAGCCGTTGATTATGGCTACCTTCTGTTTGTAGTTGCAGGAAATCCTACAATACACACCTCACAAGAATTCATAATATCTAACACATATTTAATATTAATAACCAATCTCTTTATTAATTGAGTTAGAAATTTTACAAGAAGGAAGTGAAATCAAGAATGTTATTGCTACTCTAGACTTTCTCTCTCCTCTAAACTTTCTCTCCACTCTCTAAAAATATCTCTCCCTTTCATAAGCCTATTCGGTTCTTTATATAGGACATTACATAGTGGATGACAGCTAAGTTGTCCTTTATTTTCGGATCTAACTTGTGACATTCTCGCAAGTGTACAATTATAAAATCTCGCAACACTCCTAAATCTTGCTAGGTCTTCACATCTTTCTCGTGTTCAGGCTGTGTTCATCCGTTGTGTCATTTATATTATTCGTCTGCGATGTCTTCGCAATGTGTCATTCATGGATTTCACAAGGGCATTGGTGTTGCGATATTCTGATCCTACATCTTGCCACTTCTCATGTCTTCTCTGCGAAGGAGAGAATATCATGAGAACTAACACTTTCAAAATGCCGAAGTTGTTCATTTCTTTCTGCCGACAAGATTCCGTAAAGCATAACCGTTTACACGTGTTAAATTTTCCCCTTTTCTCCGGCACTTTAAATGCTAACCGGTCATCATATTTTGTCTATTTAAGAATAGATACATCGTAAAAATGTCTTCTTTCTTTTAATTCGTCTTCTTCATCTGTAAATCTTCTTTTTGTCGTCTGCAATTTTTTCACTGTTCATCTTTTCATAAATCCTCTTCATCTTTCTGCTACTGTTCCCATGGAGCCATCAAGGTTTGTTTATTTTGCTGAAACTGATCTTCTTAAAATTGATTTTCTCTACTGAAATTATTTTATTTAATATTATTCATCTTTAGATAATTCCCATACTGTTTCTGTTTCAGCAAAAACAATTCCAGCACCAAGTTTACAATTCAAAACCCTAATGTTCCCAAGAGTTCGCAGCAAAAACTCGTTGTGAACAAAAGGAAGCCTGCGAATAGCAAGGTATTAAGAAACACTTATTCTTTTAATAACAATATTGTTGCCTCTGTTTCTTATATAATTTGTAATTCACAGGGTGATGCAAATGTCGAGAGGCCCCCCAAAAAACCTCGTCATCCTAAAAATGTTGAAACATCTGTTTCATTTCCTTTGTTTAAACTTTCAACACCTCCTGCGACATCTTCGCAAGCGGAATCCCCTCTTCTCATTTGCGAAAATGTCGCTGCAGATTCATCCCATGTAACTAATCTTTCTATAAATGAAATTCCTGACAATAACCACATGCGAATGAACCCTTTTCTTCTTCTACTGTCCATGCCTCTTCTCTTAACATTGCCTGTGGTCATTAACCTTCATCAAATCTCGTCTTCCGATGACATACCTATGGCGAAAGATGATTCAACTCTCCCACCTTATGCCATCATCGCTTCATCATCTGAATCTCTCCCTTTTACTAAAGAAAATTTAGAAGGGATGGATATTGCTTTCAAGGTTTTATCCGCCCTTCTCGATGATGTCAAGAAAGCTTCCACTGATCCTATCAAATTTGGTGTTTGCGAGGTTGTAAGTAAATATTTTGGCTCTGATAAAATGGTTTCGCAAACATCTTTGGAGAAGGAAATTGAAGCTTTGAAAAGTAACCTCCAATCTATGACCTTGAAATGTGACACTCTTCATCTTGAGAATCAAAAACTTCAAAACGTTTCGCTGGATCGTGATAATCTTCGTAGGAAGAATGAGGAACTAAAAGGTATATCAACTTGAATGGAGATATATCAACTTGAAACAAAAGATGGAGATATATCAACTTGAATGTGACACTCTACTCCCCTTTTAAGCTCTAAACCAGAAACAAAAAATGGAGATATATCAACTTAAATCCGCCGAGGAAGCCCGAATGGATAGAGATGCTTGGATGGATCAATATAACCAATTAGATAATCTTCATACGTATTCTGTTGATCAAATAGATAACCTTACCAAGGAGAATGCTCAATTAGTCCAAAAGCAAAATTTATTAAGTAATGAATTGCCTCGCCTTTATTACTTTTTGACTAAAGCTAATCTGGAGTTGGAAACTTTATCAGATGAGAATCAAACCCTATCTCAGGAGAAACGAGTTCTTTTGAATAAGGTGGCGATCTCTTCGCAAGAACTTAGAATTTGCCAAAAATTATGTAATGATCAAGAACGATCTCTCTGCTCATTGAGAAATAAACTCAAAGAAGTAACAGAATCATCTTCTGCGGAGAGAGATAAACTTATTCAAGGTAGAATAGCTTTAAGCATAAAAGCAAGTCAACTCAAGGATCAATATTCCAAGTTAGAAGAATCCTACACCTCTCTTGCGAAGCAAAACACCTTACTTATTTCTAATGAAAAAAATTTACGATCTCGGCTGAAAGGCTTGGTTAGTGATAAGTTTGACAATGCCATGGATCACTTGGAGAACAGTTTCTTAGCTTTAACTCAATATCTTATCTCGCAAAAGGAAGGTAGTCATAAAATTTGACTGCCTCAACCATTTTTTCTTTGTTAAGTCTTTTTATTATGTCTTATCTTTTTACTTGCGAATCTTTTGCCTATATGATTTTCTTTATTCTTTGTTTTTGCAGAATCTGAGAAAGATCTTCGCTCCTCTCTTTCTACTTTGGAATCTAACTTCTCCAAGATTCGCAAGGAAAATGCATTACTTGCTACTTCTCTTGCTCATTCTCGCGATCGAGCAGAAAGAAGACTTGATTATCTCTCTTACTCCAAAGATATCCAAAGTAGGAATCACCAGAAGGCACTTCTTCGACAAGTTCATCTTAGGGATGAAGTTATTGTGAATGAAATTTTATTATCCAGATCTCTCTCCCCTGTATCCATCGAGCCTTTGGAAGTAGATGATGATGAAGTCCCTGGTACTCCAGACAACGATTATCATTATGAAAGTGGCGAAGATTTCACAAATGAAGAAGAGATTCTTCCAAATGATGAAGGTGTTAATAATAATCCAGATGGAGGAGAAATTGAAATAAACCAAAATGAAGGAAGAACTGGCGAAGCTGGGAAAGCTAGAGAGAGTGATAAAATTAATGAAGGATGTCCATTATCTCCTTCTTGCGAAAAAGTTGATGTTGAGAGTTGAACTTCTTTTGTAATTTTATTTCTTTGAACCTCTTCACCTACATAACTTCTTGCATATGATGTATTTCAGTCCTATCTGAGGTGCACTTATTTCTTTATTATTATGTTTATCTGCGAGAAAGATAATGCCCATTGTTGAGTAATTCCCATACTGCCTCTCATTATCTTTCTTGCGATGGATGACATGCATAAATGATAATTAGTTTTTATAAATCTTTTATTGAATCATGTGGTCTTATTTTGCCTTCCTAGTTAAAGGTATTATTGCGCCACCTCTTGTCATTGCGACAAAATCGCAAGTTGTCTTTGCATTTGCATGCAAAAACCCATTGACCTTGCCTTAACCTTTTCTTTGAATTTTTGTTGCGACAATATGACAGCCTAAAAATTCTTGCGAAAATAAAGCCCCATGACATTGCCTTTTTGCGACGAAATCGCAGGACGTCTTTACATTTTCATGTACTGACCCATTGATCTCGTCTTATCTTTATCTTTTGTATTGTTGCCTCTTCAGGATTGTCGCAAAAATATGACAAGCCTAAATTTCCTTACGAAAATAAAGCCTCATGACATTTGCGTCTTAAGACACTTATCAACTCCCTAATGGAGGGTGCCGCTCTTATCATCCCCCTGGTTGCCCCTTCAAGGAGCCGTACTTCTGCCATACAAGGCTAGCTCCCCCCATCCGGTCTTAACAACAACCAGTTGTTTTCGCAGCCTCTTATTCATTTTTCCTATAGGGCTTATGGTTACGAGACTGCACCCTAAGTGGAGTTTTCTTCGGCCGAAAAGATATACCAAGACTTGCCAAGAATGGCCGAGACACTTCAAATGCCCCTGCACTCTTGGCTCAACCATGTACCTCGGCGCCTTGGTCAAATGTCGACTCCTTAGAAGAGACCCTCGGTCGTCCAACCTAAGTCATAAGCTTAGATTGAAAATCCAAGGTACCTCTCCTGGATGGGCTTTATTGACCCCAATTCTCCATGACTCAGGTTCCAGGGGCGGTGTAACCTTTTCCCTGAGCCATGTTAATAGGTACCCCCTTTTATGATGTACTTTAGGTCTTACATTTGCCTCTTGCGAAATTTTGCTTTCGCGAACTAGGGTGTACACCATAGCAGGTTTGCCCCTTTCTGATATGTCATTGATTTTTGATTATCTCTTGTCATTATCTATGCGAGATTTTCGCATGTTCTTTCTTTATTTTGTGCAATCTCGCAATGATTCTTTCGCAAGATTTTCATATAAATTCATTTTTCTTCAATCATACATTATTTCGCAGTCTAATCTTTTCCCACAATATTTTACGGGTAATATCTCTTCAAGTACAACCTATTCCATGGTCTATCCAATCTGTGGCCCACATCTTTACCCTCAGGATCCATCAATCTATATGCCCCTGTTCCAACTATATCCTTAATGATATAAGGTCCATCCCATTTTTTCGCAAGCTTGCCACCACTTTCTCGCTGATATATTGGTGTTTCTCTCAGTACCAAATCACCTGGTTGAAATTCGCGTGTCTTAACACGTTTATTATATTCTCTGGATAATCTTCGTTGGTAATTCTCCATATACTGTAGATCTCTTTCTCTTTTTTCTTCTAATTCATCTAGTTTTATTAAAATATTACCCGCACTGAGATTTTTCTCCTAAGCTTCTCTCTTTGTTTTTGGAATAATAACTTCTGTTGGTAGTACAACCTCAACTCCATATGTTAAACAGAAAGGTGACATTCTCGTAGCTTTTCGCCTGGTTGTATTGTAAGCCCATACTGCATTATGCACTTGTTCACACCATGCTCTATTATGTCCTTCTAATTTCTTCTTCAATATATCTGCGATTGTTTTATTTGTGGCTTCTGCTTGTCCGTTGGCTTGAGGGTATAAAGGAGTTGACTTTCCATATTTTATCTTAAATGCATTAAGTAACAGTTCTATATTCTGTCCCTCAAATTGTTTCCCATTGTCGGACACCAATTGTGCGGGGATTCCAAATCTGCATATGATATTCTCAAATATGAATGTAAAAATATCTTTGTCGCGAATGTGTTGTACTGCCTTTACTTCAGCCCATTTTGTGAAATAGTCTGTAGCGACAATTAGATATCTTCTCTGCCCCGTTCCTAGTAAGAATGGTCCTACAATGTCTAAACACCCATTTTCCAAAAGGCCATACACTTGTTGAAGATGTTAATGGTACTCCTGGTCCATGTATTTTCTTTCCGTTCCTTTGGAAATCTTCGCAACGCCTTGATATTTTCTTCGCATCCTCGTGCATAAATGGCCAATAATAACCTTGCATCTTCGCTTTGTATGCCAAAGATCTTCAACCACTGTGATTGCCAGCATCCCCACTATGTAACATTTTTAGTACTTCTTCTCCTTCTTTTCTTGTTAAACATCTGAGTGAAGGTCCATTAAAAGATCTCTGGTACAATATCCCATCCCTTAGTTCATAATTTGTTGCACGTTTTTTTAATTTGTGCGCCTCCAATCTATTTCTTGGTGTTTCTCCTCTTTTCAGGTATGCATGAAGTTCTGCTCTCCAATATTCAATACTAGGTATTTGTTCTCCATATTCTATTATCATTACATCTACCTCTTCTTCTTCTTCTTTATTGATTGATGGTGATAAAAGTGTTTGTATCTTTATGCATCTCACAGCTGGGTCCGTTATCATACTTGAGATAAAAGCAAAAGCATCCATGAAGTCTGTTATCTTTTCTTGATATGTGTCTCCATTTAATTTTTGGGATTCTCGCTGATAATTCCTCAACAAGTTTTTTGTATTTCTTCATGGATGATTCATTTGTAGTGTATTCTCCTTTTATTTGACAAATGACTAGTTGAGAATCACTGGTGATTCTTACATTTTCCAACTTCATTTATATTGCGAATTTCAGGGCATGTATCACAGCCTCATATTATGTCTCATTATTAGAGGATGCAAACTCCAATCTGAAGGGAAAAGCCATTTTGTTGCCCTCTGGCGAAATCAAAACAATTCCAACTCCATTACCTTCCCCATTTGATGATACATCCACTAATATTTCCCATCTATTTGGATCATTATGAGATCTCTTAGATTCCATGTTCTTCTTCTATATCCATCATTTCTTCCACTGCTTCATCATCTTCTAAAGGAAATTCTGCTAAGAAGTCTGCAACAACTTGCGATTTTGGTGAAGATAGTATTTCATATTTGATTTTGAGATGTCATATCTGTGCATTATATCTCTCGGCTCTGCCTGATCTTTTTGGATTTTTCATTACTGACTCGATTGGTATTTTTGTCAGTACCCTTATTTCATGCGCCTGAAAGATATTCGAAGTTTAAATGCTGCATAAACTAATGCCAAAATTAGTTTTTCAATCTTTGAATAATTTTTCTCTGCAGCATTGAATGTTTTGTTGATGTAATAGATTGGTTTTTCAAATCATGCATCTACTCGCAATAACACAGCACTTAATGCATGCGAAGTTGTCGCAAGATAGATTAATAATTCTTCTCCCGGTTCTGCCTTTTGCGAAATAGATATGTTCGTCAGATGTTCTTTTATTCCTTGAAAAGCTTTCTCGCAATCGTCTGTCCATCTAAACGTCGCCCCCTTTTTGAGTATATTGAAGAAATGCTTACACTTATCTGATGATCGCGAAATGAACCTTCCCAGCGAAGCTAAGAGTCCATTTAACTTTTGTACATCTTTTACCGTCGCCGGTGTTGGCATGTCGCGAACTGCTTGTACTTTCTCTGGATCAACTTGTATTCCTTCTTTTGATACGATATAACCTAAAAATTTTCCCGATGCAACCCCAAAAATACATTTTTCTAGATTTACCTTGATGTTAAAATGTCTCATTTGTTCAAAAATTTCCCTCAGATCTTGACATGTTTTTTGCTTCTTTACTTTTTATTAACATATCATCTACATATACTTCTAATGTTTTTTGTATCCACTTCGCAAACACCTTTTCTACCATCCTTTGGTATATTGCTCCAGCATTTCGCAAACCAAATGGCATTTTTGTGTAACAATATAACCCTCTGGGAGCGAAAAGCAAGATGCTCCTCGATCTTCTTCACGAGAGGAATTTGATTGTACCCTTTATATCCGTCTCAGAGAAGATATTCTATCATTTCCGCTCGATTCGACCATTTGTGGAATATCCTAGAATGGAAAACTATCCTTCGGACAAGCTTTATTTAAATCAGTAAAATATATACAAATTCTTATCCCTTTCTTCTTCTTTGGTACTACGACCATATTTGCTATCCACTATGGATATTTTGCTTGTCTTATAATCCCTGCATCAAGCATCTTCTGCAACTCTTCTTCTATTTGAGGATGATACGTTGTCGCAATTTTGTTGATTCTTTGTTTGAATGGCCTTACATTTTTGTCAATTTCCAATTGGTGGCATGCCACAGATGGGTCTATCCCCGGCACCTCATCCATGTTCCATGCGAAAATATCCTTAAATTCTCGCAACAGACCAATAGTTATTCTTCTTCATCTGCTTCCATCTTGGTCCCAATTTTTAGTATTTTTGGTTCTTCTTCGGTCCCAACATTCACTTCCTTCGTTGGTTCTGCCGTAGTGTAACTGGCCTTAGGTTCTCCAATATGTGTAGGTTCTTTTATCTCCTTCGCAAGCTCAGTTCCTTCTTCTAAAATTTCTCTGGGTATCCCTTTTCCTTCCTCTGCTCTTATCATATAAGCTCTAAATTCCTCTTCTTTCTTTGCTTCCTTCGACAATTTTCTGCGATCTTTTCGCTTCTTTGCACGTCCTTCATATTGTTTTACTTCAATTTGATAGCATAATTTCGCTTTATCGGTTTCCCCTCTAATTTCACCAATCCCACTTGGCATAGGAAATTTTATGCATTGATGTAATGTTGATGCTACATCTTTAATCGCATGAATCCATGGACTTCCCAACAGCATGTTGTATGGTGATTCCATATCCACTACGCATAATGCCGTTTGTGTTTCAATATCTCCCAGCAAAATTCGCACATCTATTTCTCCTTTTGGTTTTGTTATAGATTTACCAAAGCCATGAATATGATAAGTTGAAGGAGACATCTCTTCATCTTTGTATCCCATTCCTCTGTATGCATGGTAAAAGATTATATTCGTCGAACTCCCCGTATCACCTAGAGTTCTATTTACCGCCCATTCTTCCATAATTTTTGCTGATTTTTCTTTTTCTTTTTCTTTCTGTGTGGTTACTGTGATTACCAAAGGAGATGGGTGGTTTAAGTTTTCTGTTGATATCTCTGCTGCTGTGAACGTAATCTTCTGTTTTTCTCATTCTTTCATAGGTGACGCTTTCTCCGTTATTATGAATTTCTTTCCTTCAAAATCTCGTTTATGTATTCTCCCTCTGATATTTTCATGAAATTCATTAATCATTGTTTTTGTAATCAAACTCCTTTCCAACTTTCTATTACGTTCCTTGATTTTGATTTTCTCTACTTTAACCAATTTATCAATCATCTTCTTAATTTGAACAATTTTAATAACAATCTCCAATCTTTAATCTTTAGTCCCTGTTTCTAGCGCCATATGTAGTTGCAGGAAATCCTACAATACACACCTCACAAGAATTCATAATATCTAACACATATTTAAGATTAATAACCAATCTCTTTATTAATTGAGTTAGAAATTTTACAAGAAGGAAGTGAAATCAAGAATATTATTGCTACTCTAGACTTTCTCTCTCCTCTAAACTTTCTCTCCACTCTCTAAAAATATCTCTCCCTTTCATAAGCCTATTCGGTTCTTTATATAGGACATTACATAGTGGATGACAGCTAAGCTGTCCTTTATTTTCGGATCTGACTTGCGACATTCTCGCAAGTGTACAAATATAAAATCTCGCAACACTCCTAAATCTTGCTAGGTCTTCACATCTTTCTCGTGTTCAAGTTGTCGTCATCCGTTGCGTCATTTATATTACTCGTCTGCGATGTCTTCGCAATGTGTCATTCATGGATTTCACAAGGGCATTGGTGTTGCGATATTCGATCCTACACCGTTGGCGCCGTTAATGTCACGGTGGCGTTTTGGTGTACGCCGGTGGCATTGCATCATGACTGGCATATCCCGTGCATGCCAGTGGCACGATGGTGTAAGTGGCGCCTGGCATAGTCATGGCCACTAGCTGGTTGCCTGGAACTTGCTGCAAGTCTGTCAGTTCAGTGGCGAACTTGGATGGCTGAGATTGCATCTCATGAGGAAGGGTAGCCATTCATTATGGCCATATCTTTGTTGTGTAGAAAAGTGGCGCCTGGCGTAGCCGTGGCATAGCGGCATGCCAGTGGTGTAGCCGTGGCAGCTGTTTTGGCATACTGGTGTTAGACCCAAATATGGCTCTGGCAACATTGGCCATGTTTCCACATCGATCCCAACGCTCTGGGAAACGTTATTTGGATTGGTTGGCATAGCAATTTTGCCCAAATTAGGGTTTGGCATGTCGAAACCCTAATTAGTGTGTGTGGCATGGCTGTGGCATGGTGGCGTTGTGGCATGGCCAAAGCTAGGACTTGACTCCGTGGCCAAAGTTAGGGTTTGGCGGCGTGGACAAGGCTAGGATTTGGTGTCGTGGCCAAAGTTAGGGCTTGGCGGTGTGGCGAAGGCTAGGATTTGGCGTCTTGGCCAAAGTTAGGGCTTGGCGGCGTGGCGAAGGCTAGGATTTGGCGCCATGGCCAAAGTTATAGCTTGGCGGCGTGGCCAAGGCTAGGTTTTGGCGCCATGGCCAAAGTTAGAGCTTGGCCGCGTGGCCAAGGCTAGGTTTTGGCGCCATGGCCAAAGTTAAGGCTTGGCGTCGTGGCCAAGGCTAAGATTTGGCGCCGTGGCTAAAGTTAGGGCTTGGCGGCGTGGCCAAGGCTAGGATTTGGCGCCGTGGCCAAAGTTAGGGCTTGGCGGCGTGGCCAAGGCTTGGATTTGGCATCGTGGCCAAATTTAGATCTTGGCGGCGTGGCCAAGGATAGGTTTTGGCGGCGTGGCCAAAGTTAGGGCTTTGCGGCATGGACAAGGCTAAAGTGGCTCGTGGCATGTTACTGCGGTAGAGTGGCATGTTGGCACGTTACTGCGGCAGAATGGCATGTTGGCATGCCAATTAATATGTTGTTGTGGCAGGGCGCGTTTAGCTTGCCAGTTAATATGGTGGCGCGGCATGGTGCGTTTGGCCTTTAATGTATGGTGGCAGGTTTAGAGCGGCTTGATTGGTCTAGAAAAGGGGTCGGCCAAACATGAGGCGCGGCCGCACCTCTAGAGCTCGTGGCGCATTTAAAGTGACCTAATTGGTCGGTAGGAAGGAGAGTGGTCGGCCAAGCATAGGCGTGGACACACTTCTGGTGTGAGTGTGGCGTATTTTGAGCAACCTGATTGGTCGAAGGGAAGTGGGTCCGGGAAGTAAGGGCTCAGCCACAATTTATGTGCGCGTGGATATTTTGAGGCGACCTGATTGGTCGAGGGAAATATGGCCGGTTTAGGACGGGTCGTGGCCAATGGAAAGTGGCGCCAGTTGGCCTAAGGCATGGCCATGCCCCCTTTGCTGCTGCGGCTCCATGTTTTCTGATTCTGGGCAAGATTTTGCACCTACTAATCCATGACGGATTAATTACCTAGTTTGCCTAGGCTTACTTTCGACAAGCAAGGTCTGGTATACTGCACAAGGCGCAAAAATAATTGATTGAATTTTATGTGTTGACACAGATTTCTTTAAGTTCATTTCCAGAGAGCAGCATGCTTTCTGATTGACTACTTTATGCAAAAACCTTATCCTTGATATTTGGAAATTGGTGCTACTCTGCTGTGAGTGAACACAAATTGTCATGCCATATCAACATTAAGGGTTCATCCGAGGAACATAGCATAGAAAGTATTCAAAGAAACTTATATTAAGTGAATATAGGCAAAGCGCCGAAATTTCTGTAACATCCGGGATGGTTGCTACATTCGCCAGTCTGGATAAATTTCATGTAAATATATTGAACGGCTCAATAAATATGCCAGTGGAGAGGTTAACACTCATGGCTCCGTTTCCTTACAGAGTGACGTCACATCAGATGCAAGGTTTTACAATTTTAACCCTAAGCTAAAAACCACCATCAACACAAGTTTACCCGTGGACGTAGGTTATAATTAACCGAACCACGTAATCTCTTGTGTGATGATAGTTAGATGCACTTACATTATCTTTTCTCTTAGATATTTACTTACTGAGTTATCTTTGTTTTCTGAGTTATCTGTTCATCTGAGATATCTCTTTATTTATTTTATTTTCTTACTCGCCTATGTATTACATACATAACTTTGTTTTCCTAGCATCTGCTCCTGCAAGGTAAATATACTTACTTAGTATATGATCTTCTAAGCAGATCTCATTTCGAACATACCTTTTATTTACTTAGCAGTATCAGTTCAACTGAGGTATCCATACTAGTTAGTATTGGATTCTCTGGGCTCTTCATATTACGTAGACTATGGAAAAAATAGTAGTCACAGTTTGGCAGTAGAAACGAGCTGGACCGAAAAAGCTCCCGATTTTCGTTATTTATGTTATTTCATCATATTTTTTTGTTTAGATCTTCATTAGAAGATCATATATATCAGTTTAAGAAAGGTAGATCCCACTTTCTTGTAATGATTTATCTCTTCTTTGGAAATTTTTTAGAGTAATAAATCTCAAAAAGCTTGAAATTTTACGGATCTACAAAAAGTGGTTAAGAAACACCTTTTAAAAAAACACTTTTGAAAGCTTAAAAAAAGCTATTATTTTATTATTATTTTCTTGCTCAAGAGCAAACCTTCTCTGGATCGGAATACCTTAGCTTTCGAAGAAATCTCAGTAAAAGTTTTGGAGTAAAATCCCTAAGATTATTTATGAACTGAGAGTCATTTTCTTTAACAGATACCTTCTTTTATTCATCTTGCAGTATTCTCTGTCGTTTTTGAATATCTGAGGAACCTTCTTTACCTCAGCTTGCAGTACTGTTTGCCGTTTTCGAATCTGAGGTTCATTTAGGAATTATGTCCCAAAAATTGGACAGTTCTATTAAACAAGAGCTCAGCAAATGTATCTATGTTAAGTTCTATAATTACTCTTCATGATTTTTCCTAACAGTGCTACCAAGAACGTACCCTACCCCTTGTTCTCTTTACTCTCAGGAAACGAAAATACGAAGGTCGAAATTACGAATTCTTGGAGCGAAAATAAAGCTTATCTTTGGCTTGAGTGTATTCATATATATTTTCAACAGCCAAAGACCAAAACAAAGACTATCCTTGGTTCGTACATACCTAAGTATGAACTGCCAGGGGAAAAGACGAAGGTTATCTTTGGCTCGAACGTGTAAATATACGTTCTCATCATCCAAAGAAAAATGCGAAGGTTGTCCTTGACTCGAACATATCCATATACTTTCTCAATAGTCAAGGAAAAAGATAAAGACGAAGGTTATCTTTGGCTCTTCTCAACATCCAAAGATAAGAACGAAGACTGCCTTTGGCACGTACGCATCTATGTACGAACTTCTTTGGGAGAATACGAAGGTCGTCTCTGGTCAATGTATTCATATACATCCTAAACAACCAAATATCAAAATGAAGGCTGCCCTTAGCTCGCACGTATCTAAGTACGAGCAGCCAGGGGCAAAGACGAAGCTTATCTTTGGCTCGAATATATTTATACATATTCTCAACAACCAAAGACAATTATGAGGACTCCCTTGGCTCGTACGTATCTAAGTACGCGCATCCAAGGGAAAAGACGGAGCTTATCTTTGGTTTGAATGTATTTATACACATTCTCAACAGCCAAGATAATTACGAAGGCTTCCCTTAGCTTGCACATATCTAAGTACGAGCAGCCAGGGGAAAAGGCAGAGCTTCTCTTTGGCTCGAATGTATTTATACATATTCTCAATAGCGAAAGACAATTACGAAGGCTTCCTTTAGCTCGTAGATATTTTGATGCTACAACAACCATATCGAGTCATACTTGGGGTTTGGCACCGTATTCAAATTGCTATACCCGCTGCCGGTTAATGTTGGCATCTTTATAAACCTCAACTCATCTCTCGGATAAATTCCTTAATTAAAAATCAAACTCTAAAAGATTTAATTATTATTTTAAAAAAAATGAACAAAAATATAAAATAAAAATAAAAATAAAATACTCCCTCCGTTCCACTTTAGATGATGTTTTTAGAGTTTTCACGCAGATTAAGAAATGGAGAGAGATATGAAAATTTTCCATCTATACCCTTGAGAAATGTCTTCAAACATTAATTTCTATTAGTGCATTTAAAAATAAACTTATAGTTCCAAGACAAAATGTAAGGGTGTTATTGGCAGTTTTGTGGAAAAATATGAAAATTCTCAAGTATTGTGGAACAAAAATTTAACCCTAAAACATCATCTAAAATGGAACGGAGGGCGTAAGAAAAGGCATCATTACATTTAGGTATAAAAATTAATTACCTTGCAGAAAACAACTGCATTTTCCAGATAAATATTCCGTAGAGTTTGTGTTGACTTTGTTATATCATTTCCCAGTAATCCATGTTAATTTCATAATCAACTCCAATTAAACTCCAACTAAAAGCAATATTTTAAAACCTAGACCGGTCATTGACCTAGTAAGTTACAGGGTTGGGTCAATTAGGTCCAACCAGTGGTTCAACTGGGTTAAGTGTAGCTGATAAAGTCTAGTTGTTTGATATGAATTAAGATTTATTTTTCGCATGAACATATATTGAAGTAGTCACATAAGTGGGTTATATGATAAGTATGGAATAATTTCACGTGCTCAATGGTCTTGGTAACTTTGTGTGAAACTGAGGTCACTAGTTCAACCCTTGATAAGAACAATTTGTTTTTGAGAAAGTAAGAAATGGATACGGTTTGAACCATTATAAACCTAGCCGGTTCACGCAGTTTACTGATTCCATCGGTCTGTTTTCATGTTCACTGGTTTATTAGGATAATTATTGGGTCACTACTCACCTAACCCAAATTTAGGACTGGTTCATCAGTTGGACCGGCCGGTCCGATCCAGGTATTAAAACACTGATTAAAAGACGATGAGAACATAAATGTTTTACATGGATACTATCTCTTTCTTTCTTTTTTCGTAAAATGATCACTTTATCCTTAATTTTACTTTTATCGATTTGAGGGTTAAGTGCGCGTACCTGGTTCAGGAGATACGAGTCTGGGAGAATTTGAATCTGGGTATCATTAGCCGATAACATATGCATGTCCCCCTCACACGTGTTGTTACTACCAACTCCAAATCGAATTTGGAAATCGGGTCCGAAATCGAGTGCTCCTTGAACTCCATAAGATCCAAAATCTTGATGCTGCTGATGTCCATCTAGTCCATATACTAAACTCTGTTCAAGTGCATATCTAGTTGAAGAACCAACATTTTGATGGTCAAAAGCAATTTGGTGTCCTACTCCGTGTTATGGTGCGTTGTTTGACGAATCATGAGTCATTGACCTGTTTTAATTTGTTTGAAGAAAACATTATCTATTAATCATTAAACATAGTTTAAATAATTTTAATTATATTTGGCCATATATTTTTAACAATGTTCAACTCACGTGGCCACTAACCAATTGAATAAATCTCCATGCTCTACCAATTCATAGTCGGATTTGAAAATGTTTGCATCAATGAACAAATCTTCTCCCCCCTAAGGAACCATAGACATTTTGAATTTTAGTCGCTAATAACTTTATTAAAACTTTTATGTAAAGAAAATACAAAGATGAATGAAATATTCGGAAAATGGGTCATATGACCAAAACCCATAAAGTATGGGAATAGTGGACAAGCAAACTATGGGTCTGGATGAAAAAGACACAAGAAAAATTAGTCACATATACCATTTACTTTAAATTTTATTCTTATCATATCATTTTCTCTTTCCTATTTATTATCTCTCTCCAGTTTAAAATTAATCGCGAGAAAAGTTTACTTCCCAAATATAAGTCGGATTTTAATAAAATTTAATGTTTTTGAAAAGTGCTCGAAAATCTCTACAAAACAAGATCCATTGTTGATGTGAAATTCGGAAAAAAAAATAAATTAAGCCAGCTCGATAATGCATTATACACCCAGGTGAAACCTGACCAAAATTTATTTCCTATAAAAATATGCATTATGCACTCAGGTGCAACTTGAACAAAATTTATTTCATATAAAATATGTATTATGCACTCAGGTGCAGCCTGGCCAAAAAAAAAAATTCTATAAGAATATGCATTATGCACCCAGGTGCAACCTCGCCAAAACATTTTTCCTATAAGAATCAAAAAAGTTTACATAATGCACTCGGGTGCAACCAGCCAAAACTTATTTCCAGTTAGAATTATACATTATGCACTCAGGCGCATCTTGTGTACTTAGCGGATAAATCTAGGTTTATCCTAGTAATCGCCTGCGATATATTAGACACATTGCATGCTTAAAGTTGACTGAGATTATTGCAAATCTACATGACAATTGATATACCACAATAGATCAAGACCTTATATATACACATAATGATAATTAGTTTTCAGTTTAACGAATTATTTTGTCGTTATAGAATAACAACTTTTTTGTCGTGTATCGTATAATTATTTTAGTAGGTTTAGAAAGTTTTTTCAACATTATACGGATCTTCGCGTATACAAATATTAAATGTTCTAACCAGTTAGAACTCAGTTTAAGACCTTGTTTGTTTGCAGCTGACTCAACGTCTGGGTCTGAGTTAACCCCTGACTCGTACCGAGTCAACAGTCTGACCGTTTGTTTTCTTTTTAAGTCAGATCTAACTCGACCTATCACTCAGACCTAATCCCTGACTCGGACCTGTTTGAGTCAAGTAACAAAATATCCCTGACTCATGGGACCAAACCACTGACTCACATATTTTTGAGTCAGATGAGTCAGATATAAATCAAAACAAACATATCGAGTCAGATCCAGATGACTCAGATCCAAACGACTCAGAAGAGTCAGGAGTAAGCGAACATGATGTAAGTATAAATTTTTCTTGATTGTCATACATATACATTTCATCTACTTTTCATGGCGGCGGATTACGTTAAAGCGGTAAAACATAGATAAACATACATATAAGTTACATGCGTGATCAAATTTTAAAATTGTTAAAGATATCCAATCATATAATTTCCTTTATTGTAAAATTTCACAATTTGGACCACCAAATATATAAAAAGAATACTTTAACCCCCATTTATAATAAAACATGGTTCGCCACTGTATATGTGAATGTGAAAATTTATAAAAAAAAAATCATCTAATCTAAACAAAAGGGAGTACAAGAAGTTAAATAAAGTGAAAATTAGATCAGTAGGAGCCAAGATAACATGATGGTGATCTAAAAAAATTGATCTCATAATATTAACTTATAGTTAAGCAAATATATCAAAGAAAAAAAAGAAGATAATACTAATAAATAAATAAAAATCCTCATCAATTTATTTGGTAGTTTAATTAATAGATCAAACAAAAACTCTAGATCAGAAACACAAAAGAAAAAAATAGTCGAATAGTAAATAATTTGTTCATAGTTTAGCAATAAAAAAAACTTCTTTCAACTTCAAGTTCTCCAAGTTATGCATGTATGAGAGTAGTCGGGAGAACCAAGAACCAAGTTATCCATCTAGTTATTCCATCCTAATTGTTGTCGTTTTTCGCGTTTCTCGTCTTCCTTTCTTCTACAAAACAAAACACACCACCAAATTATGTCTACTTATGATTTAGATGATTATCGCGACCAAGATTATGGGAATATCAAAGTCTATACGGAAAGAATAACAGGTTCTAGTTTAGATTTAAAATTTTGATGAAAAATATGAAAATATGACTTACTTAATTGATGTTTTCCATGCAAGCATCCTCAAGTGTGGGTCCCTAGGAAGCCCTAGAGCCTCATATCTGGGGTCGAATATAGAAAATGTACTAATATCGTACATGTACCAAAAGATGGAAATTAAATTAAATTTGATGTTAATAAATTGTAGTTGCAACAATCTTATAAAAGTATTGCGTAAAAAAAATCATATCAAAATGTACCTGGGATTCCACCCGGACAAGGTACTCAAATATCCATTGTGATTTTCTGCTGAAGTTTGTGTAGATCCAGACTCGTGTCTCTATAAAAATTATTTATTTAACAATTGGATTTTGATAAAATTAATTATTGTATTATATTTTTGAAAGTTCAACAAAAGAAGAAACAAATTGGTTAATTAAACTATGGGAAAAACCTTTACCTCAAAGCGAGTAGCCGCGTTGTGTGAGTTACACGGATTTTGGTGTGGCATTGGCACCAAAATATCATTTTTCCTACTTCTCTGTTAACGTTGAAAATTTTGTATGCATATAGTTAGTTAAGTACAAAAAATGACAAGAAAAATGGACATGTTTTACATGAATTTAAATAATTATTTATCATAATCGTTTTTTTTTTCTTTTTCTTTTATGAATACTTAAGAGTTAATAGGTCATACCTGGTTAAACAAAGGTACTTTTTGGTATACTGGAGGTGGCATGTCACTTACCAATTGCTTATTCGCATTGACATTATGATCATTGGTCCCAGGAGTAACTGGATTGTATGAGTTCATTGGATTTTTGTTTTTCAATGAATCCGAAAAATCATTTGCCGGATTTCTCTGTTAATTTTAAGATTTTATTTGTACATATATAGATTAGTAAACTACAAAAGAAAAAAAATGGAGATGTTTTACATGTATTCAAATAATTATTATCATGATTGATTGTTTTCTTTATGAATACTTTTTTTATCGGTTTCAGAAGAGTTATCGGCTCGAACCTGGTAAAAGAGAGGTACTTTTTTGCATACCGGAGATGGCACATCACTAAAAAATTGCTTACTCGCATTGACATTATGATCGTTGGGCCCAAGAGTGGATGGATTGTATGAGTTCATTTGTTTTTTATTTTTCAATGAAGCCAAAGAATCATTTGCCGAATTTCTCTGTTAATTCAATTATACGTATATAGATTATTTAACAAAAAATAATAAGTTCCCACTGAAAAACCTAAGAAAACTAAAGGTTTGAGTTATTTCACCTCCATGATGTAATGGGATTTGCTTCCGTTTGGTTCTCAGGTAATAAATGCCCACTGAAAAACCTGAAAAATAAATAAACGGTGTCAAAAAGACAAAAACACAATTAGTTTTGATGGTTATTTTTCACCTACAATTAGATGGTACAAATTTGCAAGTTAATATGGATTTAACCATCTTGCATCGTGTTAAGAATTCTATATATATTGTTGAGTTTTTTCACTCTTCCCACTAATAATGCATATGCTGCAGTGTAACAATATTAGGGGCACAAAGTTCGCAAAGAGTAAGAGTAATAAATAATAGATCTACTTTACATTAGATTGTTTTCTAAGAAAACAAATTTGGCATGCTTATTTGGGAACATCGGTCTTCATATTTCTTACCATAGTATAGGATCTAGGCATTAAAATCTTATAATGAATCATAAATGTTCAAGGAAAAAATTAATTAGCTAGAAAAAAATTCTTTAATAGATTTCGATCACAAAATCTTATCATAAATATGACTTTATAATGATGGTATTGTTGGCTCTAATGGTTTGCAAAAAATAAAATAGATCAACATATGTATTTGCCTTAGCATATAGGGCTCACCCCAACTAAGATCTTGTAATCTACCCCAACTAAAAGTAAACCCAAGAAATAACAACGATAATCTTAAGGGTATAAACCGAGGCTTATTGCTTGATTGATTGGATAAGAAAGGAGGATATCATAGGCAACAATAAAATTCATGCTTCAAAATAAATAAATAAATAAATATGTAAACCCAATTGATGGACGAGTTTGGATAGGGGATTCCGAAGGACAAGATTTTCTTTTAGCTAGCTAGGAATTTGTGGATTAAGAAAACCTATTAACATCCTTGATTCATGAATAATACCCCCTCGATCAATAGACATAACTAAAGAAAAACATGCTTAATTAACTAGGCACTAGGATGACTATAATCAATGGATCTACCGAATTTGATGTAACCAATTCTAATTGATTGTCCATGAAAAATAAATTTAAATTAAATGAGTGAAACCAAGACAATCTATACTTAGATTTAATCCAAAGCAATTGAAGTTGTGAAACTACTTGCTAAGGTTTTTAGGTACATAATAGTGATCTAACAAACATACTTATTTGTATGTAATTGGTGAAGCCTAGTTTCAATGTTTGGTATGAATATGATTAACTGCGATTAAATCTAAGTAGAAAAAAAAAATTGGTACATGAGAAAGCAAGTATTTACCAGAAGAACAAATTAAATAAAATTGGAAGAATGTCTTGTTTTTGTGGTGTATGGTGGATTGTATGGAAATGCGGAAGAAATAGTATTTTGGTATATATATGTGAGAAAGAAAAAGATAATACTAGGTGATTCCTCTAAACATGACTTTGTGATTTGGTTTGGACTTTAGGTATCATACTTAGGGTATTTATAAGTGAAAAAGGATTGAATTTACATTACTTTTTATTTTTTACCATATCTTTATTTTTTCCTATTTGAGAAAGTATGTATTTGGTGCATTGGCAAGGTCTTACCTATTTTGAAATAGGAGTCCTACCAACAACTTATCTTGGGAGCCCTTCCATAACCAACTTAGGAAGAGCAGAGAAGATTTTGTGGAAAGATCCTTGGTAATATCTTTTTCTTTAAACTCATCAACTGAAGTCACCGCCTCACCTTGTTGGAAGAACAACTATGTTCCTCTTACCATGGCCTTTTAGAATGGAAAGTATAAGAAAACTATTATATATATTTACATCCAAGTTCTAAATAACAATATTATTTTTTTACCAAACTTGATTTTACGAGACTTTGTATACTTAAAGTTCGATTAAGATTATTATGAGTTTACATGACATTAGTGTACCACAATAAAGCCAACATTAAACATAATGTAGTTTACTACTTTTTTGACAAACTGCCGTTACCGAATAACGGATATTTTATCGTGTAGCTTATGATTGTTTTAGATGTTAATACGTAGTGGTTAAACGTCTTTTATTAATTTTTGTATCGCCACATATTTGAAAATTAAAAGGTTTAGCTAATTTAAGTGAATCCCGAATATTTTCTTTAGCTATCATATATTTCATCTTGATTACGTAGAAAGTTACAATATACCGTCAAAACATAAACAAATAAACGTAAATAAATTGAAGGGGGTATAAATTTTCAATTATAGACGTACATGGAAAGTTATAATAAACCGCTAAACCAAAAACTTTTTCTCTTTCCAAAAAATTTACATTTATCAACACTTTTTTCTCTAAATACAAGTTTTTTTTGCTTTTTTTTTAATAATCACGACGAGCTATTATTCACTTAATCATGATGTAATTTAAATGACTTAAATTAATCATTTGAATAATCGGTGATGTGAATTTACTACATAAAAAAGTAAGCCCTTGAAAAAAAAAAAAAAAAAAAAAAAAAAGGAAAAAAAAAAACTTTTTGCTGACGTCAGCAAATCTTTCAAATTTTGTTTTCTTAAGGAATATTAATGACATTATTAAAAGGGTTACTAAATTGTTCAAGTGTAGTAAATTAGTAATCGAGTGGCTAACCACATTGATATAGTTTACTTATATTCTTCGGATTATATTACCACTAAGTATTTTAGATTCAAATTCATACCATATTTGTGTCCCCAACTGCTTTTTGTATCATAAGAGAAACTAGAGTACATGCACCATTTTTCTAAGTTTACGGTTTATGTATCAGCATGTTAGGATGTTCAAATTTGGGATTCTTGCGAAAATGTTGTTCATGGATCATCCTTCATTTAATTTTTAAACATTCACTTATAGCAATACATGCATCATCTTCTGCTTCTTTATTTAGATGAGGATTGAGGGCAGCTATTTTTGAACTAGGATCTAAACAAGGTGGAACAAACTCTTTGATACTATATAATGGGCTAACATGCATGTCAGGTACCAATATTCCATTTGAAATTCTTGGAAAGGTTCTGAGTCTTTTGACCGCATGGACAGTGGGTGCTCTTAAATGTGATTAGTTGGTATTCCCATTCACCTTTTATTAAGTAATTATGGCGTACCATGTGACATGTCATCCACTCAACCTAAAAACTATATCACACCGTCCAAAATCTAGAGGCACAAAGGTCGCCCTTCATCGGGAAACTACCCTTCAGTTGAAGATCTACGCAGTGTTCTATAATATTTCCGTATGATTCAATTTACCATGTGACCAAGCATTATACTCTGTCCAGTACTCCCTCCGACCCTATTATATAGATGGAGTTTTGAAAATTTCTTGTCCCATTAGATAGACGGAAATCTATTTTCAAGAAGGTTTTTTTCACATATACCCTTAATTAAATAGCATGGGTATTATCACAATCAAGTTTATATCTCTAGCATTGGAAATTGGACAAAGGGTAAAACAAGAAAGTGAATGAATATTTGTAAAATAAAAAACGTTTCTTATTCTAAGAGAAATGCACTTCTCCGCCTATACATAGGAGACGAAGGGAGTATAAAATAGGTCTTTCGTTTTTCTATTTTTACCTTTTTTTTTTCCTTTCTGAAGCAAATAATGAGTACTATCTAAAATATGTATCGGTAATCAAAATTTAAAATGAGCTAGCCAGGCTCGCCCAAATTTATACTCTTATATTTGTGGCCAGTCATCCTTTGGCTTTCACTAGAAGCGGCAAAAAAGGGTATGATCGAAAGAAAAGTGCGCAATGATTTTCCAGTGGCCAATTGTTTGATTTTTTAGTTTATTTTTTAAGCCTTGGGTATCACTGGGTTTCAGTGTTTATGTATCTTGGATATTTTATTTTATTTTGTTACCTAAAATCTAAGAGAGGCTAGAAGTGGGATTCTAGGGTTTCTGAAAATGAGTTACGGGAGATTAAGCACGAAGAGTCTTCGTCTAAACCACGCACAATGGTCGTTCAAAGGATGCTTAATTCACAGGGAAGAGGCTTAAGGCTGGTCTTACGGAGGGAATCAGAAGAAGAGAGAGATCAGAGAATTCTAGGGTTTGAAGAAGAATTACTCTGATAGTCTTTGAGAAAGTTGTGTCTAAGATTGGAGAAATAGAGGACCTATTTATAGTTGAATTCTCTAATCTCATGTCGGTGAAGATAAGGATTACTTGTCGTGCCGTGCCGAGAAATTCTCCCGTCTCTTCAGGAATAGATAGAGATAAACTAGGTTGAGTTATCTCATTATTCCACCGCCTTTACTCTCTTCTGCAGAGAGAAATAGGTCTGGTATTTCTGACACGTGTCGTAGACCTCGAGACCAAAACCCTAATTGATATCCCCCTATTTGTAAGAAGCTGAGTCAGGCTTTGTGATGCTGTGTTGTTAGAGAGAAATATCCTCTTTAGCCGAGTTGGCCAAGATAGAGAGATATTTTATGATTTGTGAGAATGACTAGGATGAGTCACGTGAAAAGGCATGAAATGCTTCAAGAATCATGTGCAAAGTGTGAGAGGAGATGAGGTTGAGCTCCCTCTCTCCATGGCTGGTCGCATATGTCATGTGGAGACACTATTATTACTTGTGGTTCCCTTTGTTGAGCATGTGGATCTCAAGAGAGCTTATCCACGTTTTTTGGATAGACATGTATAGTTCACTCTCAATTTACTAGCCGTGAGTGTGTTTGAGAGGCTGAGAAATAGGCTTAAGATCTAGTTAAGGCGTGTGCTTGAATTTCATACGTGTATAAAACTCTTCAAAGTAGATGGCTCAGTTCGGATGAGGCCACCTAAGATTTAGCTGACGCGACTGAGGCTGTCATAGGTTTGACCGACGGGTTTGAAGCCGTCAGAGATTTGGGCGACAAGTTTGAAGTCATATGATATTTAGATGAAGGGTTTGAGGTCGTTAGAGATTTAGCTGATGGGTTTGAGGCCGTCAGATTTTTGGATGACGGGTTTGAGAGCGTATGATATTTAGCTGACGGTTTTGAGGCCTTCAGAGATTTAGCAGGCAGGTTTGAGATAGTATGATATTTATCCAACGGGACAAAGTCTGTTCAGGACTTGGCCAACACAATGGAGTCTCTCCGAAGTAAACTGGGACATGTTTGGGAGAGAAAAGAAGGCTTGTACGCCTAATAATGTCTCTACGAGACTTCGACTCACTTGTCTTTGACTAGCATAATCTCTCAGAGATATGCTAGGAGATATGCTAGAATTTTCAAAAAAATGGGGGATACGGGATATATTGGGATATGTGTATTAATTAAAAAATATTTAATTTATTAATAGTGAAAAGAAGCATAGAAAATTCTACAATACTCTGGAATATGAACCCACTCATCAATATTGAATAAGCGTTGGTATGTCAAGTTTGGATTGTCATATTTTAGTGAATCGAAACTCATTTAAAGAGTCGCTTGATTATTTACACGGACGTCAAGGTTTTGAGGTGTCGTGCTTATAGGTTAGCTTGAAAGTATTAGTTTGGTTGGATATGAGGCATTACAAGTATTACGTGAACACTTGAAGAATGTGAAGAAGTAAGGAGCTACAACGACGACATCATCCTTCCTCTTGAGGTTAGTGATATTTGACTTGAACTGTTTCATTACCTAACGTATCTTTCAAGTCATGCATATTGAAAACATAACGAAGCTATGAATGATTATACTCTAGTTAGACGTAGTATTAAGGAATACAATACGAAGTATAACGCTTATCTTTTTAACTTCGTATATAAGACATCGACATAATCGTATGAATGCTATTGTGATTATGTATGGGTATGAGGTGAAGATTTCATCCTAGGAAACAATATTTTACATTCGTTTAAAGGAAGTACAATTCATAAACTTGTTTTATGAATCGAAAGGGAAATCGCTAGGCTTATTGGTATTGTTATTCATTGCAAATCTTTTTAAATTACCAATATGTGTGTTTACTATAACCGCTCATAACTTGTTTATGTATCTTGGTAAAACTATTCACAAGGCCTGACTTTTGTATTGGTATGATTTTTATTAGTGAAACTGATCCTAAGTAATCACATGAGATGGTATGATCGATTTAGTGTTATTGGTTTGACCAACTCTAGACATTGGGAAACCGATCCTAGTAAGAGGTGCAACCGATCACAAAAGGGAACCGATCCTTGTAAGAGGTGCAACAAGTTTCTAGTTATTGGGAACCGATCCTATGAACATGTGCAACACGTTTTTAGTTATTGGGAACCGATCCTATGAACATGTGCACCAAATACAAGTTAAATACCATATATATGTGGGAACCGATCCTAGTACCTAGTCAACCATGTTTTGGTAACTAGCGTGACTAATTCTAGTACCCACATCGAGGTAGAACCGAAACTTGTTTTGGTAGAACCGTGAAACCCATGTTTGGTGATTTGATAGGATAATCAATCACATAGTTCTTGGAAGTCAGATCAACCAATTCTAAACTTGTTTGGAAGTGTGGCAAATCGGTTCCAAGATAGTAAATATGAAAAAGGATTTACCAAGTAAAGATGTCGACATACTTTGAACATGTGCAGTAACGCTTATCTTTTATTATTCAAAGATATTCCTTAATAGATAAAGGAGAATCCTGGATCGAAATAAATTGAGAATCTTTTAATTAAGGTTTTTAAAGACACTTGTTAAAGTAGGTTTAGGTTACTGAGTTTACCCAAATGTACGAAACCTTAATCCAGTAGTTCAGTGGCTGATCACATTGGTATAATCGCACGTAGTTTATGACTTTATTCCTCGGACAATATTTACCCTTCCAGAGGTATGCCAAGTCCTTATTGAAAATCCTCCATTAACTTGCTAAGAGGCTGCTTTGAACAAAGAACTTAGTTTGAAGGGTAATAGACCCTATATGTTATAGTAATGGTCGGAGATATGGTGACTAGTATTGGTAGGTCGGTCAAGGTCTAGATTAGGAAATGTAGTTGGTTAAGGAAACCAAGTACTTGTGTCCTAAGTATAGCATCTTAAGAGGTTTGTCTCTTAGAGCTAAGTTAGGAAACCCTATACTTGTAGGAAAGTAATCCTTGTTAAGGAATGTGTCCAGTCCTATTGATGTGTATAAATAGCCATAGAGAGAACTATAGAAAACACACCAGAACTAGTAAGAGTTCTCTTCTTCTCTGCTTAGGCTTTGTATATTCCAACCTATACGGTGATATATAAAATTGCTTATTCCTTCCCGAGGATTCAACCTCGTTAAATACTTGTTCTTCTTGTGTGTGTGATTGTGTTCTTGGCGATATTGAGATACCTCGTAGTAGTGCAAACCTAACGCTTCCGCAGGCTTTGGCGCAACAATTGGTATCAAAGCAAGGAGACGCTCTTGGATACGAATATCAGTTGCGGTTGAAGTGAAGGTATTTTTTTCTTCTAAAGATTGCTTGAGGTAATACTAATCTCAAAGGTTCTATTTTTTTATCTATATTTGGTTATTTGTGAACAATGGTTGACGGGGACGAAGATCCGAAAAATCCTTTAGGAGAACATTTGGATCCCACAAATAAAGATAAAAAAACAAAAGAAGAAATACTTCATTCACATAGATCACAACTCAAGGTAGAAAAGTTTATAGGAACAAATAACTTTGGTTTATGGAGAACGGACGTAATGGATGCTCTTGTTCATCTTGACCTAGAAGAAGCTCTAGAAGGTCAGCCAGTGGAGATGTCTGACAAGCAGTGGAACAAGATGAATAAATTATGTCTTTCTTTGATACGAGGGTGTTTAGCAAGCTAAAGAAGAGTTAATTATCAAGCACGAGACTTCAGCTAAAGATCTCTGGGAAAAGCTAGAGAAGGAATACCTTGTGAAGAACGTGGCAAATATGATACATCTTAAAAGGAATTTGTATCACTATAACATGAAGAGAGGTGCAACTCTAACCGAGCACCTAGATTCATATAATAAACTTCTTGCTGAGTTGGTTAACTATGATGAGAAGATGAATGACGAGGAACAAGCTTTGTATATGATAAACTCTCTTCCTGAAAAGTATAAACCCGTGATAAAAGCTTTAATGCACGGCAAGGACAAGATGACATACGCAGAGGTCACTACAGCATTGCGTAGTGAGGAGTTCAGGAAGATGGATCGTGAAGACCTTGCAAGTGAAGCTAACAATGACTTGCTTCTTGCAAGAGGTCGTTCAATGAGACGGGGGAGAAAGAAGAATGGTGGTTATGGTAAAGGTAGAGGATATTCTAAGAGTAGGACGCGACTGCAGAAAGATGAGTGTGCTTGGTATCATGACTTCGGTCATTGGGCTAAGGATTGTCCTAAGCGTAAGGAAAGAGAAGGAGATAACAACAACACCGAGGTGAACATTGCAAAAGGTAATGAAGAATCAGATGATGCTTCTGATTTCTTGCTAATCGTGACACCATCATCTTGTGCTATTATATATGGTACATGGGTATTAGATCTTTGGAGCAACATATCATATATGTCCATATCGTGACTGGTTCTCAAGTTTTGAAGAGCTTGATGGAGAAGTACGTATAGGAAACAATCATACTTGCAGGGTGATTGGGATTGGTAGTGTTCGTATCAAGATGCATGATGGTATGGTTAGGGAACTGAAGGAGGTAAGATTTGTACCTGCCATAAAGAAGAATCTGAGTTCACTCGGAACTTTAGAAGCTAAGGGCTATAAGATAGTCGCTGAAAATGGTGTTATAAAGGTAATCTTTGGATCTATGGTAATCATGAAGGGCACACGTCATCATAACTTGTACTACTTGATTGGGAGTACAACAACAGGAGATGTGTCTATTTATGAACACATCGAGAGTGCAGCTACCGAGAAGACAAAGCTATGGCACATGAGACTTGTACATCCAGGTGAGAATTCGTTGCATAGGTTGATTCAACAAGACTTGTTGAAAGGTGTTATTGCCTGCAAGTTAGCATTTTGTGAACATTGTGTTAAGGGCAAGAAAACAAGAACAACCTTTGCTTTTGACTATCCACAATACTAGTGGAGTTCTTGACTATGTTCACTCAGATGTTTGGGTCCTTCCAAGAATGCATCATTGGGAGGGAAACATTAGTTTGTGTCGTTCATTGATGATTATTCTAGGCGCGTATGGGTGTACACCATGAGGCATAAGGATGAAGTCCTAGAAATCTTTGTGAGGTGGAAAAAGGCAACCGAGACTCAAAGCGCGAGAAAGATCAAAGTACTACGTTCGGACAATGGTGGAGAGTACAAGAGTGATCCGTTCTTGCAAGTATGTCAGGATGAGGGAATAAAGAGGCACTTCACAGTTAAGAAGACACCGCAACAGAATGGGGTAGCTGAACGCATGAATAGTACTTTACTGGAGAAGGTACGATGTATGTTATCTAATGCTGGATTAGGTAAAGAGTTTTGGGCTGAGGCAGTTACATATGTGTGCTTCCTCATTAATAGGTTGCCATTAGCTGCATTAGAAGGTAAAACTCCTATGGAGAAGTGGTTTGGTAAACCAGCTTATGATTATGACTCAATTCATATCTTTGGTTGTCTGCGTGGTATCATGTTAGTGAAAACAAGCTTGATAGCCATCTTAGTGAAAGGAATCTTTGTGGGTATGAAAAGTGGAGTGAAAGGGTTCAAAATTTGGAATCCAGTTGAGAAGAAGATAGTCATGAGTAGAGATGTCACATTTGATGAGATGTCTATGGTAAAGTCTTGGGGTTCTCGACAGGTGGAGAACAGAAGCACCAATACTAATGAGCCTTTGCAACAGGTGGAGATTGATGCAACTCCACCAATTCCGATTAAGTTCAGTACATGTTCAGAATACCTCGAAGACATTGGTCTGCAAGAGAGGTAACTACTGAAGTTCCAAATGATAGTGACACTATTGAGGAAGAGGAACAAGAGTCAGTAGAAGATACAGAAGCTACGGTCACGAAGACCATAGAAACCAGCAAACCGAGAAGATCAACCAGAAGCCTGGTTGGATGAATGATTACATTGCTTATGCATTACCAGTTGTTGAAGATGGTACTCCTACTTCCTATTTAGAAGCTGTACGCAGTGCAGAGTGTAAAGAATGGGAAGGAGCAATGAAGGACGAGATGGAGTCTCTTTACAAGAATGGCACATGGATTCTTATGAATCTTCCGAACGGTAAGAAGGCCATAGGGTGCAAGTGGGTATATGCTAAGAAATAAGGATCTTCGGTGAATTAAGTACGCTACAAGGCAAGGTTAGTTGCAAAAGGTTATTCCCAAAAAGAAGGGATTGAGTACAATGAGGTGTTCTCTCCGGTGGTAAAACACTCATCAATCCGTATTTTGGTTGCCTTGGTAGCACAATATGATTTAGACCTAGTTCAGCTAGATGTTAAGACGGCGTTCTTACATGGTGATCTAGAAGAGGAGATCTATATGACTCAGCCGAGTGGGTTCAAGGTTCTTTGGAAAAGAAGATTGTGTATGTAAACTAAAGAGATCGTTGTACGGGCTGAAGCAGTCTCCAAGACAATGGTACAAGCGATTTGACCAGTTTATGATTGGCCAAACATACACAAGAAGTCACTATGACCATTGTGTATACTTCAAGAAGCTACGTGATGGGTCTTTCATATATTTTCTCTTGTATGTCGATGATATGCTGATTGCATCGAATAACAAGAAAGAGATTGATAATTTGAAGTGAAAGTTGTCATTTGAGTTTGAGATGAAAGATCTGGGAGAGGCTAAGAAGATTCTTGGTATGGAGATTCAACGTGACAGAGAGAAGGGTAAGGTTTGTTTGTCTCAGAAGGCATATTTGAAGAAAGTGTTACAGAAGTTTGTTGTCTATGAAGGAACTAAATCCGTAAGTACTCCCCTTGCTGCTCATTTTAAGTTGAATGCTCGTATGTCTCCCACTACTAAAGAAGAACGAAAGTATATGGCCCAAGTCCCATATCTTTGAGGCTGTTGGTAGCTTGATGTATACGATGGTATGTACAAGGCCGGACATTTCACATGCAGTTAGTATGGTCATCCATTATATGCATTGTCCTGGTAAGGGACATTGGCATGCTGTGAAATGGATTTTGAGGTATCTTTATGATAAAGTTGATGTTGGCTTGGAGTTTGTGAAGGATATAAGAAATAATCAGTTGTGTGTTGGATATGTGGATTTGACTATCTTTGGTGATTTGGACAAGAGACGTTCAACTACGGGGTATGTATTTACCATAGCGGGAGCACCCGGTTAGTTGGAGATCAATATTGCGGTCTCTTTGTGGCGCTTTCAACTACGGAGGCAGAGTATATGGCGTGTGAGAGGCATTTAAGGAGGCTATATGGTTACAAGGTTTGCTAGATGACTTAGGAGTTGTGCAAGACCAACTGCACCCGTGCATTGTGATAGTCTAAGTGCAATTTATTTGGCTAAGAATCAAGTGCATCATGCTAGAACCAAACATATAGACGTACGGTTTCACTTTGTGAGAGAAATTCTTGAAGAAGAAGACATTTTACTTGTGAAGATCGATACCAAAGACAATCCAGCTGATATGTTGACTAAAGTAGTATCTGGGATCAAGTTTCGACATTGTTCGAAATTGATCCACATCCTTCCGGTTTGGTGAAAGGCCCTTTTGGGGTAGAGGTTCCTAAGAACCTGGTGGAGGTCTTCTAGCAAGGCCATTTGAGAGAACTACGGTCGGGTTTGATTCCTATTGAGGATACGTAGGCAGCCAGTGATGGTTCAATAGACGTTGGAAGATGGAGGTGATTTTATCTATTGATCGTCTCATGCATGAATGCATGATCCGAGGTGGAGAATTGTTGGTAGGTCGGTCAAGGTATAGATTAGGAAATCTAGTTGGTTAAGGAAACCAAGCACTTGTGTTCTATTATAGCAGCTTAAGAGGTTTGTCTCTTAGAGCTAAGTTAGGAAACCCTATACTTGTAGAAAAGTAATCCTTGTTAAGGAATGTGTCCAGTCCTATTGATGTGTATAAATAGCCATAGAGAGAACAAGAGAAAACACACCAGAACTAGTAAGAGTTCTCTTCTTCTCTGCTTAGGCTTTGTATATTCCAACCTATACGGTGATATATAAAATTGCTTATTCCTTCCCGAGGATTCAACCTCGTTAAATACTTGTTATTCTTGTGTGTGTGATTGTGTTCTTGGCGATATTGAGATACCTCGTAGTAGTGCAAACCTAACGCTTCCGCGGGCTTTGGCGCAACAACTAGTGCTGTAAGTTCAAAATCTAGAAGGGGATGGAAGGAACGATCTTTGATTGTCCTGGAATCTATCTCAAGCTTTGTGTAGTGACTTTCTTTTGCAAGCTAAACAAAGTAAGAAGAGATTATATGAGAATAATTTTATCAAATCATTAAGAAAAGAGCAAAAATGTACTTTAATCACATTGCGTATGGAGCTCAATTTTCTTTGCGGAAGAAATAGATTTTAGGCCATATAAGTAGAGCGAAGTGAACCATTGTAAAAAGCAATAGAAACTGTAAAAATGCAAATAACGCTACAGGCACACAACACACCAACGATGTAGCAAAGCTCACATAGAGTTGGCTCCAGCCCCACAAAAATTACTAAATATTCACTCATTTCTCTTATATTTTGTTCAATCCTCCAATTTTTAAATTTAGTCCCCATGTTCCTTACAAACTTCACAGTTTAGACCACCAAATATATAAAAAGAAAACTTTCCATAAAACCTGGTTCCCCACTGTATGTGAACGTGAAAATATATAGAATTTCATCTTATCTAAACGAAAGGGAGTAAAATAGCACAGTAGGAGCCAGATGACATGACGGTGATACAAAAAATTTGATATCAGAATGTTAACTTAATAAACTTATAGTTTAGCAAATATATAATATTCCCTCCGTTTCACAAAGATAGTCCGGTTTGACTTTGTCAAGATATTAAGAAGACCATTGTAGTTTACATGTCTACCCTCAAGTACTTGCCTAATTTAGTTCAATTAAAAATGTTAATGATAAAAGTTTCCAAAAATTGATATGGAATTGTAAATAGGAAATAAAAAAAATAAAATTAAAACATATCCCATTTATGGAAACAATATCACCAAAGTTAAAAGAGAAAATATTTGGAATATTGTGCAAAAAAAAAAAAGGTGAAAAGATTATAGAGATAAAAAATGGTGTTTGCAAAAAAACAAAAGAGATGAAAAGAATATAGAGATAAAAAGATTGTATACTTATGGCGGATAAAATTTATAAGGAATTTAATTTGGAACCATATATATTGTCTTTTAAAAGGAATGTAGAATAAACGTGTTTCCTGTTGTAGGGCTTGTAGCCCATGGATGTGCGGCCCAATATAGTGTCTAGGGTCTTCTTCCTACTTGTATATAAATGAATATATTCATGTAAGCCTATTATCCTGATGAATGGAAACCTTCTCTCTGCCTCTTTATCTTCTCTATACTCTCCACTGCAATACGTTATCATGCACGAAGCTTTACAGCAGAGCTAGATTGGATTGATTGATTTTTTTTTCCTCCCTATACAGATTAACGTCAAGCTAATGTTGAAATCGCTGGAATGAAATCAGATAAGTTGGATCTATTTTTTTCCTAATTTTTTTTTTCTTAAATTTTTTTTTCTGCGGAATCAAATCGGTTAGAATTGATTTGATAATATTCGGTATCAACGATAAACAATCAGATGATTACTTTTTAATTTTTTATAACCTATTCGTATATGATTTCCGTGGTTGATTGAAAATTGACTTGAACCTTTCCTATACGGCTATTCCATGGCCAATCAAATGATTAAAATATTATAATATATATTGGTGGTCACAGTGATTGAAATTTTATAATATATTTTATTATATTCATTTATATTTTGTGATTGTGATCGATTGTTTTCATGGTCCGTCAGATGAGAGGAAAAGAAAGAAAGCATGTCCTGTTACGGAGAAGGAAAGCTGTTCGGCTGTGGGAAAAGATCAGGAGAGGAAAACTATTCCAAGTCCGGACCCGTCTGCCCTAACCCGGACCCGTCTGCGCGGACTCTACATCTCACTGGTTCTGATCCTCCATTTATTTTACTTTTCTTTCTTTTTAATCAGACAACATGAGGTACTCCTAAATCTCCCTTTCCTTTGGTTTCAAATTTTCAATTGTGTTTATAAATGATATCTTATGATTGCCTGTCACATGGCTTGTCTCCATGATAGTATATTTTTTCTAGCAATTGATAGATAAATACTATAATCTAATGTTTAGTTTTTTGGTGCTAATGTCTTTTATGCTATTGGAATTAGTATTATAATATACATTGTATGTATAATAATGATATGGTCAGATCAACCATCTCTTTTGTCCGAATTTTTTTTTTGTTATTCTCAAATGTGTGTCTGATACATTGTTAACTTTATTTTAAATTAAAAAGAATAATATTAAAATAATTAGAATAAAAATAAATAAAAATAAAAATAAAGACTATGATGTAGAATTTTCCGCTCATGTAAGACCGTTATATGATTCTATTATTCTGCCTATTAATATTTATTTATGATGTTGTAATAATTGTTGTAATTATTTTTGGATCTAGAACTTAAATATCTTTTGTTTGACTGAATTTGATGTCTAGTACGTTTTTTTACAATTCATATAGGTTTGAAAATGTAACATGATTATCTGTTTTTGATGTTCATTCGTCCTGTATGTTTACATGTATTGATAGTGACGAAATTTTGGATTTGTTAAAAGAAAAAGGTTATATCTTCACGATTTTAATGGACAATTTTGAGTAGGTATTTAGATTTTTGGATGTTAAGGGTATACAGACCCCCATGTATGTTGTTACGTTGATGATGTGTAGATTGTAATTTCCATGTATATATAGACCCCATGTGTGTTGTTACGTTGATGATGGTCGGTGATTGATTTTTTTTTCTCTGGGTGTTCTTTTTGTCTGCACTGCACCGCGGAGGAGATGATTGATGATGTTTGGTAGGGCAGCCTAAGAATAGGGTAGAAAATGTAAGAGGTTCCGACCCGACTGGATCCATCGACCCTGTTCCGACTCGACTGGGTTCCATCGACCCTGTTCCGATCCGGTTTTAACTGTCCTGTTCCGGACTATGCAAGACCAGAGTCGTTCTGGTTTTGTCTATATGCAATGGGAACCAAATGAGGTACGTATATAATTAATAAATATGCGATTAAAGGGTGGTTGTTTGTTGGACGTATCTACAATATTTAGAACATGCCTAGTTATGTTTTTGTTTTGAATATTAAGAATTTTGGACTCAATATTATGTTGTTCCCTTGAATATGATATTGGCCCTATTCATACATGATGTGTGTTTTAGTTCAATTGGTTGTACCAACTCGATTCCAATGTATTCATTTGAGGCTTAGAAGTACTTGAGCACCATTATTGGATACTTGATATTTTCCCAAATTTTTTGAATGTTCCGTGCAATGTATACACTTGCTCGACTATTAATTTGTCAATAGTTTCAAAACATACGTTCAAATAAAATCACATGTATTCCAATTTTTTTTTTTGGAAGAACTCACAAAAGATGATATGAGTCATAAAATTTTCATTTCTCTACTTCATCCATAATACTAACGAACCGGTATATGTTGAAGCATGACAACAAGAGAATTATCTTTAGTAATATATTCAACCTAAAGTAAGTGGTTGACATGTGTAGTGAGATTCTCTTGGCCTATTGAGATAAAGAAATTTCTCAAATTAAGCTAAATGTAGCAAAATTGAAAATGGAAAGAACCCCTAAGTAATGAGGGTTAGACGTACGGACTCATATAAAACATGTGAAAGGGGATATATATGTCATGAAAAGAAAAAAAAAAATATATATATATATATTTTTTTTTTCCCCAGAAGTAATGACACCAAAGTATAGGAATCAATTGAACATGGGATCAGCTAAAATGTAATTCTAGCTCCCATCAAAAATAAAAGAGTTGGAAATGCACCTTGGTCATAGGTGTTAGTATATACAATAAAATGTGTATGTGTATCATAGTAACAACCAATTTTCACATCAATTTTAATGGCAGCAAGAACTTTGCCTGGCCAATTGATTATCTTATCGAGCGCAGCATTGCTCATTTTTTTTCTTTCAAGATAGAACAAATACGTCGCAAAATCTCTATATGTACGAAGAGATAATCACACCTTGTTAAATTCCCAAGTAACCCGTGCAAATGGATATCATGTGGAACATCAAAATGATGAGAATGTAATTAATCACATCTTTTATAGTCTCTAATATATTTGGAAGGATATATATTTTAGAGAAACTAATGAGTCAATCTAGTGCAATGTGATTCACTATAATATTTGGATTATTGAATTATATTGACTCTGACGATGAAATGTTGGAACCGACTCATACAAAGCTTTGGGCATAACCATAAAGAAACTTTGGTTGTGACATGATGATTGTTTGAAAGAACTCATACAAATGTCAATTTATTTGAGTGAACGAAAATGGGAAAAAGATTGTTTAATGCAAAGTGATGACGTATCTCTCAATAAGTGTTCTCTAAATTACTAGATGCACAACCCCTCTTCCCATTATGCTTTTAGGTAAGAAAGCATATCACTCATTTTTACAAAGTCTTCATTAAAACAGGATCGAGACCATCCTAAGATGCAAATGGTAAAAATTCCATATTACAAAGAAAACAAGGTGAAATTTAGAAAAAATATTCATGCAGAATGCGGACCATTAAAGTGACTAATGGATCTGGTGAATGTTTTGACATTTTGGACTAGTTATAGTTCCCAAGAAATTTGCGTTTGAAAACTCCTAGCACATATTACACAATGCAAAGTGCAAAGGCTAACCACCCTTGTTAATGCTAGAGAATTTACATCAAAAGGACTTGATGAATATTGCATGTTTAATAGGATCAATATAGATCATCTTATACCCAATGGTCTCGCAGAGGCTACCATCAAAGGTTACAGATGGTGTCTAAGGAATAGGTTATGCGTACCAACCTACCTTTTATTGCTTTGGGGATATGCAATATTACGCGAATCTTTACTTAATTCGTTTTAGAACCCAATATTAGTCAACCTTTTCTGCGTACCAGTTGGTAACTGAAATCCTGACATTTGTAGTCTTACACATTTTTGGTTGCACTATATATGTGCCATTACGAGTCCACATCATACTATGATGGGTCACGAAAATGATTAAGTAATTTTGTTGGATATTTACTCTCAACAATTATCCGCATTTTAAAACCTTTGGGCGGAGATCTCTTCTTGCTAAATTTGAGTTATCACTTTAATGAGACAGTCTTCCCCTGTCGTTAGGGAGATAAGAAAAAGTATTTCTTAAGGGAACGACAGAATTGTTGTGGTGTGTTCCCACTTTGTGTCTCATATTGATTCTTGTACTCCACAAATGTAAATGTGAAGTGACAAAGAATAATCGATTTTCGGAGAATGTATACCGATGTCGCTAAAGTGAAAAGATCACACATACCCATTTGCAAATATTCCCGCAAGATTAGAAATCCTCAAAAGTATGGGGTACACCATAGACTAAGGTGTTGCAACTACACTTGGTGGAAGTGTAGTTGAGGCCGTGGCTCCATAAAGGAAGATGGAGAGACCACCAGGTTCGATCAATGCTCACCTAGAAAGGAAGCAGGTGAGCAAGGCACAACTTATTTATATCATCAGAAATCATCTCATAATATTGTCTCTGAATATGTCCATGAATCAATACTGGAGGACGCTCCGAAGTTTTAAATGATTCTAGAGAACAATGAAATCCTGACGGATTATGAGAATGCACACGAGTCAATGGAAGGATCATGCGTACACAGTGATGATATAATCCATAAATAGTTGCTCGTAAGTAGAGCACAATGAAATTGAACCATGCTTTATTTTGATTAATTTAAAATAAATAGCATATTTGGCCTACACAATCCAGGTAGAACTTAGTTCTTTGGCAAATATACGGGTATTTGGTATGGTAGTGCTAACCAACCAAGTGTAAAGCCTATTGGACATACATAATTAATTTGTCATAAAGCATAATGAGAAGAAAGTAGTCTTAAAGTACAAAGACTCGCCTTGTGGGCGAGGTTTCTCACAAAGCCCTCGGAATTGTTCTCTTGTAATGAACGTTATAGAGTTCCGCTACTTAGTTAGCTTGGTAATTTCAAAAGGACTTGAAATGCAGCATATGTGGTTGTTACGTATCTCTAAAAGCATCAAGAGATAGAAGATATTTACAAAAGTACTTAATAGACTTTTGTTTCCCAAATCAAATGACTCTAAACCACAGAGTGCGTTTATAGTTAGATAGAACGCTCACTTATAGATTCAAGCAATCAGGCAGATGTGGTATACCCGTCTAAGTGTCTATTTGATTTGGAGGGGATAGACAAGTAAGTTATTTTTCCTTGCGTGTTCATAAGAAAGTTCCTGATTTGGAATTATAGCTATTTATGTTGATGTTACAAACATGATATGTACTCTTGATGTAATAAGAGACCTTAAAAGCTATTTGAAATCCGAATTTGAGATGAAAAAATCTGGGAAAAGCTCGATCGAATACCGAGCTTGTGGTATATTACCCCACCAGTTTGCATTTGTCTAAAGTTGTCAGGCAATTTAACAAAGACATGCATCCTGATAGCACTCCCATGATTAGTCGAGGTTCAAATGTAAGTATATGACCATTTCGTCTAAAGGAAGATGACGAAGATGTGTTGGGAGATGAAATTCTCTTATCTAAGTACAATAGACGCATTGTTGTACTTAGTATAATAATGTACTCGATTAAATTTTACATCCTCAGGGAACTTGTTAGCTAGATATAGCTCCGCGCCAACGCAACGTCATTGGAATGGTATAGTGAATGTAATCATGTACTTAAAAGTAACCATTGACGTAAAATTATTTTATATCGCAAAGACATAAAAAGGAATGCTAATGAAACTGCAATCCAAAAGTTGTTGATTATGAAGGAATAATAATCTCTTCTCAAACGAAAGTAATCAGGGGAGATACGGTAGGCTATTTTCCAGGTCATTACCGGTATTCAATTTGAAAAGTACATGACTAAAGTAATGTGTCTAGAACAACTCGAAAGTAATCGGGGGAGATGCCGAGCATCGGGGGAAGGATCCAAGGATATGATGTCGACATATTTTACTTTGAAATTGAAGATGTTTTGTACTCTTTTTCCCTTCGATCGAGAATAGTTTTTCCCAAAGGGTTTTGTTACTCGACAAGGTTTTTAGCGAGACAACACTAAAAACATCAAGTATGTTGAACGTTGAAGACATAAAGATCGCGTTGATATTAGGGAAAATATCTGAATCAAAGAAATGAAACGCGATAGTCTGTTAAGCGACGTAAATTCCAGAATCAACAACATGGTCTTATAAACATTCAAGTCACCAAAGTAAAGTGTGATAAACTCCCTTTTGATTGCATTAGACTAATGAAAATTGTATGACATCAGGGGGAGCATCTAATGGTGTGTTGAACTATCTTCCTTCATCGAGGTTAATTTTTCCCATAGGGTTTTGTTACTCGGCAAGGTTTTTAATGAGACAACAATAAACACCGGAAAGTAATTTCCCAACTAAGGCTATTGTCTTTCCCACGAGGATTTTCTGTCTTAGGAGTTGTGAAGCAACTAGTCAACTTCAACTGAGCAAAGTGATCATCTGCAACTGATCAACTTTACTTGCATATGTCACGTTGTACTCTTTTTCCTTTGTCAAGGTTTTGTCCCATTGGGTTTCCTTGTCAAGGTTTTAATGAGGCAACGTATGCGAGTCCATCTATGTTCTAAGTTTACTTAATATTGCACTCTTTTCTTTAGTTCAGGTATTGACCCTCTGGGTTTTTCCTGACGAAGTTTTAACGAGGAAATTAACTTAGACTCGTCGACATTTGAAGGTCGTATTGCATGTGATGAACTACATGTAAAGTACAAGACAACATGTGAAGAGTTGTACCAAGGTTTTATCCCACCGGGTTTTTCCTTGTCAAAGTTTTAGTAAGGCAATTGATTTCGACACAAGTCATCAAGGAGAGGACGACATTTGAAGAACTATATTCAAAGCAATACATGTGAAGCACTGGATATGAAGTTCTACTGGACCGCACAAGGGGGAGTGTTGTAGGGCTTGTAGCCCATGGATGTGCGGCCCAATATAGTGTCTAGGGTCTTCTTCCTACTTGTATATAAAGGAATATATTCATGTAAGCCTATTATCCTGATGAATGGAAACCTTCTCTCTGCCTCTTTATCTTCTCTATACTCTCCACTGCAATATTTCCTTAATTATATAGATTTTTAGATTGGGTCCCATTAATTTTTTTTTTTTATAAATATAAAAGGTTTAAGGGTATATTAGAGAGATCATTGAAAAACTACGTCCATAAACGTGTTTGGACACAATTTTGAAACAGACCAAAATGGAATAGAGGATGGTCTTTCAGAAACAGAGGGAGTAATAGATTAAAGATCTCCTGATCGATTTATTTGGAGTATAGTTTAACAGATGTCAATGGGTACCCATTACCCGGAACCGGACCCGGTAGATTTGGGTCCGGTTTTGGGTCCTAAAGTTGGACCCATTAACAACTTAGGACCCGGCGGGTAATTACATGATTGGACCCGAATATAAACGGGTCCAAACGGGTAATACCCGTTGGGTACCGGGTACCCAGTTATTTATTCTTTTACTCATGTTTTTAGCAAAATTACAAGTATATTGTTAGTTTTCGCTTTGATTTTTTTTTCATTTTTCATTTTTTTCCTTACACTTAATCTTTATTTAGTACATTAATAGAGAAATAATAATAATTTTTTATAAAAATAATTTAGATCCAAACAAAAAGGAGAAAGATTTTAAGTTTTTGAGGTTTTTTGTATAGTTTTCTTAATACCCAATAGGAACCCGGACCCGATGGGTACCCGGATATTTAAACGGGTCCGGTTCTGGTCTATATATTTAGGAACCGGACCCGGAACCGTTAGGAACCGGACACGACCTTTAGAATTAGGGTCCGGGTCTAGTGATACCCGGGAGACCCGAACCCATTGACACCCTACTTTAACTGATGGATCAAAACAAAAACTCTAGATCACAAACAAAAAGGGAAAAATAGTCTAGTAGTAAAGAATTTGTTCATAGTTTAGCAGCAAAAAGATTTCTTCAACTTCAAATTGTCCAAGTTATGCATAGTCGGGAGAACCAAGTTATCCATCTAGTTATGCATAGTCAGGAGAACCAAGTTATCCATCTAGTTATGCCATCCTAATCGTTGTCGTTTTTGGCGTTTCTCGTCTTCCTTTCTTCTGCAAAACAAAACAAACCACTAAATTATGTCTATTTAGGATGTATATGATTATCGCGACCAAAATTATGGGAATATCAAAGTCTACGGACAAAATAACGGGTTTTAATTTAACTTAAAAATGTGATGAAAAATATGAAGATGTCACTTACTTAAGTGATGCTTTCCATGAATCAAGCATCCTCAAGCGTGGGTCCATAGGAAACCCTGCAGCCTCATATCTGGTGTCGAAAATAGAAAATGTACTGATATCGTACCTGTATAAAATGGTGGAAATTAAATTAAATTTGATGTTAATAAAATGTGCTTGCAACAATTTTATAAAATTATTGCGTAAAAAATATCATATCAACTTTCACCTGGGTTCCCCCCCGGACAACGTATTCAAATGTTCAGTGTGATTGTCCGCTGAAGTTTGTGTAGATCCAGACCCATGTCTCTGTAAATTATTTGTTTAACAATTGGGTTTTGACAAAATTAATTATTCAATTATACTTTTGAAATTTCAATAAGAAAAGAAACAAACTACTTAATCTACCATGATTGATTTTTTTTCTTTACGAATTCTTTTTTTTTTATTCAGTTTCAAAAGAGTTAATAGTTCCTACCTGGTCTACGAGAGATGCTTCCTCGGGAACTGGAGATGGCACATCACTGATTAATTGCATACTCACATTCACATTATGATTATTGGCCCTAAGAGTAGCTGGATTGTATGAATTTATCGGATTTTGGTTTTTCAATGAAGCCGAAAAACTATTTGCCGGATTAGGTAGCTACACAAAAATAAAAAAGGAAAAAAAATGAAGATGTTTTACATGGATTCAAATAATAATTTATCATGATTGATATTTTTTTCTTCTTTATGAATAATGTTTTTTAATCAGTTTAAAAGGAGTTAACGGCTTGTACCTGGTTAAAATGAGGTATTTCTTGGGGCATTTGAGATGGCACATCCCTGATCGACTGCATACCCGTATTCACATTATGATCATTGGTCCTAATAGTAGCTGGATTGTATGAATGTATCGGATTTTTATTTTTCAATGAAGCCGAAAAAATATTTGTCGAATTCCTCTGCTAAATTTGAAGGTTATATGTAAATATATAGATTAGTCGACCAGCAAAAAAAAAAAATGAAAAAACGAGTGTTTTTACATGAATTCAAATAATAATTTATCATAATTTGTTTTTTTTTTTATATATGAATACTTTTTTTTATCAATTTAAGAAGAGTTAACGGCTCGTACCTCGTTAAAGACAAATGCTTCATGCGTTATTGGAGATTGCACATCACTGATTAATTGTACATGCTCATTCACACTACGACCATTGGTCCCAGGAGTTGCTGGATTGTATGTATTTATAGAATTTTGATTTTTCAATGAAGCCGAAAAATCATTTGCCGGATATCTCTGTTAATTTTGAAGATTTATATGTACATTTGTAGATTAGTTAATTACCAAAAAAAGGAACAGAAAAATGGAGATGTTCTACAAGAATTCAAATAATTATGTAGTATGATTGATTTTTTTATGCTTATGAATACTTATTTTTATCAGTTTCAGAAGAGTTAACGGCTCGTACTTGTTTACTTTGAGGTGCTTTTTGGGTCATTTGAGGTGGCACACCATTGATCAATTGCATACTCACATTCACATTACGGTCATTTGTTCCAAGAGTAGCTGAATTATATGAATTTATCGGATTTTGATTTTTCAATGATGCCGGAAAATCATTTGCTGGATTTCTCTTTTAATTTTAAAGATTGTATATATGCATACATAGATTAATTAACTACCAAAAAAATGAAGAAGAAAAATGGAGATGTTTTACATGATTCAAATTATAATTATCATGATCAATTTTATTTCTCTATGAATACCTTTTTCTGATCAATTTCAGAAGAGTTAATGACTCGTACCCGACTAACGAGAGCTTCTTGGGGCATTTGGGATGGCACACCACTGATTAGTTGCATACTCGCAGTCGCATTATGATCGTTGATCCCAAAAGCAGCTGGATTGTATGAGTTAATTGGATTTTGATTTTTCAATGAAGCCAGAAAATCATTTGCCGGATCTCTCTGTTAATTTTGAAAATTTTATATGTATGCATATAAATTAGTTAACCACAAAAAAATGGAAAAGAAAAATGAAGACCTTTTACAAAAATTCAAATAATTGCTTAACATGATTGATTTTTGAGTATCTTTTTTTTTATCAATTTCATAAGGATTAATGGTTTTTACCTGGTTATTGAGAGAAGATTCTTGTATTGCTAGAGATGGAAGATCATTAGTTATTGGTGCAGTCCTTCTCACGTTATGATCATTGGTCCCAAAGGAAGCTGCATTGTACGAATTGTTTGGATTTTGATTTTCTATTTCCCCTCGATAACCAATGCTCTGCGAGTTTTGAAAATTTTATATGCATAATCAACGACCAAAAAACTAAAAAAAGTAGGAATATTTTAATAAATCAAATAATTAATCAAGTAGGATAGATTTTTTTGTTATTATTGCACGTTTGTTTTGTGTCAACATAGATTAAGAGAGACGAGTGTTGGAGTATTTGAGATGGAAGATCACCAACCATTGGCATACTCGTACTCAAAATATGATCATTCCAAGAACAGGTGAATTGTCTTGATCGGATTTTGATTTTTCAATGAAGCCAAAAAATCATTTGATGTATTTCTTTATTAATATTAAAGATTTTATATATGCATACACAGATTAATTAACTACCAAACCAAAAAAAGGAGAATAAAAATGGAGATGTTTTACATGAATTCAAACGATTATTAGTATGATTGATTTTTTTTTCTTTCTCTATGAATACTTTTGTCTGATCGGTTTCAAAAGAGTTAACTGTTCGTACCTGGTTAAAGAGAGCAGCTTGGGGCATTTTGGATGGCACATCACTGATGAGTTGCATACTCGCACTCGCATTATGATCATTGGTCCCAAGAGCAGCTGGATTGTATGAGTTAATCGGATTTTGCTTTTTCAATGAAGCCAAAAAATCATTTGTCGGATCTCTCTGTCAATTTTGAATATAGATTAGTTAACTATAAAAAAAAAGGAAAAATAAAAATGAAGAAGTGTTACAAGAATTCGAATAATTGCTTAACATTATTGATTTTTGAGTATTTTTTTTTTTGTCAATTTCATAAGGATTAATGGTTTTTACCTGGCTAACGAGAGACGATTCCTGTAGTATTAGAGATGGCAGATCTTTAAATATTGGCGTAGTCCTGCTCGTGTTATGATCATTTTTTCCAAAAGAAGCTCGATTGTACGAATTGTTTGGAGTTTGCTTTTCTACTTCCCCTCGATAACCAATGACCTGCGAGTTTTGCAGATTTTATATGCATACACATTAATCAACGACCAAAAAACTAAAAAAAGCAGGAATATTTTACTAAATCAAATAGGGTTGATTTCTTTTGAATTATTTCTCGTTTGTTTTGTGTCGATTTCAGGAGACTTTGTAGTTCGTTTATAGATTAAGAGAGATGAGCGTTGGAGTATTTGAGATGGAAGATCACCAACCATTGTCATACTCGTACTCAAAGTATGATCATTGGTTCCAATAATAGGTGAATTTTCGGGTTTTGATTTTTCAATGAAGCCGAAAAATCATTTGTTGTATTTCTTTGTTAGTTTTAAAGATTTTATATATGCATACATAGATTAATTAACTACCAAAAAAGGTGAAGAAAATTGGAGATGTGTTATATGAATTCAAATGACTTTTATCATGATTGATTTTTTCTCTCTATGAATACCATTTTCTGATCAGTTTCCAAAGAGTTATCAGCTCGTACCTGGTTAAAGAGAGCAGCTTGGGGCATTTGGGATGACATATCACTGATTTGTTGCATACTCGCACTCGCATTATGATCATTGGTCCCAAGTGCAGCTGGATTGTATGAGTTAATTGTATTTTGATTTTTTAATGAAGCCAAAAAATCATTTGCCGGATCTCTCTGTTAATTTTGAAGATTTTATACGAATGAATATAGATTAGTTAACTATAAAAAAATGGAAAAGAAAAATGAAAACCTTTTACAAGAATTTGAATAAATGCTTAACATGATTGATTCTTATGTATTTTTTTTTTTATCAATTTCATAAGAATTAATGGTTTGTACCTGGTTAATGAGAGACGATTCTCGTAGAACTAGAGATGGCAGATCACTAATTATTGGCGTAGTCCTGCTCGCGTTATAATCATTTGTCCCAAAAAAAGCTACATCGTACGAATTGTTTGGAGTTTGATTTCCTGTTGCCCCTCGATAACCAATTCCCTGCGAGTTTTGCGAATTTTATATGCATACACATCGATCAACGACCGAAGAAATAAAAAAAAATATGAATATTTTAATTAATCAAATAATTAATCAAGTAGGGCTGATTTTTTTTTTCATTTATTATTTCTCGTTTGTTTTGTGTCAATTTCAGAATTTGTGGTTCGTATATAGATTAAGAGAGATGAGCGTTGGATTATTTGAGGTGGAAGATCACTAACCATTGGCATACTCTTACTCAATATATGATCATTGGTTCCAAGAATCGGTGAATTGTCTGAATTAATCGGATTTTGATTTTTCATCGGCGCCATAAATTCATTTCCGAGATTTCTCTATAAATTTTTCAAATTTTATATGTATGAAGATTAGTTAATTACAAAAACGGACAAAAATAAATAAATAGATGGAAATATTTTTCGTAAATTCAAATTAATTTTAAATTCAAAATATTTTCTAGAAAGATTAAGGGCTCGTACCTGTTCAGGGAGAAATAAACCTTGAAATGTTTTAGATTGCGGATCACTAACCGATTGGATACTCGCACTCACATTATGGTTTTTGGTCCCGCTGGTCCCAAGTTCAGCTTGGTTAGATTGAAGAACCGGGTGTGCATCTCCTACGAGTTCCCCAAAAGACCCATTGAATTCAACTAGTCCCGCTCCAATTTTAAGCTGGTCATGGGCAGCTCCAACTGAAGATCCAACATTTGGATGTTCAGAAAAAATTTGGTTTCCTACTCCATGTTGTTGAGCACCATTCGAAGGCTCATGAAAAGTGGACCTGATTCAATTTATTTTTCAAAAACACAAATTAATAGTAGTAATTATATTCATTTTTTTTTATAATTATAAATGATTATATATTACTTATAATTGTTCAACTCACGTGTTTATTTGCAACTTGTTCACATCTTCATGCTCCGGAGGTTGGTAATCAAAATTGAAAAAGTCGTTTGTATCAGTTGACAAAAATTTATCCCACTGGAAAACCATAAGCATTTTGAATATCAGTGGTAGGCAATTATACTATGTGATTTTTTTTAGCAAATTATATTCGAAAATCTAATGAATAAAGAAAGATAAATAATTTATGTATAATTTAATTTCTAGTTAGTTTTTTCACCTCCATGGCGTAGTGTGACTTGATTCTATCAGATTTTCAGATAACATCCACTGCAAAACATAGATATAAATAAGAAAAAAATAATAATAATATTAGGTATTATAGTATTATGTCACATATAATAGACAACTAGACTTATTCGTGCCAACTTGATATTTTACCAATCTCACTTTGGCTAATATCGTTCCATTATTGGGTATTATAATCTTATCAGGAAGTTTTATTAGATATTTATTTTAAAAGAGATAAAGATAAAAATACTGGCTTATAAATTTAATTATTTCCAATTTTTCATTAATGCTGGAGTCTAGAATTTCATATGTGGATAATAGAGAACATACGTTTTGTATTTACTTAAGGTTTGATTTACATTTTTTTTTTAAGATAATAATTGGATAATGGATTAAAAATGGTTCAAAAGATGACACGGTGGTCTACCTGAAATTCTATTTTAGATTTTCACTATTGTCTAATTAACTATTTTAAAATAAGATAAAAACTGCACATAAATAACACATAGAAAGTAGAAAACTAGGGACATATATAGAGTTTATGAAAAGTACAAGGGGAAGTAAGAGAATATTAACTAGGTAGACGATGTATAAGGAATCTTTTGTGCATCGTAATTAGTGACTAAGGCTTCTGTTTTCCTGATACTATTCGCTTAGAAATGTTGGTCTTTAGATTTCATCATTTTAGAGAAAAGTTAGGAACTAAAATCTTATTAAAATCAGTGATATTTTAAAAACAACATTAATTGGATTTTGATATTAAAATCTTACCATTAATACATCCTATTTTAGAAAGATAAAAACATTAATCTTCAATATTAATAATTATCTTATTCACAATAACTTACATGTCAAAAGATATCGTTCAAAAAAATGATACACGACGAAAGAAAAAAATTCATAAAAATTATCATTACTTTATTCAGAGTAAATGAAGAAGACATAGGTGTTGCATATAAAAAATTACTAGTAAAATTGACTTTTGCGAATCAAGTTAGGTGGCTCTGATGGCTTGGGAACAATACTTGGTTGCTTAAATAATCATATAATATACAAAATAAATTTTTTGACTAAAACGTCGTACCACAAAGGTATTATTTGGGCAAAGATTACCTTGGCCTGTGTGGTTTACGCAACCAAAACTTTAACCTGCATCAAAAAAGATAAAACAAAGGTTACACCTCTGAGTAAGCTAGGTGATAAATCATTAATAAAATTGTAACAATATATGGAACCAAGTAATGCTTGATTAATAAACAAAGGTATGAACAACAAACAGGAATAACCATAAGGAGAGATGCGCAACAATAAGGAAAATACTAAAAAGGAGTTTGGTAAGGGATTTTCAAGGATTAGTTAGATTCCCTTTATCATATATAAAATAAAAGATCTAAGAACGAGTGGATCAATCGAATAAAAAATCTTTTTAGCATCTATGAGATCTTGTAACTCATGTTTCCTAAAAGAATGATGAATGTATAATTGAGTCTTCTAGTACGAGTACCCTTTGATAAATGTAAAAAGCAAGATAAAGATATACTCCTTCGATCAATATAAAAAAATATTCATTAGACAACATGACTATATTCGATGGCTATACCCAACAATTAGATGTCGTTTTGTTATCAATAAAATCCCTTATTTACCAATAAAAATTAGATAATTTTTCATGGCTAACTTTTAGTATAATTCTATCTTTCAAAAAAACAAAACAACAAAAAAAGAAGACCGAAAATAAATGAGTAAAACAAAATAATGAATTATTTGGTTAATCAAAGATAATAGAGATTGTGAAACCACAAGCTAAGGCTATGCTAAATAATAGTGATCACAAACAAATTTAACAAGAAAAGCCTACCTTCAATGTTTGGTAGGAAGATAATAAACTAAGATTGAACTAAAGAGATGAGAATGCAATTCAATAGAAGAAGACAATATCTATATAAATTTCTTGGTAGTGTAGGAGGATTATATGAAAATTAGTAAACAAATATTTGGTAAGTATAAGCGAGAAAAAAATTCTAATCCTAGGTGCTTCTTTTACAACTTTGGTTTTACTACTTTGTTTCTCACCTCTTTCAAAAGACGCTTATTACTATTGAGTTTGTGTTTTGGTTAGCAATTTTGGTATCATACTTAGGTATTTATAAGAGGAAAAAGAAGAGAATCAATTACATTACCCTACCTTTTTTTTTTTACAATAATTTATTTTTAAAAGAAATCATGGCTTTGTAAAATGGGTAATTTAGGTAATTTAGGTAAATTATATTATTAGGTCCTAGACTAGAAGAAAGTATCTTAGCGCAGTTGATTTTTCGATTTCATGTGTCTCTTACATGCTTGGAGCTCGACTAAGATTATTTTGAATTTTCATAATAATAATATACTTGAAAAAAAAATATATACTACCATCCTCCCAAAAGAAAAATTGGCAGTTACTATCATTTTTTATTTTTTTTGGAAGGGAGTGGTATAATTTAGTTTGTTATAACTGTCATTACCGAATAACGGATGTTTTATCTTGTAAAGTACATTTGTTTTATCCTTTAATATTAGTAGAGTCAACAAATCTTATATTAGATTTTCAAATTGCCGCGTATCTCACAATTAAAGGTTCTGGCTAACTTAAATTGGTCTGAAACTTTACTCTTGTTCAACTGTCACCTGTATATTTTTGTTTACGTGAAAAGTTACGTACGTTAAACCGTTAAATCATAGATACACCTAAATTTTGGTCGATGTCATCTTTCAAACTTATCAATGATCAGCTAAACTATTTTTTTTATTTCTTTTGTTTGAAACAATCTCAATGATTAACACGTTTCTTTACAAATTAACAAACGTTTAACCAATATTCATGTTATAATATTCTTAAATGAATTTACATTTTAATCTCTCCATAATACTCTTCCAAGATCTATCAAACATTTGAGAAAAATTGAAAATATGATTTTCAAGCAAAACATAAGTTACAAGGAATTTCGGCAGGTATATAAAATTTTACCTTAACATTTTTATTTACCTTCCCAAACATTTTATGATTCAAATGACTACGTTACCCTGATGATATTAAGGCAAAAAAATTGATTGTTAATGAATATTTAAGAGCAGATTCTACTAAGTGGAAAAAATGGAATAATTTCTAATGAAATAAGAAAATCTTTTAAAATTTTGGTTTTTAAGAACATTAATGACATTTGTGATTTGTTAAATAGATTACTTAGTTTATCCACATGTAAAATCCATAATCTCACATTTATTAGTTTCCAGAATTCATCGAATATTTCATTCTTCTAAATATTTAAAATTCAAAGTAAGTCATGCCATACCATATTGGGTTAAGATTTTGTCATAGACGTGATTCAAAAAAGAAAATAAAAAAGCAGAATTTTTGGAGTTGTTTTGATCATGTACTCGTTTGCGGTGGTCCTTGGTTGGATGGTTGAAATGAGGACTTAAAGAGAGCCGAGAGGAATTTTTTGAACACAAAACTCATTGGAGGGTCTAAGTGACCCACCAGGTGATAGGGCCTACCACCACCACCACATCAACTATCGGGCTAGCTATAACTGTTGTGTTGTGCGCAAACTGTGGATTAAAACTCCAAGATCAACAATTTTATACTTGAGGTTAGCTTACAATTGGGAATTAATTAGTCGATTGTAAAGTGTATAAACCAATCCCTATAAAACGTCCTACTTGAGGTTCTCAATCCCATAACGTCCTTCTCTTGTTTCCATAAAGCCTATCACTGTACCAACAAGAAAATTCACTTTCATCTTTACCATGCATTAGAACAGGAGAAATAACATTAAAACAAAACCATGTGGGTTCGGTAATACTGTATATTTTTTAGATTCATGATCATGTCTATTGGTGTATCAGAGGTGTAAACCTACGTTGTGTTGCTAGTTTCTTCTGTTGTCAAGTTTTTGAGTTTCGCATTGTACATTTGAGTTTCTGCATTCTCATTTCCATGCATTTTCTACCTTTCTTTCATATTTACTTGGATTGGTAAGGACATCCTAGTATAGTTGTTGGAAATATATTCTTTAGAACAAATTTATTTCCCTTTATCAAAATTATTTTTAATAGTCATAATTATTTTCATTAAAGAAATTTATTTTGTTATTAATCCCTTGACCGTTTTATTTTGGGAAGTTAATGGTGTTAATTTTGTGATAATTAAGAGTAATTAATTATTGAGATAGTTGAGTATAAAAATCAGATTTTGGTAGGAAAACTAAAGAGAATTTTTATGTAATGTTTTTGGAGTTTTTTAAAGAAAAAAAAGAATTTTTTGAGAGAAAGAAAACTAGTGTGTGATCATCACTTGTTTTCTAGAAATTTGATTCTGATGAGCAAGAATAGAAGTGTACAAGTATCACATGCTCTCAAAGTGCAAGAGTGATTGTGAGAGAGATTTTACTCGGCTGTTTTATCTTGGCACGACGCGACATGGAAGAACTGCTTGCACAATCTTAGGCAGAGCCGCGAAACGTCTTAAAGAGAGCGACCTGGTTGTGACTCAGCCATAACATTTTTATTTGTTTGGTTTATGATTGTTTTGCAGGCAGATTTCGGCAATTGTTCCAACAAGAGTTAAACCAGATGTAAAGGTACGATATCAAGGATCATAAAGTTGCTACAGAATACAAACATGACTTAAAAAAGAAAAGAAAAGCTAGAAAACTACACATGTGGTTCAAGACGACCCAATGTACATTCTCATTTGTGCCCCACATCCTTGTGGCCTCAGGTCATCCCTGCTCAGAACCAACTCATTCACAATAATCATCTATTGTGGATAGTTTCTTTTCTCCATACGACTACTAAAATATCTATTATGAACAAGTAGCAAGTTCCCTAAGAGCAACTGCAGTGGGCGACTAAACCCATTTATTTGGTCTCTGAACCAGGCGTAGCGAGACGGACCATTGACCAAATCCCAGACTAAACTCAAATTCCAGACTATATTTGGTCGGGGACCAAAGACTAAACCCAAATATAATCGAGCGTTGATATAATGTTCACCCCAAAACTAGGTGAACTTAAAGTTTACGCCCCACACCAGGCGGGGTTAAAGTTTACAACCCACACCAAGCGGGGATAAAGTTTACGCCCCATTTTTTTTTTTATCTTGGTGAGGCATGTTCGCCCCACACTGATAAGTGTAGAATACACCGTATTTACTATCTAGAGTTTATGCTTTCTTTGCTATTTTTCTTGTGAATTATGTACTTTACGCGTGTTTTTGAGTTATTAGATACTCTGGAGTCGCACGGACGAAAAGAAGAAGAAATTATCCAAATTGAGCCAAAGGGCGAAATTGTCATCTCACAGGCAAGGGATATATGGAGCTGACCCAAGGTTAAGGGACAACTTTCTTTTGGAGAGGTGTTAAATGACAGCCAGCAAATGTTAAGGGGCTACCAGCTGGGTACCCCTTATCTGCCAGACCTGGGTGGTTATTTCCACCATCGTTTTTCCTACACTAAAACCTAACTCGAGAGATGTTTTCTCTCAATCATTTCTTCACCTGAAATCAATGCAGAGAAGAGAGAAAAAAAATGGCTGCTGCTGCTTCTGAGATCGTTCAAAAATGGAGAGATCGAGAAGGTGATGTGCTAACTCGTGAGCTGCTGCTTCCATGGCAGAGATCGAGATGCAGAGAAGATGGGTTTTGGTTGAAGAACAAAGAATCGGTGTTGCTGCTTTTGAGATCGATGGGAGAACAGAGAAGAAATTGATGTTCTTGAGTAAAATAGAGATGGGTTTGAGTCGATTGAGAGTTGTTGTTGGTGGTGTTGTCGATTTGAGAAATCAGATGCAAGTGTTGATGATTTGTGGTTGTGTTGATTGTCGAGTGAGGTGGAGCAGCGATTGAAAGGAGTTTGAGTCGCGATTGTTGTTTAGATTGAACTCAAGGTGATGAAATGGAGGGGTTTCGAGCTTGATTGTGTATGGTGAGATCGATTGAAGCTGCTTGAGTTAGGTTCGATGAGGATTTGGCGGGATTGAGAGCAGATCCGGAGCTCTCGGGTTGTTGATACTCGAGATGGTTGAAATGCGAGAGATAGAGCTCGGGCTAGGGTTCTATGGTGATTTTTTGTTAGCTGCGGCGGGGATGATAATGGTGCTAGAGTGGCGGGTGATGGTCTAACAGGCAAAGATGGTGAATTAAAATTACGGGGTCTGTGTGGTTGAATCTGGTGCCTTAGATGTATGCCGGGGATGAATGGGCTCAAGGTTAGGGTTGGAGATGAAATGGCCTCGACCCGAGAAGGAGGTGCGAGAATGTGGACTGGAGCTTGCAAGACTTGGAGTTGGTTATGTTGCGGTGGCTTGAACCTGGTGGAATTGAAGTGATCTTTGGAGAGTATTGGCAATGGAATTGGTGGTCGCTTGTAAGGAACCGAGATGGTAGTGCACATGGGTTGGTGATCTGCGGTGTCTAAACTGCAGGGTTGGCCGCATATTGATTAATTTCTTTGTTATGTGCTATGTGGAAGTAAAAGTGAAATGCATATGGAGTTGGCTCTAAGATGTTTAAATGAACTGGTGATATTGGTGAATGCAAGCTACGGCTCAGATGGAAGATAAAGAAGAGAAGTGGTGATGCGGTGGTGGAATGAGTGGCACCGAAATGCGGTGATGAAGGCGCGAGTCCGGTATGCGGGTCAAGTGGCTGCTGTGTAGTATGCTAGAGCAGGGAAGCTACAACTGATGCAGTGAAGTCATTGTAACTGAGTTTGCAGCTTAACTGAAGCTGAAATTCAGTTAGTGTTAGGTGGCCTGAGTGCAAAGTCGAGATGGAGATGATAATGGAAGTGATTTGAGCAGTGAACTCAGTGATGAAAGAGCTGTTGGAGCAGATGGAGCTAATGGGTGTCTTGTATGTCTGATTGAACTAGAGGAAGAGAGGAGTGAAGTGAGATTTGAGTCATTTGAACTCATGGGAAAGTGACAATGAAACCGGTATTGTTCTTGGGTTGATGGCTTGTCTTTGGCGACATCAAGTGGAGCGAGCAAGACCAAGCCGGTGTTGGCATACAAAGCTTGCGGGGAGTGATTTTGGTAGATTATGAAATAGATGGTGGTCTATGGCGGTGGTGGATTGAAACTGCAGGTGGTTGTGCAATGGCAGGTTGAGCTAATGTTTGTTGGTCGGATGGAGCTGTTGCTATGACTTGATGGTTCTGTGAATGGAACTGAGAAGTTGGTGGTGAAATAGGAGTAACCAAGGATGGAGCATTTGTGGTGGGTGGTCCGAAAGAGTCGAAAGCTTGTGGGCTTTGGCATGACATTGCATCCATGAAGTTACTGAGTGGAATTGTACAATTGCAGATCGGATGCATATTGGTAGAACTTGGTGGTTCATTGGCCTATGGAGATGCGGTTGTGTCTAGGCTTGCTGGTGAGTGGTGCGGAGTTGATCTTGTGAGGGTTGTGCAGAATATAGGAAATAGAGATTGCAGGCAAATGAGCTAACTGGAGCTAATATGAACTGGTGATGAAATGCAACACATAGGGCCATCATGGCTGTGACTTAGGTGAAGCACAATCATGGTGCACTAGCCTGTGCACTGGCCAAGAAGGTGAGCCAAGTAAGCTGAGTTAGCATCTGACTCAGGTCTAACTTGGCTACCTGACTCATCTGACAAGTGACCCGGTTTGACTCTCCCTGACTCGGTCTGACCGAGTTGAATCGAGCTGACCCGTTGACCCGGCCGTTCTGACCCGTTGACCGGTGACCGGTTTGACCTTGCCGGTCACCTGAGCTACTTTCCGGCGATCTTTCCGGCCAAGTTCCGATCACAATCCCAGTTTTTCGGCGACCGTTTTTGGGCAGAATTTTCTACATGGGTTTTTCTCACATATGGGCTTGGTGGACCACTTGGAGATGGATTTTGAGAAGACCTAATTTTGGAAGAGAGAAAAAGCTATAAAAAGAGGAATTCTATATCTTTTGAAAATCTTATCTTTAATATCTATTATCTTTTACCTCTACTTTGTTTTCTAGGGTTTAGAACCATGAAGTTTTTTCTCTTTCTTCTTGTTATGAACTCCATGAATATGAGCTAGAGTTTTTATTATTGGTTATGGAATAAGTTGGATTTCCAAACATGGGTTTTAATTCAATAAATTAGTTTTCTCTCATATTATCGTTTATGATTCACCATGAATATTGTTACATGATTTGAATGCTTGTTAGTCGAGTCGCGAGTCGATTGAGTTTGCTTTCATCTTTATTGCTAGATTAGGGTTATTATACGCAAAAGTGATAATTCCGGATTGCAAGTAGCATAAATATGATTATAGTTTGTAGTGATATATTCTTATGATCATATGTGAACCATAACCTTTGTTAAATCGGATTAGTGCGCTTTCCACGTTCGATTGCTTTGATTGGCCTGATTTCATAGTTATTAATGCATCTAGGGAATTAAACTTGATTAGTGCTTTTACACGTTAGGTTGTTCCTTTAGATAGAATTCATATTCGCATCTTTTAATGTGTTTGTTGATGACATGAGGAGATTTTATGGATATTCTTGCGATCAAGGTATTCTAGGGTCTTTGATAAAAGTTGAGATTAAAATATCAATTCTAGTTATTGTGGTGAAACCATGTTTGTGATTGAAAACGAAATCCATGACCAATACTTTCTTATCCTTGATTTGAATTGTTTGCTTATTTCTTTATTTGTTTTATTTTATTTTAGTTTATTATAATCACAAAACCCCGGTGTTATTTATAGGGAACCGAAACAATTTGACAACCTAGACCTCTCTGTGGGATCGATCCTTTCTTGCCCTTGCTATATTTATATTTTGAGTAGTAAGAAAATGTAATTTATTTTTGACGCTTACGACCGCGATCACACACCAGGCGGACATTATATCAACGCCTCATTTTTTTTTTAGTCGGGCGGGGATAAACTTTACGCCCCACACCAGGCGAACTTATAATTTACGCCCCACCAAATTTAGTCTTCTACCGCTGTGTCACGGCACGGACTAAACCCAAATTTTGGTCTTTTTTTCCCTCTCTGGTCTTTGGTTATACTCGCACCACTGCGGTTGCTCTAAGAGAGCTTCCTTTTTTTTTTTCTGAATAAAAGGGTAAAGTTTTATTAAAATGAAAAATTATCAAGCCTATAAAAACATCCTAATAGTTTACGCGCCCATTTGTTGGGTCTCAATATCAGTTTGGATGTTAGCCCGTGAAAAACGTAGCTTTCCAATTGAAAATCAAGTCATTAAACTAAGGGATCTTACATATCTACAATTAACCAGAAAAGAGAAAATATCCACACATAAAGCGCCCTACCTAGCTAGGTAGTGGCAGAAACTAGCCGGTGGCAAAGGTTAGTTGCTCTCCCTGCTCGGTTGGCTGCTTCCAAAGCCCATTTATGCCCATTTAATTTAATAATTTATCATAAAATATATTGATTTTCCATGACAAGTTTTCTTGCTCCCTCACTGACTTGAGTTTAATATTGTTAGAGCACTGCTCGGTCGAACTCGCAAGCGTTGCTATCTCAAGTTTGTTTGTCAAGTTTAGTTGAGAAAAACTATGTACTTGATTTCTAGTATACTTATAGTTATGTCTTGGACTAGGATAGAATGTGTAATTGAGCTTTAGATTTCACGACGTTCACCAATTGAAGACGAAGATCTACTGAAGAGCTTGGAGGAACTTCATTGAAAAAAGGTATGTGGATACTAAAACTTATCTATCACTCAGAAGTCTATTCTATTTTGTATTCTTATGAGACTAAGTCGTATAGCTATATAAATTTTATATTATACACATTTGATATTTCGAGCCGAGTTTATCTGCTTATCTATTTCTCGAAATATGTGTTGGAAGATTTTTTTATTTAACTATGTTCATCGTATTATTGACGAGTTTAGTTGGAAACAATCTATTTTTTGGAAACTAAATGTTAAGTCAAAATATGAGCATGTGAAAATTACCTTGAACATCTTACATGATTTGTGTGAGACAGTCATTTGATGTTAGCTTGGGAAGTTTCGTATTGATCATTCGGTCACTTGAAAATTACTTGAAGCTAATGGTATGTATGAGATTAACATTGTCGTCTTCCAAGGATGTTTCAATGATTGAAATGAGAGTTTAGAACAATTACCCATGTCTGGATGCAGCATGGTATGCATACCTAGTATGCGAACTGTTTTGTAACGATTCAGGTCCGGGAACCTTGTTTGCATACCTAGTATGCGAACGGTTTTACGTGAGTTAGGTCCGGGACGACTGTTTCCGAACCGGGTTTGCAAACGGCTTGACAGGCCAAGGTCCGGAGCTGTTGTTCGCGTAACTGGTTTGCGAACATAGTGGTTTAGTTCTAAAATCGATAATGTATGATTCTCATACTCATGAACTAAAACATTTATGAATTAAGGAATGCAATCTTTGCAAACATTGGCTTAATGTTCATGAATTGATTCTTGTATAAGTACTTTGTACGATTAAGAATCAATCCGATTTTGTTTCAATTTGTTCATATATATTTCTATGAGATAGTGAACAATTGAACCACTTTATGTGAAACACAATTAGATTCATTTGATTATCTTTCATGGTTGATTGATCATCATATTTGATCTAGAAGTGTTAGATGAATATGGATAAGACAAAAGTGTTCATATGGCTAACTTCGGTTAACTGTTATTGTGCCAACTCAATATACACGTTTAGGTACGGTTACTTGTAGGACCATAATATCGCAACGTACAGGGCTCGCGGGGTTAATAAACAACGATGTCGCGAGGCAGTCGCAGAGAGCTAAAATAAGCGACGCAAAGAATAATGACAGGCAAGACATAAAAAAGACGTGAGATCGGCGAGGTTAGAAGTGTCGCGAGAGTGAATGTTTGTGCATCTGCGACACTTCGCGAGACATTCCAGAAAATAAAGGATAGCTTATTTGTCATCCACTATGTATTACCCTATATAAAGGGCTAAGTGAGTCCAGTAAAGGGGAGATCTTTTTGGGAATTGTTGGGCAAGTCATTAGGAGAGAGAAAGTTTAAGAGTGTTTAATTTCTAAGTATAATTCTATTCTCTTGTGTAAACAATTCATGGATTCAATCAATAAATATTCTTAATCTTACATCTTTCAATGGACTAATTAAGCAAAATCGAGTAAGGGGTGTAGTGCGGGAAAACCTGCAACTACATATGCGCTAGAAACAGGGAGAGCAGTGATTGACGTAGAAATTGGAAGGAATTTGGATTAACAGAGAAAAGATTTGGAGAAGGTACTCAAGAATTCATTGGAAAAGAAAAATGGCTAGAAGAAGAAATGTACAAGGGCAACCAACGATTGTAAGAAGAAGTGGGAGACTTCTTTGGAGAAAGGAGGAATGAAAACAGAGAATCGTCAAGGATAAATATGAGAAACGATGGAGAAGATCAAAACCAACCACCAATCTCCCCGGTAGCAAACGCAGCTGTGGATTATGATAGAGTAAGTGTACATACTTGGAGATCCGATTCTAAGACGAAAGAGAAGAGGAGGAAAGCGGTGGTGAACAATGGACAAGGAGAGCAAGGAATGAATGGAGAAACGAAGAAATCGCAGCATTAGAAAGATTGAGACAAACAATACACGAAGAAAGACGGTTAGAGGCGGAAAGAACGAGCAAACTTGACAAGACGAGAATCATGAATTGAGGATGGAAAATATGAGGTTGCAAAATAGGAGATCTAGAAGTAGCGTGAGATCAAGTTCAAGATCGAATAGGGAAGAAAGAAGGAGAGTTTTACCAACGAAGAAAGTACCGAGGAAGAAACACAAAATCCGAATACAGAGCATGGCGAGAGAAGAGGGGAAATAGAAGATCGTTATATTCCTCGGCCCGAAAATCTTCAAAATGAGCGGAATAGGAAAATCAAGGAAACATGCAACTTCAAGAGCCGAATGACCCAGTTCTTTGAAGGAGAATAATCTTGCACGGGAGAGAAGAATTGAGAAGAAACCGAGAGATCGAGGATGATATTGAGAGACACTACATTGAACAAGCGCGACTAGCTCGCGAGAGAGAAAGGATAAGAGAGAAATGGAAAATCAAGAGATGGAAGAAGCAATCCTACAGAATAACCATGACAACCGCGAAAGAAGAAGGGGAACAAAATCGTACCAATAGAAATATCAACGAAGAATATGAGAGGGTGCAGATGATGAGAGCCGAGAGGCAGCCAAGAAGAGAAAACAACCGATATAATGGCGTGCGGGTGTGAAAGAGACGAGGAAGAGCGTCGCGGGGAAAGAAGAGGAGAAAATAACGAGCAAGAAGATCAAAATAGGCAGGAGCGAAGAAGGAGAGAAGCGAGCTAAAAAGACCAAAGAGAAACAAAATCGAGGCAAATGAACAAATCTTAAGAGAACCGCTTGAGATGAGAGGATTCTTGAATAATAGAAGGGAAGGAGGAAGGAGACAACCGGACGAAGCCATCGCAGAAGCTGCGAAGAATCCTTTCACGCTAGAAGTACAAATGGGAGGAATACCTCCTAAGTGTAATCTACCCGCATTAACCAACATCTTTGATGGAACAACCCGTGCGATACAACATATCAAGGCTTATATGAGATGCATGTTGCAATGGGAGAATCATGACGCTATACTATGCAAATATTTTGCGTCAAGCCTAATAGGAGAAGCACTAAAATGGTTTGAAGGACTGCCAAGAAATATAATCACATCATTCAACCATTTACAAGCCACATTCCTAGGAGCATACATAAGTAACAACTCTTCGCGACGGGTATTGAAGATGTATTCGGGTTGAAACAAAGAGTTGGCGAGAGTTTAAAGTTGACAATAAGATGGAGGACCATGTGTAGCGAAATGGCAGGACGTGTTGAGGAAAGATACCTCATCCTATCATTTGTGAATGCTCTCTTCGCGACCAATTTGTTATATATTCAAATTTTAGAATCAAAAATACAATCACGATGGGAATCAAGCGAGAATTAGGGGAAGAATATATTGCCTTAGAAGAAAGACAGGAATGAAATGAATTCTTATCCGATCGCGAACACAAGCTCTAACACTGCGAATGCATGCTTGCTGCCTCAATTCATAAACACTGTGGCGAGCACTTCGCAAGGACAGCGAGCAGCAAGGAAAGGCGATGAGGGACAAAAGAAGATAGTAGCCATGGGAAGCCACGATCAAGAAGAGTTTGAGCGATAAAGGAACTATTACAACCGTAATGGCAATAATAAGATTCGGAGAAATTTGGATCATGTGCAAGAAACTTATGGTGGACGAAGGCAAAATAACCGTGGAGGGGAGAAGCCACGAACGGTATGGGAACAGTTAAGATGCCTCCACTTGAATGCTAGTGTGGAAAAGATCCGGGAAGCTATACTTGTGATGGAAAATGTACCAAACACCTTGGAACGTGGGAATGGAACCACCGCCGGGCGATAGAAGTCATGAGTTTTGTTCTTACCATCGCTTCCATGGGCATCACACAAATAATTGTAGAAACATAAAGAGAATTATTCTCGGGATGATTGATCGGGGAAGTGAACCACTTTCTAAAGGGAGAAAAACGGGCCGGACATTACCACCACCACCGAGAGATGCATAGAACGGTGTCGGCGAAGGAAAGGAATCATTTGTGATAGAAATTGGGACAAAGGCTAAGAATTTGAATTGCAACTCTATCGTCCACTCCTATCGCACCATTGAAGATTTTCATGACAATGTGCTCGTAGAGTCTTTGCGAGAGATGCTAATGATAAAGAAATAATGAGTCAGCGAGAGAACGACGCTTGATTAGAGAAGTGGCAGTGAAGACTATTTCTTTCTCTGCAGATGAAGTACCAAAAGGAAGAGAAACACATGATAGCCCGTTGGTTGTGAAACTAGAGATTAACCCAAAACCCGGTTGATGGAGAAGATGATGAGGCGAAGCTTCTTGGGCGATTAACCGAATTCTAATCGACAGGAAGTTCGGTGAATATTCTCTTCTACCATACTTACAAGACGATGGGAGGAAAAGATGAGGATTTGATTCCCTCGACATACAAGATATATGGCTTTAATGGCACCGCAAACAAGCCAAAGGGAGAGGTTCACATGAGAATACCTCTACAAGGATTATCAAGCGATGTTTTATTCTCAGTGTGGTAGATGTGGAATCCCGTATAATGCGCTAATTGGGAGACCATGGCTTCATGAAATCTTGGGGTCGCCTCAACATACCATCAATGCATAAAATTTCCACACCCAAATGGCATTGGTATCATCCGGGGAGATTGGAAGGAGTCGCAACAATGTCATGAGGTCGATATAGAAAGCGCAAAGAAAGAAATGCCAAAAGAAAGGGTTGGAAGCAACATGTGAGAGATAAGCGAGAGAAAAGAAAAACTAATGGTAGATGCTATAGAAGTGAGAATCGAACATATCTCGCGAGGAGAATGCACGGAGAAAGACAAATGTTATGACAATAAAGAAGCAAAAGATATGAGGAACAAAAAGCATAAGAAGTGAGTAATCAATAAAAGCGAGGAGGCGAAGTAGCGGTGAGTAATGATGTGCGAGAATCTCGCAACTAAGAGTAAAATGAGAAGTCGATTAAGAAAGAAAAGTGAAATACAACAAGTGAAACAAAACTATGCGAATACTTGCAAACTAATATCGACAAATAATGAAACATGAATGATTGAATGATCTAACAAAGACAAATGCGCAAAAGAATGGGACGAACCTTTATGGCGTACACCCTAGTTCGCGAATAACATTTCGTAAGAGGCAAATGTAAGACCTAAAGTGCGTCATATAAGGGGTATCTCTCGCCATGGTTCGGGGGAAGGTTACACCGCTCCCGAAGCTTTGAACCATGAAAATTTGGGGCCCATGAAAGCCTATCCAGGAGAGATACCTTGGATTCCCAACTATATATGTAGGTTATACCCTGGTTGGGCGACCGAGGGTCTCTTCTTAGGAGTCGGTGTATGCACAAGGCGCCGAGGTACACGGTTGAGCCGAGTGCCCGGGATGGATGAACCTACCTGGCCATTCTTGGCAAGTCTTGGCATGCGTTGCACTCGCCCGAAGAAAACTCCACTTAGGGTGCAGTCTCGTAACCATAAACCATATAGGTATAAGGTATAAGAGGCTGCGAAAACAACTGGTTGTTGTTAAGACCGGATGGGAGGAGCTAGTCTTGTATGGCCGATGTTTCGCCTCCTTGAAGGGGCAACCGGGGAGATGATAAGGGCGACGCTCTCCATTAGGGGGGGTGTCAAACAGACGCAAATGTCATAAGGCTATGTTTTCGCAAGAGAACGTAGGCTCGTCATATTTGTGCAATGATCCTGCAGAGGCAATAATACTAACGCGAGGGTAAGGCGAGATCAATGGGTCTTTACACGAAAGTGTACGGACGTCCTGCGATTTCGTCGCACGACGGCAATGTCATGGGGCTTTATGTTCGCAAGGATGTCTAGGCCTGTCATATTGTCGCAACTAAAACATCCTGCAGAGGCAAAAATACTTGGAAAATGATAAGACAAGATCAATGGGTCTTTACATGCAAGTGTAAGGACGTCCCGCGATTTTGTCACCGTAAAAGGTGGGAGGGGAGGACCTCTAATTAGGGAGGTCTAACTCGGAAGACCACACAAAAATGATAAGGCAGGGTCAATGAGCCATCACATGAAAATGTAAAGGCGGTCTGCGACCTTGTCGCAACAAAAAGAGATAGAATTCTCAATTCATGAAGATACCCGCGACTCCGTCGCGATGATCCATTTCAATCAACAATAAGATTATTATCAAATACAAGAAGATAACCAAAATCTTCCATCTGAAGATGAATAACAGAGGCAAGTATGGGAATGGAAAAGATGGAATATTGTTATTCATCTTCTGACGAAAGAGTTATACATCAATAATGTTAGCCAATTATGTTACAAGGAAGAACTACCAAAAAAGGGGAGTGAAGATTGAATTCATGGGGAAAAAATCCAAGAAGTTCACCATAACAAAGATACAAAGAATGTACGGATATTACAACGAAAGAAAACAAAAAGAGTTATATCTTTGGTGATTCTTCTTCTTCATCCGATTCTTGATTGTATTATTCTCATCGCGAGAATTCTCTTCTTCGCCGGCTTCACTATCGAAACATCGGAGACGAGGTAGATTCTCGGGAACCTTTTCAAGAAGCCGAGGATATGTATGCGGAGGGATATTCGGTGCTTACAAACATACTCCATGGCTCCATTGCGATAACGAACGGCATCATTATTAAAATTCGCCACTTTGTCGTTTCAAATTGTTTCTTCAACTTGGAATACTTATTATTACGAAGGAGAGACTCTTTGCGAGTTGTTGTTTTTCGATTCAAGTTCTTCAATTCTGTTGGGAAATTCCTTGCGAGTTGTTCTTTCTCGATTCAAGCTCGCAATCCTAGCTTGAAGTCTTTTCTCGATTCTACAAAGAAGTAACAACAAATTAATGATTTATAAACGGTACAACAGAATAAGAAAGAAGGTATAATAAGCAACCTTCTCTCGCCGGATATCATATCTTTAACCAAGGAAGTATGCTTTCGGCATGAAGACTAACATCAACGCCTAGGTTATTTACGGCATTATCTAAAACTTTCGCAGCCAAAAGCGAATTCATCATCATTATTTATAACAAGGAGTGAACAATTTGATCTTCTCGCTCACTAAGTAAGGAATTGCAGCGAAGCAATCCATCTCGCTCAATTTGTAGCTCAAGAAGAGATTTTTGAAATGTTGCTAATGCCTGTGCACCATTATTAGCAATGCGATCTTTGTCATCTATATGGTCACTAATTTTCTTCCTCAAAATTTTGATCTCTTTATGAGACTCAAGAAACATTTGTTTAAATTGGTTGTTTGTACTTAAACCAGATCTATGTTCAATTTCTAAAAGGCGATATTTGGTCTGGAGTTCATTTAATGAAAGGGAGTTAATTTTGTTCGATGAACTACTTAAAGAGTTGTTGAGGTAAGCAAGAAGAAGGTTATTATCCATAGGTTCGGGAAATGTATGGAGAAGAATAGCCTCATCGGAGAGATTATATACACCTGCGAAAGTAATAAGTTAGGGGGCAATATGCGTAGATGAAACAAAAATAGTAAGAGGAGGAAAAATTTTATACCATAAAGTTGGTTTGATTAGCGTTCGAAGAGTGGACACCCTAACTTTTTGGGAGTCAAGCTCGGTATTCAACTTTTGAATTCTCTCATCTTTATCGCGAGACGACGCAGCTTGATTTCTAGTTCTCGAATCTTCTTGCTTAGCTCATGAGTTCTTCTTTTCAAGATTGTTGCGTCTTCTCTCGAGATCCGAGGCAACTACAAAAGAAGTTCTTCCAACCTATGAAAGAAGATAGAAAAGTCATTAATATATATACATTTAAAAATTTAAAGTTAACGAGGGAAATATGACCGCATGCGTACCAAAGATCCAAGTGCATTCAAGAAGTCGGGAGACACGATTCTAGAGGCTCCATTGAAAGAATCGTTGCCTTCTAGTAAAGCACATTACACACATTTGCGAGAGTCCCGCAAAGAGAAGCTAGGGGAGCATCTCCCATTCCTTGGAAAGAATCGAGAAGATGCTAGACAACCGATCCATAGGAGAACCACCAATGGAGTTTCTTTAGCAGGAGAGCGGTTCGAATCATGGTCATCCTCATCGAAGATTCGGAGTTTGAGTTAAGGCGAGAAGAAGATTGAATCTTTCGCTTTTTAGTTAATGGAGGAGAAGATTTATTTTTGCGGCGACAGTTTTTTGCCCTTACTTTTACCCTTCTTCATGCTCTGCCTTCTTCAACTCCAACCTTCGCATACGGTTAAAAATAAGAAACAGAAAAAGCAATATTGTAAAAATGATAAAGGAAATGTTTCTTACTTCGCCCGTAATCGATCGAAGTCTCATCGGGGTGCTCTCCAACGGATTATCCTTGTAGCTTCTCCTCAATTTGTTGATCCGAAAAAATTCCACAAATTCAGCAAATATAAAAAGAAAATTGAAAGCAAGATTTGAGGTAGAAAACATACCTCTTTTGCCCTATCGTGCCATTTGAATTCCCAAGGATGATACCTGCGAGATTCGCGGGGAAGAACGTGTGAACCTGCGATATAAGGGCCATTTAAAAACAAGGGGGACATACCCACCACTTCTCATCTTTGGAGTGGCGAGGAGTAGTGTTATTGCCGGGTGCCAATCAATATCCCGCATGAGCGATTTATCCTCGCCGACATTATCCTTCTTTTTGGCGAATGCCCCAAATGAGATTTCGCGTTAACCATCTGTATCACTTGAATAATTTTCAAAAAGTTCTCTACGGTGTATTTCTCAAGATCTATTTCCAAGTCTGCCCGGGTCGGGGTTTCTAACAGTAGTAGGATACAAAGATCCTTTGCCAGCGCCACGATTCGCATACTCAAGCATTAGGCGAATGCAATCGCCACACAATTGATAAATAGCCCGAGAGAATTTTTCATGGGCCAAGATTTCATAAAATAGAGGCAACTCTGGATCGTATAAGGGAATGGGAAGTCCCGCGAGAAGCTGACCTAGCGAGACTATAATCCTTTGATCATCACATTGATCAATGAAAGCCATTATCAGTATGGGAATGGATGAGAGGTTGGAGATTAGGTTCAGCGTTAGAAAAGATGAAGAAAAGATTTGCAGTAGCAGAAGCGCAAATTGCGGAAGGAGAAAATCAAAGAGAAATTGCAGAGAGAAACTAAAGAATGAAAAGGAGAGGAAAAGAAAACTATATATAGGGAAAAAGATCCTCGAGAAAAACGAGGTCATTTAATGCGAGAAGAGACATGAACGGTCAAGAATAAACGGTTGAAAGAGACGTGTCAAGAAAAGATATTAATAATCAAAATCCGTGTAAAAGTACAAAACTGAAACAGATAAAGATAAACAATCATGACAAATCAAAAGGATCGCTCTCATGATACTCTTCCCTTCGCAGGAGAAATATGAGGAAAGACAAGAATCGATACTAAATGTACATCTCAAAGAAACTTCGGAACTTCACAAAAGAATAGAGGCAAGTACGTACTTTTCAAGAACAGTATTCTTACGCTTGTTCCTTCATCAAGACCAAAGATTATTACAACAGATTTTTCCTTAAAGATCGCTCTTCAAGCAATATTCAAGGAAAAAGAGGCAAGATGTAGGACCATAATATCGCAACGCATGGGCTCGCGGGGTTAATAAACAACGATGTCGCGAGGCGATGTGAGAGAGCTAAAATAAGCGACGCAAAGAATAATGACAGGCAAGACATAAAAAGACGTGAGATGCGGCGAGGGTTAAGAAGTGTCGCGAGAGTGAATGTTTGTGCATCTGCGACACTTCGCGGGACATTCCCGAAAATAAAGGATAGCTTAGCTGTCATCCACTATGTATTACCCTATATAAAGGGCTAAGTGAGTCTGTAAAGGGGGAGATCTTTTTGGGGAATTGTTGGGCAAGTCATTAGGAGAGAGAAAGTTTAAGAGTGTTTAATTTCTAAGTATAATTCTATTCTCTTGTGTAAACAATTCATGGATTCAATCAATAAATATTCTTAATCTTACATCTTTCAATGGACTAATTAAGCAAAATCGAGTAAGGGGTGTAGTGCGGGAAAACCTGCAACTACATTACTCATATCTATATGAACGTATATTTCATTTGTGTGTAACAAGCTAAGACCATCTAACAATGGAGATAAATTGCTCAATTTCTAAGCAGACTTAGCTTGAATCTGAAATCATAATTTCATCTAACGGTGAATTTTGAATGCTTTGTTACTAAGCTATCTTAGCTTTGATTGTAAGCAACCCTAATATGAAAGACTATATAAGGGAGAACTCTAGCAACTGGAAAACCTAATCCCGACGCTTTCTTGTATCTTAGTTGCAAACTAGAGTCGATTCTCCTTTAACCTAGGTTTTTCCAAAACCATTATAGGTTAACGACTTATAGACTTCATTTGGGATTCGTGAACCCTGATCCAACTATTTTCTATATAGTTGCGTATTCTGATCTTACTTGTTCTATCGTATTGAGTTTTATCTTCTCTAAGATTTACTCGAGATTTATCTCCGATAGGTAAGATATAAAAAGTTATCACAGCAGTTCTTCGTCTCAGAATCTTGTGATTCCGCAATAACTTTTTTTGTTAATCAAGTTATTGTGAGGTGATTGATATTTCTAGGCTGCTTTTCGGGAGTATAAGACCAGATTATAAATTATTTCTTGTTCACCTTGATTTATCAAAAGACGGAACAAAAACCGAATAAAGAATAGACATATCTGTGGGAGAGAGATTTGTTTATAATTCTTCGACTTTGGGTCGTAGCAACTCTTAGTTGTGGGTGACATCATCTAAGGGAATCAAGTGCGTAGAATTCGGCATGGTTCTTGAGGCGTAAGTGAAAAAGCGGGAGTCTAACAACCTCACCCAATGTTTCGCTTAACAATCTGTATGGACTAACTCCAATATATTTTTAAGAGAATAACCTAGACAATCATACTCAATCTTAATAAAAAGTATATTAAAGAGTTATATCTCAATTTCTCGATTCAATACTTACTCAAGCAAATAGCAATCTGCGAGTCTAATTGAATACAAGAGAAATTAACTTGAACGATACCAAAGACCAATGTTCAAGTATCAATCAATTTCAATCAAAAACTAAAGGTTGGATTTACCAATTGATCGATTCAACGCACAACCTGTGATATTTCAATTATATAACAAAATATAATGCGGAAAAGAAATAACACAGACACCAGAAGTTTTGTTAACGAGGAAACCACAAATGTAGAAAAACCCCGGGGCCTAGTCCAGATTGAACACACACTGTATTAAGGCGCTACAGACACTAGCCTACTACAAACTAACTTTAGTCTGGACTGTAGTTGAACCCCAATCAATCTCACACCGATCCAAGGTACAGTTGCGCTCCTTACGTCTCTGATCCCAACAGGATACTACGCACTTGATTCCCTTAGCTGATGTCACCCACAACTAAGAGTTGATACGACCCAAAGTCGAAGACTTTAACAAAAAAAATTGTATCACACAAAAAAGTCTACATGAATAGATAAATCTGTATCCCACAGAAATACATACGAGTTTTGTTCCGTCTTTTGATAAATCAAGTTGAACAGGAACCAGTTGATATACCAGACTTATATTCCAAAAGAACAACCTAGAAATATCAATAACCTCACAATAATCTTAATCGATTAGCGAAACAAGATATTGTGGAATCACAAACGATGAGACGAAGATGTTTGCGACTACTTTTCTATCTTGCCTATCAGAGAAATTAATCTCAAGACAATCTTACGATTGCACTCAATCACGATATAAAAATCAAGATCAGATTACGCAACTACAAAGAAAATAGTTGGGTCTGGCTTCACAATCCCAATGAAGTCTTCAATTCATTAACCTACAGGGTCTCGGTAGAAACCAAAGGTTAAAGGAGAATGACCCTAGCTTACACAACTAGTATCATACATGAGGTGTGGGGATTATATTTCCCAGTTGCTAGAGTTCTCCTTTATATAGTCTCCAAATCAGGGTTTGCAATCTAAGTTACCTTGGTAACAAAGCATTCAATATTCACCGTTAGATGAAAACCTGATTAGATTCAAGCTAATATCTTTCAACCGTTAGATCGAACTTAGCTTGTTATACACAAATGAAATGCACGTTCATTTAGGTTTGTGTAACTGTACCTAAACGTGTACACCTATTTGGTTTAACAGTAGTTAACCAAATGGTTATCCATATGATCACTTTCATATCAACCTTATTCATCTTCACCATAACTATTTCAAATGACTCAAAAGAACTAGTTAGAGAGTTGTTCAATTTCTTAGATCTCATAGAAGTATATAAGACATAATCGAAACAAAAACGATTTTGATTCACTCGAATCGATTCATGAAATTTATAGCCACGGTTTGCAAATATGCATTCCTTAGTTTATGTATGTCTTAGTTCACGGAAAACCCGTTTTTAGAAAATAACCCACTCAAGTATGCATACCGTACGCATACTTAAGTACCTGAATTAAGTTTGTTTTCAGTTCACAAACTCCAGCAGAAATTCACGGGATGTGAACTTCCGATAGTACGCGTACGGGTACGTGGACTTAACTTCCGGACATCCTGAACTAGTAAAGTACGCATACTTTAGTTCAAGGATTTTGAACTTACACAAGTATGAGTTCACATACAATGTTGATATCCATTCAAGGTTATATATTCTAAACTCTTATATCCATTCAAGGTTATATATTCTAAACTCTCATTTCAATCATTGAAACATTCTTAGAGGATGTTAAATAGAGGTTATTCACACATTATTTTTCATCAAAGAAATTTTCAAGATATTGAAATAATCAACATGACTTTCGTCACTTGTAAAGATGAACTTGGACAAAACGAAAGCTTACCAACACATATTTCGATAAATAGATAAGCGAGATAAACTCGACTCGAAATAACAAATGTGTATAATCGAAGTCTAGATAGCAATACGACTTTTGTCTCAAGATAGGAGATAGAGTAGATAGACTTTTGAGTGATAGATAAGTTCAAGTCTCCACATACCTTTTAGTCGATGAAGATCCATCAGTTCCTTTAGTAGTTCTTCTTCTTTGCATGATGAACGCCGTGGAGTCTAGAGCTCAACTACACTTTCTATCCTAGTCCGAGACTTATCTATAAGTAGACAAGAAATCAAGACATATAGTTTTTACAACTAAACTTGACAAACAAGCTTGAGATAGAAACGCTTGCGAGTTCGAACGAGGAGTGCTCTAACAATCTCCCCCTTTTTCAATTTTAGTGACAAAACTATCAATACATATGGAATACAAAATAAATAAACATTGCAGCTTCTCTTCCACATGCATGATCTCCTTGGTTCTTCAACATTACTCGAAATATTCGTCACTTCCAAGTACTACAATGATTCCAAAGATATTCAATGCATCATCATCGTTGTTGAAGATCCGTAGCCATAACCATGAGAAAACAAAAGATCTCAATCATTATTACACAGTGTCATAGTATTATTACACATCATCAAAGGTCAATTGTATCACAACTTTGACAAAAATACTATGGTGATATGTATCACTCCCCCTTAGTCAATACTTCATCTCACATGAAAACCACTCCTCCTTACATAATGATCTGAAAACCATATGTATTTGTAGTGTGAACTACACATTAATTCTCCCCCTTTTTGTCAATAAAATTGGCAAAGGTATGAAAACTAGTGGGATTCTAATAAAATTTCCATAGAGACACTTCATGACCAAAAGAAAGCGCATATCAACTTTTTAAATGCAATCATATAGTCGAAACTAAATGTATTCATCAAGGAGTTTATAAAGATACAAGATAACCCCTATAATATTCCACAACCGCACTCCCACAAAGATTTGGAAATTAATCACAAGTTCAATTAAGAACTCTCCCCCATAAAATGTCATTCCCGAAAGAACAACAAGAGCGACCTTACTTTCACAAGAAAAGAAGGATTTCTTTGGATATTAACAAATCACATAATAATATGAATTTGTATCCAAAATACTCAATTAAATTAACCACAAGAGAACCCATGATTAATTCAAACGAAAATGCTCAACATAAGAAAACTTACGGAGCCGCACAATATATACATAAAATATGAATCAGGGAAGATAAATACTGCGGAATAAACAAAGATTTATTCTATCTTTCATCACTATTTGCACAATGACATACAATAGACTTAATTTTTGTAAACAAAAGCTCATCCTTTCTTCCATCAATATTTGCATAATGACATGAAAGGCTTAACTTTTGTTTGTCAAAAGTTCATTCAATCTTTTATCAATACTTGCATATCGACATATGAAAGACTTAACTTTTGACCACGTATGGGACAATCATAGTTCACGGACGCAAACACATATCCCATAACAAATTGAAATATATTGAAACATAAAGATTAATACTGCAAAAACATCTTCCAATATAAATTTTAGAATTTAAATAAATAAATCCAAAAACATTGAAGATGAAAACGTTGGACATAGCTATGTGTAATCAGAATAATGGCTATTCCAAACTCTAGTTATTCTTCTTCAAAACACAAGAATAAAATTCTCATAAGAAGCTTTCCTAAACATCGAGACCTCTGAAAAACTCTTTATCGTCCCCGAACTCCTTGTCGTCAACATCCATGGGAACATATGGTTCGCGAAGAAAGGAGTCAATTCCAACAAACCTTCGAGGCTGAAGATGTCGAACCAGGGCCTTCTGAATTTCAAGAGTTCTCATAACAAAAGCCTTTATTTTTTGAATCTCCTTTCTTGTCTTCTTCAACTCTTCAAGAACATCAGAAAACTTCTGAGAATTTTAAGGAACAGCTCTCGGCTTCCTCACATTCCTTCTTTTTCTTTTCAAAGTTGGAGGTAACGGGGATAATTTTTTTTCCTTCGTGATTGATGGCTTAACAATCATATTAACATCTTTTCCATCATTTGACATGATGCTTGGAGTATCCATAAGCGTACGGATTTGTGAGAGGAAATCACAATTTAACCTCAACAAGCAGTCTTAAGTTAAAAAGAGTTTCAGGGAAGGAAAAAGGAATGTAGGGTTACGAAACCTTTATACACTTTAAAGGATTCACGTACGCACAACTCATACCCTATAAAAGGAAGAATTGTAAATTTTAACCCTCTTTTATTGATTAAGCAGGAAAGTCCTTTCCAATATCAATTAGATATGAAAAGCAACATGAATTCCAGAATTTACACTTCTCCCAGAGAAAAAGACAAAAAGAAAAACAAAACAAAACAAAAAAAGATATTTTTTGTTCTTTTCTTAAAGCCTGAGGTGTGCAAAACCTTGTCTCTTTTGATCATGCACATGAGTCAAGATGCACTAACCAACACAAATTAAGTTGTGCTGGGGTGAACAATAATATGTCCACCATATCCTTTTCGATCGGAATTCATTGAACCCTGACCCTCATAATGCTTAGACCATACTTTCTTCACTAGTGGTCTAGTCTTATCCTTGGAAACTAACTTCTTTGATGAAGATAAAATCTTACATACCTCAGCAGTCTTTTGAACAAGTTTGATCTTGTTTGCTAATCAATTTGCTCTTCGTTGAAGTTTGTTGGCATGCCTCAGTTTGTGTTTATACTTGAAACACTTTGACAGTTCATGGACCTTGAGAGAACAATATGAGCATGTCAACCTGGAATATGATTCAGGCATCCGAAATGTGCAAGCTGCTAGACACATAGTAGAACCTGAAAAAATAGACATAGAGTTTCCAACGGAAAGGTCAATTTTTTCTTCCAGACTGGTTGAGTTCACTTCTGAAAGACTATCGAGATTGATGTATGTATTGCTACAATCATCAAAATCAATATTCTCACAAAGAAGTGCAACACTTGACTTTTCATCTTCATTAGAATCATAGTTGTCAGACATTTCATCAAGAGTTTCAGCAAGACCTTTGTTCCCAGTGTATTTCTTTCGATTTGGACACTCAATGGCAAAATGACCAAAACCTTTACACTTAAAGAACTGAGGCATATCCTCGTCATCAGTTTCATCATTATCCTTGTTTTTAGGAGGAATTCGATTATGGGGTTTTATATGATGACCTGGATTAATCTCTGGGGAACCGTTTACTTATCTTCAAAATAAGGTCCCTAAACTATCTTGTGATCAACGAGACTGAATTGTCAACATCTTATGATGAATTAGTCTCAGAAAGATCATCTTCAGAGATACAAAAACTTTTACTTTTATCAAGTAATTTAGTGTTTGTCTGTGAAAGCAACATCCTTCACAGATTTGGATGTATGCTCATGATCAAAGATCTTTAACTTCCCAACCAGAGTATTTCTGAAAAGCGTTGCGAGATTATTTCCTTCAACGATGGCATGCTTCTTAGAATCGTATATGGATGGCAGAGATCTGAGAATCTTCATCACAATGTCCTTTTCAGGAATAGTCTTACCTAATGCAAATAATGCATTAACAATTTCAGACACTTTGTGATTAAACTCATCAAATGAATTTTCATATGCCATACGAAGGTTTTCCCAATCAGAATTTAGGTTTTGAATCCTAGCTTATTTTTCACAGGTATTCCCTTCAAATACGGTTTCTAAGATATCCCAAGCATCTTTAGACTTTGTGCACGTAGTCACATGATGCTGAAGATCTGGGGTAATGTCATGAATGATAGCATTTAAGCCGTCGGAATTTTTCTTTGCAGAAAGGATTTCTTCTGGACTATATGGTGCGTGTCATAACCACAACAAATTAATTAATATTTTTCCACCTAATTAACAAGTAATATAGTGTAGTCAAGTTCGTTCCCAAGAGGAGCAAGAGATTCTAGTTGTAAAAATTGTCACAAAAGGGGGTGTAAAGCTAAAGAAAGTAAACAAAGCAATTAAAAGATAAAGTTGAAATCAATAAGAGAGACAAGATCAAGGAATCCTTCTTCGTTGCAAAACAATGATTCAAGTTATGTTTTTCATCCACATGTTATTAGTCTGATTATCACCAACCGTAGGTAAAGCAGCTAGATCAGTGCTAAACCCCTAAATCCCTTATATCACCGGACACAGAAGTTCTCGACTACCGGATTCTATTTACCAAACCACCTAGTAGTAGATCACTCTAGATGTAATTTAAATAAACGCATTAAGATTTATGAACTTATTAGGTTAATATTAGTAGTTAGACTCTTAGATCAAGGTCTACTTGCTAACGTTGTTTTCACACACAATTGCTCCACGGAATCCCTCAAGGTCTCGTGTTTTCTACTTATGTAAAGAGTCAAGAAACTATTACTTATCCCCTAACTTTCACTAGCTTTAGATTAAATTAACAAATCAATTTAGCGTGCACTCTAAACAACCTATCAATCAACCATGAATGTATAAACATTCCTATTAGTAAAAACAAACGATAATCATGTAAAAAACTTCAAGATAGAATTGAAACAAAACTCAAATCATATATTAAGAACTAGGAATTCATCCTCAATCAATAAGAAAATTAGCTACTCATGTTTTTGAAATTCACACAAATAATAATTAAAAGGAGAATTTTTAAAGTTCACACAAATAATTAAAAAGAAGAATTTTGAAAAGCAAGCAAAAACACAAGTGTTGTGTGTGTAGAGAGGTGTGTGTAAGATGTATCTAGAAAAGTAGAGAACTTCTCTATTTATAGACTTCAATGTTCTCCAAATCTTCCAAGGAATAGAATCCTCATTCCATAATAATTCAATTTCCAAATTCAAGTCTTTCTCATCTTCCATCTTCTCTTTCCAAATTTGAGCCAAATTCTCCATCCAATTCCAAGTCCAAGTCTTCACACCCATGAGAAGAATCCACACAAAAATCTGTAATTTTGGTCGCCGGAAAGATGGTATTATGGACGGAATTTGGCCGAAATCCGGCACCGGAAAGTATCTCAGGAGACCGGCAAAGTCAAACCGGTCACCAGTCAACTGGGTCAATTCGGTCGAGTCAACTGGGTCAGCTCACTGAGTCAAACCGGGTCATCAGGTGAGTCAGGATCATGAATCAGACCCGAGTCAGCTGTGCATGAGATCTAACTGGGCAGACTTGGTTCTAGCCTTCTAGGCCATTGCACACGCCTGATTTTGTGATGCACCATCCTTGTGCCTATCCATCCATGATGGTTATGCCTTCAAAGCTGCAGCTTCTACCCTGTCCGTTTAATAGCATCAGCTCTATCTCTTGCCTATTCTGTAGCTTTCCTGCAAACTGAGCTACATCCTGTAAGATCATTACACTGCACCTATATCTCATGTTCATCACTGCGGCTAACCAATTATCGCATAACTCGCCCTTGCCTCAGTCCATTGCAGGTGCAAGACTGAGCATAAACTTGAATACCTCAACTCAGTAGCTCAATCATCTTCTCTTCTTTCTTGCACCACCTGAGCAACACACCTTCTTCCAACAACAGCTTCACTATCATTACCACTTCAAGGCCATTATCAACTAGCACCAGCACAAAACCAATAACCCATAACAACTCCATACACAACAGCAACATCTTTCTTTCAGCTCCTGGCAAGCATAACCACCTGCAACCTCTATAATATTTCATTCACTGACTGTTGTGCTTGGTCTCATCTCCAACACCTGCTTTCTCAACCTGTCACTGTCGACTCTCGCATCCGATTCGAGCCATTGCCTGCAATTGCATCTCAGGCCATCATACATTGCTCCATTCTAACTCAGCAACATTCTCCCATCTGTGAGCACTACACAACACCTGCAACCTGCAATGCCCTGCCAGTACTAGCTTGCATATCACTAGTTAGCCACAACCATTGCTCCTAGCTGCTCCACCAATGAAACTGCAGCTGCGACATGCCTGCTATCATTTCTAGTTCCACCACCAGATTCCATCTCTGCAATCAACTCCAACATTAACATCAAATTTAGTTCATTCACTACTCTCAATCATGTATTCATGCCGACAACAGCTCTGCTCTTCATTGTTCTTGGCAGCAGCTATTCCTCATCCCATTTGCTAATTTCTCATCTATCTTCAATTCCTTCTTCTGGTTCCTGCAACAGCTCAGACTTCCACTCTGCTCTTCCATCAGCACTAGTCATTAGTGTCAACAGTTACCAAAACCACCTCGAGCTTGATTCTCAGGCACTCAGCTGCAGCTGCTATTTCTTGTCAGTTCAGCTCTACCTCTGTAATGCTCCACCTGACTCAGTTACATGCCCAGCGTCACCAGAAGCACCATCATATTCCACAGTGCAGAACCCATATGCTCCATTTCCTGCACAAGATCCTAACATATATCTATTGAGTTCAACATCTTCACTAATTTCATACACAACCCATAACAGCAGCATCACTAATTCTTCCTATCTCCATCTCTGTGACATGGAAACATTTCCAATTTTCTTCACTGCATCTCGATTTCAACCAACGGCCACCAACATCACCAGAAAGTCGAACCCATTCTCGTACCCATGACAATTACCATGGAAGCAGCAGATTCTTCCACGAACCCATCTTTTTCAATCAACACAGAAATCCACCATCAGTTCATTCGATTTAATCTCGACCTCTGTACTTCAATTCCAGACAAACCCTAAACCCAAATTGAATCCCACTTCTACTATCCACTGAGTTCACTTCCAACATCAACATCAATTTCTCAAACCCATTCTCTAATTCTTCTTGAAAATTCATATACACGGCTTCCTCAGATCCATTCTTAGTTCATCAGAAATTCATCAAACCTTTTAAATCTGTCTATGAACTTCGAAATCTCTGGTTCTTCTCTGCAGAAATGGCTTCGAACCCTAATATGAACTCGTCATCTCGATTTAATCAACAACAGCTTCAATTTCTATTTCTCAAATTCATAGCAGCAAACAATCTCAAACTCTCATCTTTGTTCTTGATTCGATTTCAGCCCCAAACCATCATCGATCTTCTCTCGGTTTTGGCAGTCATGGCTGCTTTTCTTTTCTGAGTTTCTGGTGAAGGAACAAATGAGAAATGATTGAGAGAAGATAACTCTTCTCGATTTAGGGTTGGGTTAAAGTAAGATATAATATAGACACCCGTTCACTCTTGATAAGGGCTAACCAATTTACAGCCCCTTAACCTCAGCTGGACTGCTACTAATACTTCTCCCAAAAGAGTTGCCCCTTAACCTTGGCTGGGCTCCAGATAGTGTTCGCTCATGAAATGACAATTTTGCTCTTTTGCTCAAATTGGGTGATTTCTTCTTCTTTTCGTTCGTGCGACTCCATAGTAGCTATAAAACTCAAAACAAGCGTAAAATACATAATTTACAAGAAAAGTAGCAAAGAAAGCATAAACAATAGATAGTAAATAGGATGTATTCTACACCCTATCAAATTCCCCCACACTTAGACTTTGCTAGTCCTCGAGCAAATCAAACTAAAACTTACAACTTCAAAGTGTTCTAGAGTCCCAAGCATCCAAAGAGTTATGAGGACATAAGTTTCTGCATGCTAGTAATAAGAAGTTAGAAATACTAAAGAACATATTCTCATTCTTAAATGTTGAGTGAGAAATAACCATACCATAATGAGAGAACGCGTGTTTGAGAAACGATCAATAAGCATTTCGCCTCGACTTCTGCCTCACCAAAAAGGATTTTATGATAATTGCACTCAAAAAGACGGCTTTTTATGGTTCTCACATGTGTGCAGGTAGGAATGAAGAAAGAATTCCTGCAACACGTTGAATGGTGGGAAGGACAACTTCCGAAATATTTTAAAAACCCACATCTTTTAACATTTTGAAAAACCACTTTTATGACGATCTCTAAGAAAGGAAATCAACCACTATTATCGAGGATGAGATTACTTACTCACCTTCACATCCGATCGCCAATTATGATAACACCACTCTCACGGCATCTAATAGAAACGTCTTCCTCTCCTCGTCTTGATCTCCTTGGTCTTCGTCTTCGGGTTCAACTTTTGATGATAAACTCTCGAATCTCATAAATCCTTGACAATTTGTAACCTTTACCTTAAATCCTTGTTGCTTGAAACTTCCTTATAGATTTTCCTTCCCCACGGCTTATTAAATAAAAACAATGATAAATTTTTATCTTTTCTTTTTTTTTTTTTTTTTTTTTTTTTTTTTTTTTTTGACAAGAGAAATATAACAAAGTGAAAATAAAACAAACCGTGGCCGTGGGAGAAGTATTTCACCGCTTGATTTTTCACAACTTATATCGTCTCGAAATCATAAACTTCAACAATTCTCACCTTTTAATTTTCTTCGCTCTTGTGAATAAGTCTTCATACTCGGATATAAAATTACCTCATTGTATTATAAGTCCTCAACATATAATTAAAAATCTGCCCTTTGTATGTTGCTTTACTTAAATATGAAATTTGCTCTTTTTCTCGTTCCGTTGCTTGTAAACCTTAAACTTTTTCAACTTTCCTTGTAGATTTTGATGTCGCTCCTTGTTGATGATGATGGTGTTTCTATGGATTCGTTGTTTTCACGAGAGAGAATGGTGCTAACTGAAAATCAAACTACAAGAAGGAGGCTTTCATTTATAGACGTCACCCTTATGATTGACAAAATTAGCACTCAAGAGATCAAAGAGTAGTGCTTCTATTGGTGGGAGGTTGGGTAGCTCACCATTCTACCCGGAATTAACTTACGGTGACACACACTCAAAAGAAAGCTCTTTAGTAGATGGAAAAATTTCTGGTCGGTGCCTCACATGATATGAATACGGGTAGTCTCCACTAATGATTGATAAGCAACTCTAATAATGCATTTCTACCTGCACCAAATTTGCATCACCGGCATGATTAAATCCATTATTTAACACTCTAACAAGTAAGAAATCCGAATGTAGTTCTCTAACACTTCCAAGTTCAATTATATCGGTCAGAATCTCTATGTAAACATACCTAGAAGTATGCTAGTGACTCTAAAATCTCTAAAAGTTGAAGGTTTTATGTAAAACTTTTTTTTTTTTTTTTAAAAATACATGCTTAACCACTCCCCCGAACTTAAACATTACATTGTCCTCAATGTAATTGAATCGTCCTAGTAAAATCAAGGTGGGAAATTTTAACATGATATGGAACAAGAAAAAGAAAAAACAAAAATAAAAAGCAAAAGCAAAAGGATAAGAAATACAAAACCTATGGGTTGCCTCCCATTAAGCGCTTGTTTTAAAGTCGACGGCCCGACTTAGCTCTTGCACGATTCATTAGCCCGCATCAATCTCTTTCACGGGAAAACATGACTTCACATCACTAGGGCATCTCATTGTCTCAAAGATATTGAAGTGGATGAGTGTACCATCAAACTCCATAGTCAAGGTGCCATTTTGGACATCAATCTTTGTTCCGGCGGTGCTTAAGAACGGCCTACCCAAAAGCAAAGGTGTAGACTTGGAAGAATTCTCATCATTCATGTCTAAGACATAGAAATCGGCCGGAAATACAAGCTCATTAACCTGAACCAAAACATTCTCAACAATCCCTTTCGGGTAAACATTAGATCGGTTAGCAAGTTCAAGAACTACCCCGGTCTCCTTAAGAGGACCAAGATTCAAAGAATCATAAATCGAGGAAGGCATAACATTAACCGATGCTCCCAAATCTAGTAAAGCTCGAGTAAACCTTGTTTTACCAATTGTGCAAGGCATAGTGAAACTACCGGGGTCCTTTAATTTTGGTGGGAGTTTCTTGAGAATGAACGCCGAAGCATTCCCCCCACACTCATGACTTCATTCCCTTTCAACCTTTTCTTCTTCATGCACAACTCCTTTAAGAACTTTGCACAATGAGGAATTTGACGAATAGCTTCAATGAGTGGAATATTGACTTGTACTTTCTTAAGGATGTCCCAAATATCCTTGTATTCCAAGTCTTTCTTCGATTTAGCAAATCGACTAGGAAACGGGGGTGGAGTTGTGAAAGTAGGAACCGTCTCCTCGGGTTGGTTGGTTGGGGATGTATTCTCCTTTGGTGCGGTTTCAATTTCCTCTTTCTCATCATACACCTTATATTGTTGATTTGGTTGCTCCACTTGTTTCCCGGTCCTCAAAGTAATCGCATTAACGCTCTCCCTTGGATTAACAAATGGTTGTGAAGGAAGCTTTGTGGACGCTTGAGCTTTCAATAGTTTCACATCGGTCGCTAATTGCCCCACTTGAATTTGTAAATCCTTAATTGCCGAATCGGTCTTTTGTTGTTGTTGTTGAACCAAAGTGGTAATACCTTGCATACCTTGCATCAATGCATTGAGCTTGTCATCAATTGAAGAATCTCGCTCCTTGACTTATTGTGGTTGGAATTGTTGTTGAGGTTGGAAGCGTGATTGTTGAAATCCACCTTGTTGCTCATACGGATTAGGAACCGCCGCTTGCTTGTTTGCGTAACTAAAGTTAGGATGATCCTTCCAACCGGGATTGTAAGTAGTCGAGTATGGATCGTACCTCGGCCTTTGATTTGGATATAAAGCATTTACTTGTTCGGTATCATCATCCGGAATAATAACCGCGGCCATCCTTTGAATCATTAACTCCATGTTACCCATCCTTTGATCAAGGTGTGATGATGAATCACTAACTTCATGCACTCGCCTAACCATTGGTTCATCTCTTGTGTAGAATTGTTGCGAGTTTGCAGCCATACTTTCAATCAACTCGGTAGCTTGGGTCACCGTCTTGTTCATTAGTGCACCACCACCCGCGGCGTCAAGAAGAGACCTATCACTTGGGTGGAGAGCTTCGTAGAAGTATTGGAGTATCATAACATCGCTGAATTGATGGTGTGGGCAACTTGCCACCAACCTCTTGTATCGCTCCCAACATTCATACAATGACTCTCCCACATGTTGCTTCAACCCACAAATCTCCTTGCGAATTTGAGTAGCTTTTGATGCGGGAAAATATCTCTCGAGGAAAATTTTCTTCATCCCATTCCATGTTGTGATACTTCCGGAAGGCAAATAATATAACTATTCCTTAGCATTGCCCGCCAAAGAAAACGGGAAAGCTTTCAACATTTCTCCATCCGCATTAGTCTCCGGTGGAAGCATAGCCATAACTATGGTAAAGAAGTCCATAAGATGTTTGTTTGGGTCTTCATTCACCATGCCATGAAACTTTGGTAACTCTCTAATCAACCCCGGCTTGATCTCGAAGGTTGAGTTAGTTTGGATACACCATTGTTGTGTATCGAGCTTGTGAGAAGCTAGGTCCTTGAGTGTACGATCATCCATTGCTTTTTCTTCTTTGTCCAGAATCTGTGAACTCACTTGATGAAGAAGGAGGAAGTGGAGTGTTAACCGCTCGAATGAAATTCTTTAGTTGAGTCTTGGGATCGAAGACGTATTGGACTCGGTCTGCCCGCACTTTTAAGCATTCACCAAAGGTATAACACCGAAACAAGATTCTCAAAAACTAAGTTAGATACGGTATAGAATCTAACAAAGCAAGAATATAGCAAAAAGAAAAATAAAAACAACTAAAATCGTCCCCATTGCTCCCGGGCTGTGCGCCAAAAATCTGGTGCGTGTCGTAACCACAACAAATTAATTAATATTTTCCACCTAATTAACAAGTAATATAGTGTAGTCAAGTTCGTTCCCACGAGGAGCAAGAGATTCTAGTTGTAAAAATTGTCACAAAATGGGGTGTAAAGCTAAAGAAAGTAAACAAAGCAATTAAAAGATAAAGTTGAAATCAATAAGAGAGACAAGATCAAGGAATCCTTCTTCGTTGAAAAACAATGATTCAAGTTATGTTTTTCATCCACATGTTATTAGTCACAGATTATCACCAACCGTAGGTAGGTAAAGCGGCTAGATCGGTGCTAAACCCCTAAATCCCTTATATCACCTAGGACACGAAGTTCTCGACGACGGATTCTATTTACCAAACCACCTAGTAGTAGATCACTCTAGATGTAATTTAAATAAACGCATTAAGATTTATGAACTTATTAGGTTAATATTAGTAGTTAGACTCTTAGATCAAGGTCTACTTGCTAACGTTGTTTTCACACACAATTGCTCCACGGAATCCCTCCGCAAGGTCTCGTGTTTGCTACTTATGTAAAGAGTCAAGAAACGATTACTTATCCCCTAACTTTCACTATCTTTAGATTAAATTAACAAATCAATTTAGCGTGCACTCTAAACAACCTATCAATCAACCATGAATGTATAAACATTCCTATTAGTAAAAACAAACGATAATCATGTGAAAAACTTCAAGATAGAATTGAAACAAAACTCAAATCATATATTAAGAACTAGGAATTCATCCTCAATCAATAAGAAAATTAGCTACTCATGTTTTTGAAATTCACACAAATAATAATTAAAAGGAGAATTTTTAAAGTTCACACAAATAATTAAAAAGAAGAATTTTGAAAAGCAAGCAAAAACACAAGTGTTGTGTGTGTAGAGAGGTGTGTGTAAGATGTATCTAGAAAAGTAGAGAACTTCTCTATTTATAGGCTTCAATGTTCTCCAAATCTTCCAAGGAATAGAATCCTCATTCCATAATAATTCAATTTCCAAATTCAAGTCTTTCTCATCTTCCATCTTCTCTTTCCAAATTTGAGCCAAATTCTCCATCCAATTCCAAGTCCAAGTCTTCACACCCATGAGAAGAATCCACACAAAAATCTGTAATTTTGGTCATGGGAAAGCTGGTATTATGGCGGAATTTGGGAATCCGCACGGAAAGTATCTCGAGAGACCAAGCAAAGTCAAACCAGGTCACCCGATCAATTTGGTCAATTCGAGTCAAGTCTGGCCCGGGTCGGCTCACTGAGTCAAACCGGGTCATCAGGTGAGTCAGGATCATGAATCAGACCCGAGTCAGCTGTGCATGAGATCTAACTGGGCTGACTTGGTTCTAGCCTTCTAGGCCATTGCACACGCCTGATTTTGTGATGCACCATCCTTGTGCCTATCCAGCCATGATGGTTATGCCTTCAAAACTGCAGCTTCTACCCTGTCCGTCTAATAGCATCAGCTCTATCTCTTGCCTATTCTGTAGCTTTCCTGCAAACTGAGCTACATCCTGTAAGATCATTACACGCACCTATATCTCATGTTCATCAGCTGCGGCTAACCAATTATCGCATAACTCGCCCTTGCCTCGGTTCATTGCGGGTGCAAGATCGAGCATAAACTTGAATACATCAACTCGCAGCTCAATCATCTTCTCTTCTTTCTTGCACCACCTGAGCAACACACCTTCTTCCAACAACAGCTTCACTATCATTACCACTTCAAGGCCATTATCAACTAGCACCAGCACAAAACCAATAACCCATAACAACTCCATACACAACAGCAGCATCTTTCTTTCAGCTCCTGGCAAGCATAACCACCTGCAACCTCTATAATATTTCATTCACTGACTGTTGTGCTTGGTCTCATCTCCAACACCTGCTTTCTCAACCTGTCACTGTCGACTCTCGCATCCGATTCGAGCCATTGCACGCAATTGCATCTCGTGCCATCATACATTGCTCCATTCTAACTCAAAGAACATTCTCCCATCCGTGAGCACTACACAACACCCGCAACCTGCAATGCCCGCGCGCACTAGCTTGCATATCACTAGTTAGCCACAACCTTTGCTCCTAGCTGCACCACCAATGAAACTGCAGCTGCGACATGCCTGCTATCATTTCTAGTTCCACCACCAGATTCCATATCTGCAATCAACTCCAACATTAACATCACATTTTGTTCATTCACTACTCTCAATCCCGTATTCATGCCGAAACCATGACTCTCCGCTCTTCATTGTTCTTGGCGTGACTATTCCTCATCCCATTTGCTAATTTCTCATCTATCTTCAATTCCTTCTTCTGGTTCCTGCAACAGCTCAGACTTCCACTCTGCTCTTCCATCAGCACCAGTCATTAGTGTCAACAGCTACCAAAACCACCTCGAGCTTGATTCTCAGGCACTCAGCTGCAGCTGCTATTTCTTGTCAGTTCAGCTCTACCTCTGTAATGCTCCACTCGACTCGATTACATGCCCAGCGTCACTGGAAGCACCATCATTCCACCAAGTCCAGAACCCATATGCTCCATTTCCTGCACAAGATCCTAACATACATCTATTGAGTTCAACAGCTTCACTAATTTCATACACAACCCATAACAGCAGCATCACTAATTCTTCCTATCTCAATCTCTGTGACATGGAAACATTTCCAATTTTCTTCACTGCATCTCGATTTCAACCAACGGCCACCAACAGCACCAGAAAGTCGAACCCATTCTCGTACCCATGAAAATTACCATGGAAGCAGCAGATTATTCCACGAACCCATCTTTTTCAATCAACACAGAAATCCACCATCGGTTCATTCGATTTAATCTCGACCTCTGTACTTCAATTCCAGACAAACCCTAAACCCAAATCGAATCCCACTTCTACTATCCACTGAGTTAACTTCCAACATCAACATCAATTTCTCAAACCCATTCTCTAATTCTTCTTGAAAATTCATATACACGGCTTCCTCAGATCCATTCTTAGTTCATCAGAAATTCATCAAACCTTTTAAATCGTCATGAACTTGAAATCTCTCGGTTCTTTCTGCGTAGAAATGGCTTGAACCCTAATATGAACTCGTCATCTCGATTTAATCAACATCAGCTTCAATTTCTATTTCTCAAATTCATAGCAGCAACCAATCTCAAACTCTCATCTCTGTTCTTGATTCGATTTCAGCCCCAAACCATCATCGATCTTCTCTCGGTTTTAGCAGTCATGGATGCTTTTCTTTTCTGAGTTTCTGGTGATGGAACGAATGAGAAATGATTGAGAGAAGATAACTCTTCTCGATTTAGGGTTGGGTTAAAGTAAGATATAATATAGACACCCGTTCACTCTTGATAAGGGCTAACCAATTTACAGCCCCTTAACCTCAGCTGGACTGCTACTAGTACTTCTCCCAAAAGAGTTGCCCCTTAACCTTGGCTGGGCTCCAGATAGTGTTCGCTCATGAAATGAAAATTTTGCTCATTTGCTCAAATTGGGTGATTTCTTCTTCTTTTAGTTCGTGCAACTCCATAGTAGCTATAAAACTCAAAACAAGCGTAAAATACATAATTTACAAGAAAAGTAGCAAAGAAAGCATAAACAATAGATAGTAAATAGGATGTATTCTACACCCTATCACTATATCTACCAATATCCTTAGGTATAGATACATCTCCTTATGTATTAACCGGAGGATATATAACCATTAATAACACGTACCTATGTTTGAAAATCACGAGCTTGAAGAAAAGAACGCATAGCAATTTTCCACCACAAGTAGTTTGAGCCATCGAAGACTGGTGGTACGTTTATGGAGATAGAATTTGTCCATAGACTCAGATAGCTACAAACACAGACTTATAAGGTCTTTAAACGTGTTTTCCTGCTTTGATACCAATTTCAAAAGCGGGGGTCTAACAACCTCACCCAATATTTTGCTTAGCAATCTGTATGGACTAACTCCAATATACTTTTAAGATAATCAACTAGATAGTCAGACTCAACCTTAATAAAAAGTATATTAAAGAGTTATATCTCAATTTCTCGATTCAATACTTACTCAAACAAATAGCAATCTTCGAGTCTAATTGAATACAAGAGAAATTAACTTGAACGGTACCAAAGACCAATGTTCAAGGATCAATCAATTTCAATCAACAACCAAAGGTTGGATTTACCAATTGATCGATTCAACGCACAACCTTTGATATTTCAATTATATAACAAAATATAATGCGGAAAAGAAATAACACAGACACCAGAAGTTTTGTTAACGAGGAAACCTCAAATGCAGAAAAACCCCGGGACCTAGTCCAGATTGAACACACATTGTATTAAGCCGCTACAGATACTATCCTACTACAAACTAACTTCGGTATGGACTATAGTTGAACCTAAATCAATCTCATATTGATCCAAGGTACAGTTGCGCTCCTTACGTCTGTGATCCCAGCAGGATACTACGCACTTGATTCCCTTAGCTGATCTCACCCACAACTAAGAGTTGCTACGACCCAAAGTCGAAGACTTTAATAAACAAATCTCTATCACACAGAAAAGACTACAGGAATAGATAAACTGTCTCCCACGTAAATACCTACGAGTTTTGTTTTGTCTTTTTATAAATCAAGGTGAACAGGGAACCAATTGATATACCTAGGACTTATATTCCCGAAGAACTGACCTAAAAATATCAATCACCTCACAATAATCTTAATCGACTAGAGAAACAAGATATTGTGGAATAAAAAACATTGAGACGAAGATGTTTGTGACTACTTTTCTATCTTGCCTATCGGAGAAATTAATCTCAAGCCAATCTTATGATTGCACTCAATTACGATAGAAACAGCAAGATCAGATCACGCAACTACAAAGAAAATAGTTGGGTATGGATTCACAATCCAAATGAGGTCTTCAATTCGTTAACCTACAGGGTCTCGGTAGAAACCTAAAGTTAAAGGAGACTCGACTCTAGCTTACACAACTAGTATCACACATGAGTTGTGGGGATTAGATTTTCCAGTTGCTAGAGTTCTCCTTTATATAGTCTCCAAATCAGGGTTTGCAATCTAATTTACCTTGGTAACAAAGCATTCAATATTCACCGTTAGATGAAAACCTGATTAGATTCAAGCTAATATCTTTCAATTGTTAGATCGAACTTAGCTTGTTATACAAAAATGAAATGCACGTTCATTCAGGTTTGTGTAACTATAGATAAACGTGTACACCTAGTTGGTTCAACGGTAGTTAACCAAATGGTTAGCCATATGAGCACTTTCATATCAACCTTATTCATCTTCACCATAACTAGTTCAAATGACTCAAAAAAACTAGTTAGAGAGTTGTTCAATTGCTCAGATCTCATAGAAGTATATAAGACACAATCGGAAAAAAAAAAACGATTTTGATTCACTCGAATCGATTCATGAACTTTATAGCCATGGTTTGCAAATATGAATTCCTTAGTTTATATATGTCTTAGTTCACGAATAAACCGTTTTTAGAAAATAACCCACTCAAGTATGCATACCTGTACGCATACTTAAGTACCCGGATTGAGTTTGTTTTCAGTTCACCAACTCCAAGCAGAAATTCACGGGATATGAACTTCCGGCAGTACGCGTACGGGTACGCCGACTTAACTTCCGGACATCCTGAACTAGTAAAGTAAGCATACTTTAGTTCAAGGATTTTGGACTTACACAAGTATGAGTTCACATACAATGTTTATATTTATTCAAGGTTATATATTCTAAACTCTCATTTCAATCATTGAAACATTCATAAGGATGTTAAATAGAGGTTATTCACACACTATTTTTCATCAAAGCAATTTTCAAGATATTGACATAATCAACATGACTTTCGTCACATGTAAAGATGAACTTGGCCAAAGCGAAAGCTGACCAACACATATTTCGAGAAATAGATAAGCGAGATAAACTCGGCTCGAAATAGCAAATGTGCATAATCGAAGTCTATATAATACGAATTTTGTCTCAAGATAGGAGATAGAGTAGATAGACTTTTGAGTAATAAATAAGTTCAAGTCTCCACATACCTTTTAGTCGATGAAGATCCACCAGTTCCTTGAGTAGTTCTTCGTCTTTGCATAATGAGCGCCGTGGAGTCTAGAGCTCAACTACACTTTTTATCCTAGTCCGAGACTTAGCTATAAGTAAACTAGAAATCAAGACTTATAATTTTGGAAACTACACTTGACAAACAATCTTGAGATAGAAACGCTTGCGAGTTCGACCGAGCAGTGCTCTAACAGTAAGGAACGCGACTATACCTTAATCGTCGTGATACTTGGTCAGGGCTCAACTGCATTCCAGTCTGAAGTTAACTTGTAGTAGGCTAGTGTCTGTAGCGGCTTAATACAGTGTGGTGTTCAAAGATGGACTAGGTCCCGAGGTTTTTCTTCATTTGCAGTTTACTCGTTAACAAAATTTCTAGTGTCTGTGTTATTTCTTTTCCGCATTATATTTGTTTGTATAATTGAAATATCACAGGTTGTGCGTATTTCAATCAGTTGATAAATCCGACTTTGATTGTTGGATATAACTTGATTGACATTTGGGAATTGGTCTTTGGTATCGTCCAAGTTATTTCTCATATAAATCAGGCTCACGGATCTATTTGATTTTCTGATTGCATTGAGAAATAAAGATATATCTCTTTGATATATCTCTTGATTGAGCTCGCTTTTAAGTTGGTGCTCTTGGAATTTTATTGGAGTTTAATCCATACAGATTGCCGAACAAATTATTGGGTGTGGTTTTTATACCCCCGCTTTTTCAAATATGTTATCTTATTTTTGATATCTTTGATTCTATATACTCAGTAAGAGCAACTGCAGTGGACGACTAAACCCATTTATTTGGTCTCTGAACCAGGCGTAGCGGGACGTACCATCGATCAAATACCAGACTAGTACAGTAGTTCGAGAGTATATTTGGTCTGGACCAAAGACCATACCCATTTATAGTCGAGCGGTGATATAATCTCCGTTTCTCAACGGGCGGTTATATAGTGTACGCTTGACAACGGGCGGTTATATAGTGTTCGTCCCACGAAGAGGCGGGCATATAAATTACGCCCAAATGGCGCGATGATGAAATGTACGCCCGATGGGGCGTAGCTGAAGTTAATACTTGGAATGAGGCGTTGATATACCCTCCGCCCCATTCAGACGAAGGTATAGTGTACGCTTGGCATCAGGCGGTGATAAAGATTACGCCTCACACTGGGCGTTGATAAAGGTTCACGCCTGGCATCAGGCGTACCTAATAGCTACGCCCCACGAGAATCTCCAATTCACTAGCAGAAACATGAGATGAGAGTGAAAACCAATTTCCGGAGGACTCAAAGACCAAACTCTCATCTGCCAAGAAGGTTAGGTCAGGAAAAGGAATGTTAATGGCTCGGGTTGTGGCAGTTTTGGACAGAAAAGTTGAAGCAAGAACTGATCTTGAAATTCAGTTATTAATGGTGGAGATTGAGGAAAGTTTTGAGAGCTCAAGAAGAACACAGAAACAATGGGTTTTGGCCGAGAGAGAAAGTCAGTTGGGAAGGTGTCTTATTGTGGAGAATTTGTGGAAGAATGAATGGATTGCGATTAGGGTGTCAACGGTCCGGTCCTCCTGGTAGTACATGGCTTTAACCGGACCCAGCATATCAACATCGGTTAGGGTCCTCACGGTTCCGGTCCGGTTCCATAATGTGTTGGCCTAGAAACTAGGACCGTTTAAAGTCCCAAATACCCGTCGGTCCGGGTACCCGTTGGGTATTAAAAAAACTATTAAAATCTTAATTTCTTTCTCTTTTTAACTTGAATATAAATTATTTTTATAAAAATTTATTATTATTTCTTTATTAATGTACTAAATAAAGATTAAATGTAAGAAAAAAATCAAAAATCAAAAAAAAATCAAAGCCAAAACTAGCAAAATACCTATAATTTTGCTAAAAAAATGATCAAAAGGTTAAATAAACGGGTACCCATTACCCGCGGGTACCCGTCGGGTAGGACCCGGTTGGACCCGGTTATAAACGGGTCTATTCGGGTAATTACCCGCCGGGTCTTAAGTGGCTAATGGGTCCAACTTTAGGACCTGAACCGGACCCAATTAGGCGGGTCCGGTTCCGGGTAGCGGGTAACGGGTACCTATTGACAGCCCTAATTGCAGTGGTTTTGAGAGCTTCCTTTGAGACCGAGCAAACAGGGAAGAAATGGTGTGCTGTTGATATGAATATTGAATGAATGATGAGTGATTGAATGTTGTTTGACTGTGAAAATGATGCAGGGAAGAAGATTAATGGTCATTAGAAACCAACAATACTCTCATGTATCCTCACCACCAGAAATGTATACAAGGTGTTTGAAGGATTGCCTGAACCAAGAACAACAAGAAACAACGAAGATGGTGATGATATCATTGAAGTCTGTAGCTGATTTGGGTTCTAACCTGGAGATTGTGGCCTGGAATTGAGATGGAGAAAGAGGAAGGGAATGTGTTTTTGCTATCAGCAATCTGTGGCAGTCGATGGATGAGATAACAAGAGACAATAATGTTGTTGATGTTGATACTTAGTACCGAATGGTGATGATTGCTCAGCATTTTGAAGCCTTGAGAATGTGTGTGTGTGATTATGGAGCTGTGGTTGAATTTGCAGCAGTCTGGTGCGAGTTTCTGGGGCCATGGCAAGTCTGAAAATTATTGGTTTCAGTTGAGAAGAACAAGGCTACATGTAGTTCAAGTTTGAGGGTTGTATTGGGTTTGATTTTGAGCTGAATATGGTGGTTTTGCAGTCAAGTCTGTGGAGGTTTCCTATGAGTTATGTGATTGATTTATGGGAAGCTAACATCAGATGTTTACAAGGGTTTACTGAGGAGACTGAATACAAGGGTTTAGTGTTCGCTTGGGTGATAAAACCACACGTGCAGCGAAAGTGTGTATCTGGGCGGAGTTTATACTTACGCCTGTCATCAGGCGCTGATTATACCTACGCCCCATCGGGCGTTGATTATACCTACGTCCCTTCTCCCGGCGTAAACTTTATGAACGCCCCACCCCGCGCGTAATCTTTACCAACGCCCCACACCGCGCGTAATCTTTATCAACGCCTGAACGGGGCGCACTTTATACCTCCGCTCCACAACCAAACGAACATTATACCTCCGCTCGACTAAATATACTCGCCTCCCACTGCGTCACACAATGGACTAAACTAAAATTTAGTCGTTTTTTTTACTCTTTGATCTTTGGGTTTAGTCGCACCACTGCAGTCGCTCTAAGCATACCTAGTTTTACAAGTATAATTTTCCAAGACACGACTAGCTTATGAAAATCTGGTTCAAGAAGTCAAATAAATAAACAATGCAACAAAAGTAATGTCGTCACAAATCAAGAACAAAAATGAAAGTACACTTTAGTATCCAAGATAAAATACATGTTGGTGTGAATACAAAAATTCGATACTAAATATTAAACCACAATTTGCAAAAATCTAAAGTGTATGTTGCAAGTTTTACACGGAAAGAAGTTATAAATAAACTAGCTAGAGATATTAATACAATAAAAAAAATCGTCTCACTTATAGACATGAGTTCATAGTTCACATCAGGGATAGCATGATGCTACTCTTTGATATCTTAATTGTTATCATCTCAGCTCATTGTTATATCTATGTTATCATCTTCTCTATCCTTTCTTTTTTCTGCAAAAAAAAAGTATATATAATTAACCCCCAAAATTTTTACAAGTAAAATATCATTAATGAATTGATCTTGTACCCATACAGACTGTCATTTAGTAATATTTTTATGTTTGAACTAAACACACACATTAAAGTTCAATGTTGTTTAAAAGGTAATGAAAATAGAAATACAAAGACTTACTTGACAACATCACGGCTTCAAACATTCTCATGTGTGGATCGATATGAAGCCCCCTATCCTTATATTTGGGGTCATATACCCCATTTTTTATTGGTTGGCGTCTATATAGATGGCAAATTAAAATTTAATGAAATTTTAAGATTAATAAGGTATAAATAATTTGAAGCTAAAACAATCGTATTAAATCGTACCTAGGGTTTGCATCAATATTCCAGTTGTTATGGCTACTACCCATTAGTATTGGCATGTTCATTGATCTCAACCCATTTATTGGGAGAAATTCCTTGATTATAAATCAAATTTTGATAGATTTAGTTATTATTTAAAAAAATTAACAAGAAAGTTAGAAAAAAAATACTTAATTACAAGGTATAAAATTTTACCTTAAAGTAAGCTGATGTATTTCCTGGATAAATTGTGTTTTGAATTTGTGTTGGCTCTGTTATATTATTACCAAGAATATCCTGTTAATTTTGCATATTTTATAATTAGTTATCTACAGATAGTGTCCAAAAATGGAGATGTTTTGTACAAATTCTAATAATTTCGCGAAATAACCTAAAAAAAGTTTTTTGTTTTGTGGATTTGCTGAAAGATTACTAGTATATACCTGTTTAAAGACATAAGGGTTTTGGACTATATGAGATTGTAGATCATCGGCCAAGAGCATGCTCACACTGGCATTATAATTACCCACCCCGAATTGAGTTTGGTGAGACTGGAGAGTGGGGTTTACAGTACCTGATTCTCCGCAAGTTTGGTTATTTACGTATTGTTGTTGACCACCGTTGTTTCCAAAGTGTCCAGACTCTAGATTTAACTGGTCATGTGCAACTCCAGTCGACGATCCAACATATTGATGATCAAAAATACTTTGATGTCCAAACCCAATCGACCGTCCAACATTTTGATGATCAGAAACACTTTGGGGTCCTACTCCATGTTGTGCGATATTAGTCGGTTCTTGATTAGTCTCCCTAATATAATTTTTCAGAAACAAATATTACATACTAATAATTAAACTTGGTCAAAATATTAATTGCCCGACCATATAATATTTGGCAGATGTTTAACTTACGAGGTCATCGACCAGTCGTGGGAAGTTCCATATTCTGGTGATTGATAGTCAAAATTATTCAGCAAGTTAATAAATAAATCCTCTCCCTGAAGAATCATAGACATTTTTAATTTCAGCTGTTAACAATATATAATTATTAAGTAAGCCAAAATTAAAAATCAATAAATCGAAGATACAAACAAAAAAATAAAATACTAATTTGTTAATTTATTTTACCTCCATTACGTATCGCAACTTAGTCCACTTAATATCCGTAACACCAACAACAAAAACCTACGAAAGAAAAAAAGACAAATAAAATATTAAAATTAGTCTCAAAATTTTATATACTTATTATATGAGAATTGACTTTTCGAGTTGTTTTATCTAATTTCTCTTTGACTAATATCTAGTCTTTTGGATCGACTTGGTGTCTAAATCGACTAAGCCCTCATCAAATATTATATTATTTGTTTTTTCATTTATTTGATGTCTGATTCGAGGTCTTACTCGATTTGTGTATCTACTTACCTCAGAGGTATTTGAGTCCAGTACAAAAGTTTCATATACATATTATCTAACAATTTTGGAGTCGGATATAGAATCATATTTATATTATTTTTTTCTTTAGATCTAACTGAAATCAATTGACTTATCTGGATTTGACTCAATATGTTTGTTTTTGAGTTAGATTTGATTCATATGAATCAAAAATATATGAGTCAGTGGCTTTATCCCATGAATTAGGGACATTTTATTTGCTGACTAAAATGGGTCATAGTTAGAAGTTAAGTATGAATCAGGTCGCGAGTCAGATCTCGCTCAAATTAAAAATAAAATTTTCTAAGATCTGACTCGTGCAGAGTCAGGGACTGAGTCAGACCTTGATGTTGAATCAGCAAAAAGACAAACACCATTTAGGTATAATAGCTCGACTTGGACGAGCTAGTTGAGTTAAAAAATGAAATAAACAACTCGTAAGTTTGCCATGCGATTTGATCTTGTACTTTGTGTTTCCATTCTGACCCCTTGGTCACTCTTTACTAGATCTGAACTCTAACATGCACGATATAACTCATTTTCGATTTACTTGATTATGGTATAAGATGCGGACAACGACTGTAACAACCTCCCTGAAACCTTTACTTATAAGTCAATAGTAGCCGACCGCTATATAGTCCACATATAAAAAAGTACACCTCTAATGCAAAATCGCCATGTTTACATTCACTAGTACAAAAATGGGCTTAGATGACAGTTCAAAACTGTCACCAAAATACTTACATGATAGTTTTCAAAAAAATCTGGACTGTCACCAAAGGCTCTGTTACGAAAGGTCTATAAGAAACTGTTATGGAATGGTGGCTTTAAGGTAACAGTTTTTTCATAAAGTTGTCATTGTAAACGACTTACGATAACATTTTCTAAAAAAACTGTCATCAGAGACTTGATTTCTTTTACTACGACAACAGTTTCTTAATAAACTAGTCACAATTGACAGGTTAAAGTAACATTTTCTATTTAAAACCGTCATCGCACACCCAACTTTTTCATTACAGAGATCTTACGGTAACATTTTCTAAGAAAAACTGTCATGGTAAACACCTTTTAGTATGAGTTTTGTTAACAACCTGTCACAATAAGCGATACTAAGGTAACAGTATTTCCGTAAACCTGTCATAGTAGATAACTTCCAATAAAGCTTTTCCAGATAAAACTATCTTAAACCCCTATAAGTATGATAATGTATTCTGGTAACATCTTTCCATACAATTGTTTCCTTCCACATCAACTCAATCATGTAGAATACAAATGCATGAAGAAAAAAATTAGAGGAATATATTGATTAAATAAATATGTTTCTACAGACTCTCTTGTACAAATGAGTTTTACAAAATGCTACAAATATACAAGTAATTAGCATTAACTATCAAACATTGTCAGCTATCCTGTAAGACAAAAGCTTCACACAGACACCCACAGGGCAATGTCAATCCCAATGCAACGCTTCTTGAATAAGACAACAAACTGGAATCAACAAACTCTTGCGTAGAGGTTCAAATTGAGAACTCAAAGCTCATAGTCAAAAGATGATCATACCCTTGTGATTTTTGTTGCGGAAATGAGTGTTCTAAACCACTTCAATATTTCTAGGATGGAGATTTCTGCTGTTAAGTGGTTCAACAATGCCAGATTTTTCCTTCTCATTGTTAGCTCAAGAAAAAGATGCCCTTTTCAATTTATCCTCATATGACGATTGACGTTAGAGACAGGAATGGTCGATCAGCTGAATAAGTAGCCATCACTACGGGCCACTACTACCCATAGAGCAGCCATGACTACATCGTCACAAGCAACTAATGTCAGTATCATTCACTAAAATGATAACTGAGATGTATTTAATAATATACTACTAAATAATGGTAGGATCTGAACCTAGTAATTAGTACGCTTTACTCTAGCTGACAAATGACAGATACTTCTTCCATTACCATATATGAAATACAATGTATAGGCTATCTTATGTACCTTAGTTTTTAGTTTCTCCATATGATGAATGAGAGTTGTTTCTTTGCTTATTGTTCAGTCAAATTACTTGCATACAGGCAGAAGTGATCCTGGTCAACACACAAGAAGAAGACTACACAGTTAACACTTAACATATACAAAAAATAAAGCAAACGGTTGAGGATATTTGAACATTTCAACTTGACCATATTCTATTATCTATCTAATTTTTTAATATTTATATAAAGAACCCAGGTTAACACTCAAAATGAATATAGCAAAATAATACATCTTCACTTATGACATGACGAAAGCAGCTTTATTTACCACTTCGAAGACAAAAAAATATGAATTAATCAATCTATGTTGATACTAAGACACACACCTGAACATATTAAGCTAGTTGTTCACATGCCAACCTTTATCTAGTTTCGATGCTTTCAACAACCAATCCAAGATGAAATGTTTTACCCTGGAATTGTAGGATAATCAGTCTGGAGGCCTTTAAAAAGCAAACTCAAGCTTCCACATCTATGGAACGTTTGCACTAATAACTAAATAATGAAGTTCATGTTGTAGGCAAAAGCAATGCAAGATAACCTCAAAGAGAAATGGTGAAGTACCTGGCCCAAAATATCGCACATCCAGCAATTGTTTGTTTGCAACTTCACAAAGAAGTTATGTTTCAACTCGTGCGCAAGAAGAGCACACTTGTGTGTCATGTATTGTCACAGTTGCTTTCTAAAAAGTAATACATAAAGACCAACAAAAATTCAGCTAAATAAAACCCTGGATACACAAAGAAACTGAGATATTTATGCGACGACTACAGACAATTTTTGCATAGCAAATGGTCTGCTATTTTTGTCTATGAGATTTCTAACTAAAATTTTTATAGGACAAACCTTCCATATTCCATTGATCATTGAATACGGAAAACATAAAAACACTAGTTTCTTTACCAACACACACTCTAGTACCAATTTACCGCTAACCGAATCACACCAACACTTTAAAAATTGAACAAGAAAACCTTACAAACTATCTCAAGGCATCAAATACAAAGGTCACATACCCAGTCGATGACAAGCTTGAAATTCTACAGCATCAAACAAAACGACTCGACAAATTCTTAATTGTGACACCTTAGATACTCATTAATGTTCTACCAGGCCAGACCCTATGTGGTTGAACCTTTGGCATATCCTTAGAGTGAGCCTTGATCCACGCATGAGAATTATCTAAGATAAAAGAGTCAAGGCTTGGATCTCTTCCCCTGAAATTCAGCGACTCTCTGGAAACCCGCATAATCACAATAAATCAAGATCAAAAGAGAGCATTGTATAATTGAAACCTATCAACTTATCTTGCAAAGTCCAGATGTTTTACAAGAGAGAGGGAGAGATGTTGCTGACCCACTATAGCATGTGCAACAAAATCTTACATGTAAATTATCCGAAAATTAAAGTTTCTAATATCGAATATGGTCATATCACTCTAAATTAAATCATTCAAGACCAAACAGAACATAGGCACATAATGCTGACTTAAACCAATCAAACTCTTTTATAAGGCGATGTGAAGAATCATATGCTACCCATATAACTGAAGTTTTATAGAAAAAAAGGTGAGTGAATTACCACCACGCTAGTGTCTAGTCCATCCTGGCGAAGCTCGTTGACGTACTGCAGTTCTTATGACTCTCTTCTCTATCATCAATTTTTTTTTTCTTTTCACCTTCTATCTAAAATGATTCATGACCTTTGCCGACAACCACCTACAGCCGAAATACTGGCAGTAATGTTAGTGAAAAGGCTTACGGCTTGTGCAAGTTGAAACTAAGACAACAAACTGGGAGTTGAACACTTTCATACTCCATTAGTAATATGTACCGCTCAACAAAAAAAAATTAGAAACATAAGGTCCGATATAATTCTTTCCAAACATTTATTAAGCTATTTAACTTATGGCTATTACCAACATATTCCTAATCCGATGTTTGATTCATGAAATGTAGAAAAAGAATTAAGGGAATTTAAATACTTACAACCACATCCCCTTCCTCTCCCATGGCCACAGAGGCCCGTACAGCTGCACGCCTAATGTCATGTAAGAGGAGCCTATGTCCATTTGGAAGAGGTGGGTAATAATCATTCTCACCAAATTTAAAAAGTTCTTGCATTGACCATCCTACACCAGACACCATGTCATCCAAGATATCCACTGGTGCAGGTACACCATTTAAAAGTTAGTCTAACCCCATCCAAGTTTTGTCTAACATCATTTAAGCCTTATCTTATGTTTAACATTGACTAAAAGAAATGGAACGGATAGTCTGTTACTGAAATTCCCCGACTAGAACAAAATACACATGTTATCTCGTCAATACTTATAACAGATGCAGACATGAATCTAGAGATAGATGTCAGTTCAGAACTTTAAATTTTTGCAGTCTAATCTGTGTATTCAACGATGCTCAGGTACTCATTTGGATCTTCCTTCCTAGGGTTGTCAGAAGTTCAAAGAGTAACATCACTTTTTTTCTGTAGATATCTTCGTCATTATCGGTCTCTTCTCTCTATCCCTCTCACCACCACATCCAAGAACTTCATTCAAAGAATGATTAATCAGTCAGATCAGTTCAAGAGAAAATATTATTAATTTAAACTAATCAGTGAAAATAGATATATATACCTGTGATAATTTTTCATGGCGCAAACTCCCTTACAACAAGGCATCAATTGTATGGGCATAGTCTACAATTACTCCAAATGCTTGTTCTCCATCTATCAACTCACACCTACATGGTACGCCATCAACTTCTTCAATCATCCCTCTAACAATGTCTTCCAAAGGTGCTCCCACAGCTATGCCAACCGACACTGCCGCAAGAATGTTGTAAATATTGTGCCTCCCGAGCAAACCTGAAGATATCTCTAATATCCCTTGAGGAGTATTAACCAAAATCTGAGTCTCAAACAGAGAGAGCTCAAATTTCAATACATGAATATCTGCACTCTTATTCTCCATATCAAATGTGAAAACAGGTTCTTCCTGGGTCCCTTTCCCAACAAAGAAAGAGCTTTCGGAGAATCGGGGCTTGCTATTGAAAACTAGGGCTTCATAAAAAAGAGAAACGGATCTAGATAACAAACCTAAACAGATAAGATAAATCAAAATTGTAAAGGGATTTCACTAAAAAAAAATCCAAAACTTACACAAATCACATTTTCTGACTCTTCGGAACCACCATCAAAAAACCCAATCAGCCAACTCAGGACCCTCAACATTTCCAATTGTAGATCTCATCTCACTCACCCAGATTATAGAACAAAAGTTGATCAATAAATCAAATCACAATAGAATCAAAGGATGAGGCAAAATTGAAAACTTGATTGAGAATTTGATAGAAATTAACACCTTGTTCGTAGCCATAACAGGTCTTGTCTTGAGTAAGTTAAAACCTGCAGTAGGTTAAAATAAGGTAGCAATTCACCAAAAATACAAGAATTGAAAAGGCAAAACAGATATTTAAAATTGTGAAAGGATCTACTTCGCGTCGAAGGTGAAAAAGAAGAACATGAAGAGCCAAAATTGAATCACGGGATAACATAAATCAAGTGTTTAAATATCAGAGGAAATGGTTACCTACTAAAATCTCAAATTTTGATGACTGAAACCCGTTGCTTTGATCTTTGATTTTTGATTTCCTTGTAATTTTCATGTTCTATCAAAACCCTCAGCGCCAATTCATGGAGGACGTGATAGCGAAGGTGGTTATGCCGGTGGTTGGATCGAGTTAGCAAAGATAGTGGGGAAGAATGGGAGAATGAGGGAATTAAGGGAAGAGAAGAGAATGAGCGAATTAGGATAGGTTAAAAAAAATGGGGATCGTGCGATCAGTTTACAGCTTTACATACTACTCTGCGGTTATTGGTATTTTATACTTATTATATAAGTTAATACGACGGTAATTAGAATAACTGTTATTAATAGCTTTTCAATTAGGTAACAGTTCTATATAAAAACTGTTGTAATATCTTGACAATAGTAACAGTTTTAAACTGTTATCATACATCATATTGTAATAACGTTTTTTTATAAAAACTGTCACTGTATAATTATTAGGTAACAGTTGTAAAACTGTCATGATTGTTTCCTGCCATTAGTGTGAGTTTTAACAACAAACTGTTACCTATTCCTTCCCATTAATCCTTTGGTGACAGTTCGTTAGTGAACTGTCATTGTTTTAACTTTTGAACTGTCACCAAAGCCCATATTTGTACTAGTGATTGATTCTTCAAATACCCGTGCATTACATTTAAAAATAAATGCAACTATATTATGAAGTACACGGCCTAATCTGCTAAATAATTTTTAGTAATTATCTCCGTATAAAGTTTGGTTCCTTTATTCGAACTGACTTCTTCTTCAACTCAATATTCGCTACGAAAGAATTTGTAATGAAAAAAGTTTCTTCGCATTTTTATATTTTCAATACTTTTATCGTACTCTTTTCATATAAGTATTGTTTTTTTTTATAGCATGTTGTCAAAACTTTGAACATGAGAGTATCATTTTGTAAAATAATGATATGACCTTGTAGACTTTTTTTTTGCTATAGAGAGGAACATAAAATCTCACGAGAAGATAGTTTTTGGTAATAATTTCTGAAACTGATATTTTATGAATTTGATCGGGGATAAAGCAATAAATAAAAATAAATTATCAAATGACGTACCCCAAGTGTATCCTTCTTAGGGCCAAGCTTGTCTTAACTTGTAGGTTGCCACAACTAAGATCTTGCAGTCTACATTAAAGAAAATCAAAGACCGTTAAGCTGCAAAGTAATTTACCTAAAATAATCTTGAACGATAAGAATAATATAAGATAAGACAAATCGGAGGTAAAATATAGTGAAATACAGTCATAATGTTTCATCAATTAACATATGCACAATCATCAATAACAAGCACCATCACCAACTAAATAAGAAAACTGTGAAAACAATCTCATATACGGATGAGTTTGGATAAGAATTTTAAAGATGCCATTATGTCATTGGGTGATGATACCATCAATTTGATCTCAAAACTCATCAACATCGGAATATGAGGATTTTATTATTTTTTTCTTTTTTCTTATAGGAGGATTTTACATTTTTTCTTTTCATATCTTCTTGAGCTTGTACATAGTAGACCTCCTTAAGATTTAAAATTTGATATAAGCTTTCGGCTTTAACCAAATTTATTTTAAAAGAAAAAAAGAATTTTAAAGGAGTGGTAAAGAAAACTAACCAGTGGGAGATTAACATACATATTTCTGATTCATGCATTCATAAAAAATAGTGATATCATAATTGAATCTCCCATGTGTAGTTCCAATTTTCCTTCCAAAAATTTAAATAACGAAGAGAATGATACACCCGTGATACAAAATATTTTGGGTTCACATGCAGACCCAACAAAAAGAAAAATGCTATTTTTTTAGTTAAAACTCTAGATAAAGATAAAGAAATCATAAATAAATGATTAACGCAAATCAAGAACAACGGGTTTACGGATTAATTAACCCCCAACCAAAAAAAAAATACAAGAGAAAGGAAATTGTGAAACTACCAATTAAGGTTTTCAAGGAAATATAAATTCATGGTTCATAATAAATATTCATAGCTACATACTTAACCAAACAAACCTAGTTTAGATGGGGGCCGTAGGGTATGAAGAGGATTTGACTGAGATTTTAGCAAAAAATGAGAACAGTGTTGATGCAAAGAAGCTTGGTGGTGGTGGTGAATAATATGAAAATGAGGAAATAAATGTTTCCAATATGTATGTGAGAAAGAAAAAGATGATCCTAGGTGATTACCTGGGTGAGTGAGTTTGTACCTAGGTTTACACTTTAAGCATTATTGCTAGGGTATTTATAGGTGAAGAAAGAGAGAAAATTAGTTACATAATACTTAGCCTAATCTTTACAATGGGTAATTTAGTCATAAATCACAAGAAAATTTCTTACCACATCGGGTTTTTTTTTTTTTTTTTAATTATACGTGGTTTGTGCATGCTTAAAACTCGATTAAGATTATTTTAAGTTTAAATGACATTGATGTACCTCAAGAAATCAAGACTGTATATATAGTATACAATGATATGTTACTGAGTAACGATTTTTCTGTCGTGTACCGTATAATCATTTTATCTATTAGATACCGTTAGAGTTGGAAATTTTCTTATACATCTTACGAATCTTAGCATGTTTCATGAATCTCTGTTTGATTTGGAAAATCAGTTACGAGTATAAATTTTCTCTTAATTGTCACATATATATTTGATTTAATTTACGTCGCAAGTTACGTGAAATTGTTAAAACATAAACACATATACATATAAACTGTTGGCGAAGTCAAATTTCAAACTTATTAATGAAGATTTAACCTAATAATTTTACTCTTTTCGTGCAAAAAAATAATATCCCATTTTTATACCACACATTCTCTCTAAAAATATACCAAAAATATCATATATTAGCAAGATCTCAATAAACATAAGTAAAACACAATTTAATCTCTCCAAAATATTCCTCAGAATATGTCATAAAATAACAAGCTTTCTGTGAGAAAAATAAAGTAAATTCTACATTCATACCAAAAATTAGTCCATTCTGAAATACTATACTTCATTATCTACATACCAACCTTATATCTGGTTGTTTTTTAACATGATAAATGATGGCGTCATACGTTTTAGATTGCACACATCTTCGATATTGATGTAAAGCGTAGTAAAAAAAGTATACCACCAAAAAAAAAATAAGTTTCAAATTCACCGTTTTTCGAATTTTGTAAAAAATTGATGCCAAAATTTTAAGGTAGTGTGAGGATAAAAATATTAACAGATCATCCGCTTAATAATTTATCAAACATGTAAAACTTATTAATTCCATTTTTTTTTTACTGCCTAAGAGTAATAGAATTTAAGTGACTACATTACCCTCATGAGATATTAATGAAATAAATTAATCTATAGTAGTTGACTTATATCTGATGTGGATTCAACTAACTACATAGAGGAATATTCTTTGATCAGGTAACCCAATCTTTCAAAGTTTTTTTTTGTTTTGTATGAAGAATATTAGGGACATTTGTTAAAATAGGTTACTAAGTTTGTCCAAGTGTTAATTCATAGTCCCAACCTTGGAACAATCGTCAGGTTATTCCTCGGACATTATGTACCCCTATGAATAGGTCGAATTCAAGTTCACACCCTATTGCCATATTGTAGAACACATGTGGTGGTGGTACTTGGTTGTTGTTTGTTTTTAGGGTGATGTTGCTGCTTGGTTAACATGAGAAGTTAAAGGCCGTTTTGAAATGAAAACTCACTTTTTGGAAGGTGATCCAGGTTATATTTCTCTGTTTGGACGTAGAATTTTAAAGGTGGAATTTATGGGTCCAGGGGATTTGGTAGAATTATGTTTCCTTTTGTATGTTTGGTTACCCGAATCCTTGGAATCACGTTTCCTACGGGATTCAGTTTTCCAGCAAATCCTCCATATGGAGTCCGACCCCTCCCCCTAAGATTTGCTGGGAAACTTATCAAGGGATTTGTGGACCCACTTTTTTTTAACTCTAAATGCAAATTTTAAGATTTGCGGGTAATACCAAACGGTACAAAGACTTTAATACAAGAAAACTATATAAATCCTAGGAATTTTAATTGAGTTACCAAACATACAAGGAATTTACATGAATCCCAGAATTTGTAATCCCATAGGATTATAAATTCCTGGAAACGGTGAATTCTGCAAACAAACCCACCATATAATACCGAGTAAAGGGAGGTAATGGTGTTTCGAAAATGCTATATGACCAGCTGCTTGACAGCTGATTTCGATGTGGCAGTTACACGTAGGACATAGGAAAGTGAGTTTTCCACGTCTTCAACATAAACAACAACAACAAAAAAAAAAAAAAAAAAAACTAAAATTGGAATCAGAAAAACTACCGGTCTTCCATAGATTGCTTAATTTTTTTCCTTTAGACTCCACCAACAATGGTTTTAATAAGAAATGTATAACAGAGGGAGTTGATAAACTCCATTGATATCAGTGAACTTGGTTAAAATTGAGAACCAGATTGTTGCTGAGCTTTTGAATTGATATCACAAATTGAGTCTTCGATCCTTTGTTGATGATTTTCAAGGGTTATACATCATGCCTATCAATCAATGCCAACTTATGGCCTTTGTAGACATGTCCCGATCACAATTTTGATAAAAAATCGTGGATTGGTTTGGATATATAATTGCCCATGCCACTTTCTGATTAAAAGTCAACTACTATAGATTAATTTATTTCATTACTTGCCCAAATATTCCCCATTCCCTTTCAAATTCTAAACTCTCCCCACTCTCTTTCAAATTCCATTCTCCTTCTCTGCCGGCTCCTCACTTTGATTGTTTTTTTTTTTTTTTTTTTTTTTTTTTTACATTCGGTAGGGATGAAGACCATGCCGATACTAAGTTCCGGCATGGTTATTTAGGATGAAGACCATGCCGATACTGGGTTCCTCAGTACCGGCATGGTTATTTAGGATGAAGACCATGCCGATACTGAGTTCCGGCATGGTTATTTAGGATGAAGACCATGCCGATACTGGGTTCCTCAGTACCGGCATGGTTATTTAGGATGAAGACCATGCCGATACTGAGTTCCGACATGGTTATTCAGGATGAATATCATGCCGATACTGAGTTCCGGCATGGTTATTCAGGATGAATACCATGCCGATACTTGCTATTTCAGACAAATTTTTTATGTATGTTTTTGTCCTCAAACCGGCATGGTTCATTTGGGAATCGACCATGCCGGAACTGAGTTTTTCATGCGTAACAATGGCGGATTCGATGAAAAAAAAAATCAAATTTCAATACATTAATACCTATATATGACTAATTGGAGCAATTGTATATCAGCTTATTTACTTTCATGGTTGGTTCTTCCCATAAACTTTCATGATCATAAATATCTTGATTTAATGTTGTTGCATCAACAAATTCAATGATAATGATTTATTCTAATGATTATCAAACTAAACTATTAACTTACCAAATTATATTTAACCACTAAACATGATTAGTGAGGGGTAGATTAGGTATTACGTAAAAAACTTAGATAAAGGGTGATCCTGATTTGATATTTGGATCCAGGTTTTGTCATTTTCCTCTATCCCCAATTAGTTTTTATATCCCCCAATTGTGGGTTCTTTTTTTTTTCATTCCATTATTGCTTTTTTGTCTCTCTATTAATGGTTTAGAAGGATATAAGAAGAAAAAACCCAAATCAATTTTGTTAAAAAAAAAATTGATGATGATTTGTTTTTTTAAAAACAACTTTTTCTTATTTATGATGATAATCGTTTTTCACAATCATCATTAAGATTATCAATTATTATAAATTTTAACAAATATTCGTATGTAATGGATTATAGGATAGATAACTGATTATGGATTCATAATCAATTATAGTAATGGTTACCGAACATCGCCTAAACATAAACAAATGAACATCACAAAAACTATTTTGTCTCTTGGGTTTTTTTTTCTTCCCTTGGTACCCATCTCATGTGGTTAATTTTAGAATTTACTATTCCGTCCGCGAGTTATAACCCCAAAGGTGTCATTAATTCATCAAAACAAAAGTAACACAAAAACCTCATCAAAACAAAAGAATTTGATGAAACCAATTTTGGTTTCATCATAAAATTTGATAAAACCAATTTTGAAATTTAGGGTTTTTGTATCAATTTTGTTTAAGATGGAGTTTTAATAAATCTCAACATTTGAATGGGGTGTTTGTACCACAAGTTTGGTCAGCTTGAATTTTTATGACTAGTTCTGTTTACTATTTTCCTAATTGAGACTCTCGAAACAAAAGTTCTGACAGGGGAGCTAGCAATATGGCTAGGACCATAACACACCCTAAATAGTAGTATGACATTTTTGAATCCCTCGTAAAACATTAAATATCACATACACCATAATAAAGAATCTCTTATTCTACTGTTGCCGATCAAAAAATAAATAATAATGAATCTTAATCCATGAAATTGTGTTACATTATCACCCCTATTAGTATCTATCGCTAAATTCACCGCAAGGTTTCTTATATAATCTTAAACTAACGCTATGGTACCGATGATCCTAGCAAGCACGATTCCACATCCCACCATCATTTTGCTCCTTCCTTCACAAATTCATTGTTTTCCTTAATCACTTACTACGTATAATTGAGTTTACTAGGTGCCTGATATGTGCAAACATATCATTCAGTGATCAGGGTGAAATTAGACGAAGCCGTTAGAAGAGAAGAGATGAATTATCAGATTAGAGACAAGACGAAACCATAGAATCAGAGAAGGAATTCAGATAGGAAGCCATTGATCTAGGATATCACCATTTTCATAGATACCTTTACATTCTTACACAACAATATATATAGGCAGACTCAATAACCACCCATAATAACTTCCCAAACCACTCAAACTGCCTGGTACACACATGCACATATCAGTGCCCCATACGGTAGAAAGGCACAATTGAACCCTCAAAGAATGGATTAACCAAAGACATTTAATAGCTAGCTCTAGCGAGCTTATTATCAGAAACTTCAAGACCTTTGTTCTGGTAGCTGGTACTTGCCCAAGGTTTGTTAATAAGAACGCACTTCTCTGTAACGATTTTGGAATCCAATGCTAATTTATCAACTTTGACGTCACAGTAAACCTTAAGAATTGAGCTCGCAGTAGTCTCAACAGCTTCGGTGTCAGATCTAATAGGAATACTCATATCAATACTTAATCGGATCTTCGACTTCCTCTGATCACGCAATAAAGAGTCTCGAATTGTTGGTGTTACCTTTACACCCGAACATCTTGATACCGTCTCTATCACTGTTACATTGTTTTTGGGTTGGTAAAAAGTTGGCAGTACATTACCGGATGAACATAGAATGGCGGTAGAGTATGAAATGGTAATACGACTATCTTTCTCATAGTAATAGAAACCCATGTTCTTGTTTGGGTTTGCATAACTAATATTGATGTCAAATTCCGGTGACAGCAATAAATTGTCTGCAGATGTGAGATTGATGCCTTTGATGGAGATATTTTCGATTGTATAATCCATTTCAGTTGCCGGATGTATAAAAAAGGAAGTGATGGTAAGGACTATTATAACGATGAAGACAATGAGAATGGACGGAACGAAGCAAGAAGGAGAGCATGTTCCGCTAAGACGTTGCCTAGTGAACCTTACAATATGTACTAGCGCCATTGCCGAAGTTATTAATCTTTAACCACGAAAATAAGAGAAGCAAGCTGATCAGTTTTTGGAATGAGAATTATCACACTTGCCAATAAGGTGACACCACCCCGGCGAACATCTGATAGATTATCTTTAGCAACTTGCGCTTATCCACTCTCATCAATTAAAAAATCTATTAGGGCTCATTTTGTCATGCTCATTCAAATGTCTTACCTTCCGACAGAGTAGCTGTTAATGTCAATGATCACCTTCACCAATCGTTTACTGTCAAGTAAACGATTCCCCTATATTATAATCATTCATTTGAATGAGTCCTTTTACGACCTTCCGAGTGACTTGAATCTTGCGAACGATTCAATTTTGATCATCATTGAAAAATTTATATTGTCAAGCTTAAGTGCTTGACTAGATTAGCTTAAGTATAGGGTCGGCATTAAGGAAGTCAACTGTGATTTGTGCAAGATGGAATGAGGAGAGTTTTTTTTTTTTTTTTTTTTTGTCGTGTGGTTGGTAACAGTCAGGAACGTTCATGGGAAATCACAATAAGGAGGCCGGTACCATGACCAGCAAGAAGGTGCATCGGAAGACAGATTTCCTTACAAATTGAGCACTAAAGCAAGAACTAAGGAGGTATATTTCTAAGCTTCGACTGCTTAAAATTTCAGTATGGCTGGGTAAGACCCGCACGGCGGCCGCACCATGTCATGTCAAGGATAGCTTCTTAGGACCGAACAATATTTTTTTTTTTTTTGGACTTGAAGCAGTTTCTATGAAATTTCATAGAAAATCAGGCACCTTTTTCCAGAATATTGTAGAGGGATAGAAAATTTGGCAAGCCACATGAAAAATATAAGATTCACCCACACCGTATGATACTAATTAAGATGGACATCGTTGAAGCCTCGTGTAATGGGAAAACGAAGAATAAAATGCTAGCTATATATGAACTAGGGAACGAAAGACAGCTCTCTTTTTTTTTTTTTTTTGTAATTTGTCTATAGACTCCAATTACTATTAATTGAGAAAAGGTAAGGACGACAACTACTAAGAGCTAGCTTTAGGTAACTTATTTTCAGAATCCTCCCAACCCTTGTTCTTATAGTTACTTGTCCAGATTTTGTTTACAAGAACACATTGCTTCTGTGAAATGATTTTTGAATCCATAGCTAATCCATTAACTTTGATAGCACAAAAAACCTTAAGAATTGACCTTGCAGTAACCTCGACAGCTCCAGTGTCGGCTCTAATAGGTATCTTCATGTCAACAGCAAAGCGAATCTTCCCTCGTCTCTGGTCACGCAATAAGGAGTCATGAATCGTAGTAGTTATGTTTACGCCCGTACATTTCAACACCATCCCAAGGACCGTTATATTCTTTTTGGGCTGGTGAAAAGTTGGCATAATTTCACCTGATGAACACAAGATGATGTTAGAGTAAGAAATAGAAATAGAACTATCTTTCTCATAGTAATAGAAACCCATATTCTCGTTCGGGTTCCCATAACTAATTGAGATGTCAAACTCCGGTGAGAGCGTCAGGCTCTCTGGCGATGTGAGATTGATGCCTTTGATGGAAATATTATCGACTGCATAATCTGGTTCTGTTGTTGGATCACCAAAAGGGTAAGCGACGAAAAGGACCATGAGAACGAGGAGGATTAGACAGCAAGTTGAAATCCAGCAACAAGCAGAACTTGTGCCGTTATGATTAGCACCATTCTCGCTAGAGCCATTTGTGGAACCGGTTCCATTAAAATCAGCACCTGTTACGTTAAAATCACGACTAGTGTGAGGAACTGGAACAACAGCGTGTATTGCGGAAGCAGCAGAACGAACAGCACTGGCTGCTCTTTTAAATTTGTGCCCACCGGTTCTAATGAAATGTAATGCTGGCATCTCCCAAGTATTATGATTTCTGACTAAGTAAAAAAAAAAAACAGAAAAAATAGACTCGCAAATTAAGATCAGTTTCTCGGAGGGGATAAGTCTGAAACTTGTTAGAACGAGGACATTGAGCATATATAGAGGTGTAAATTGGGCTGTGCCATCACGAGCACATCCCAAGACAAAGACGCTAAAATTTGAGCACACATTTTGGCCAAAGACGACAAAGACGTTAGTTAAATGGGACGTCTTTGGGCTTGATTAATTGGCACAAAGAGACAAAGACAAAGACGCGGGACGGATAAGCACGTGGCCCAGGTGACCCAAGTAGCGTTAAGAGAGCACGTCATAACATGTACAAATACATCATATAACAAGGCATAATACATCACATTTTTGTATATTTCACAAAAGAGTCACTATTTTAGCTAGTTTTTAACATTTTATGTTTGCTTATTTATAATAACACATATAATATCTTAATATTTGGAAAATATATTTCAATATCGTTGTTATAATGTCGTCACCTATATTTAACTAGAACATTAATTTACATGACAATAATCCAATTTTATATTTGATGGGCTATTTCTCTTTATTGAATAAACTTGTTAATTTTACTTGAAATAATTTCAAATGATATGTTGTCTAATTAAATTCTTGTGATAATGTCTGACTTAATGCATACATTAAGTGATTTCAAATTGTTTATAGTACGTGTGCCAGCACGGCACCGCACGACACGTTTATTCGTGTGCTGTGCCCGTGGGATGTGTTGTGCCTAGCTTTTGACTAGTAAAAAGCACAAAGACGGCACAACACGTTTAAATCGTTAGACAAAGTGAAGACGACACATGACACGTGAAGCACGCGACTTCGTGTGCCGGGCTGTGCCGGGCCGGCACGCTTTACACCTCTAAGCATATATATAGAGTACTAGAGAGTAATAGATTAAGAACATAAAATGCAATATTTTAGTGCATGGCTGGTGGCTTTATTTTTCAAATTTATATGAACATTGACATTTTTCGTCTTTCATTTTTTTAACATAGTTGTCTGTAGGTATATCGGATGATGCGGATCTCACTCTGACAAGGATGATCAATAATTTCTCTGGTGATACATAATTTATCCATTTTTAGCCCCTCAATGAGAAACTCGGTGGTGAACTGACACGTGGTTGTGTAAGTTATTATTGATATATCAATAAATTAGGATACAGTTTACATGGTTTCACAGTCAACTTATAACCACGTTGCAGAATGTCTGATGATGATACATACTGTGTTATTCCTAATGGGTGTGGATCCTAGTTAGCAATTCGGGATTCACAAACGTACGGAACGACAAACGTATGAGTATTATACGGTTTTGTAAAACCCAAATCGGTCCAAAATTCGGTTAACGGGACGTGATTCGTCAGTAATTCGGAACGGTATACGTACGTGTATAATTCGATTTATAAATATGAGTTCGGCTCTGAAAAGTCGGTATTTATATGTAATAAATAATTAGTATTTATAAGGACATAGACTAATTTTTATGCATATTTGTGAGTTATTTAAAGAAAAAAATAAACTTAATATGATGATACTAATAATATATACAACATTAGTTATCCAAGAGGACGTGGTATAGTGGTTTAGATGCTTGGTTAGTAAGTTTGAGATCTCTCTCACCTTCACCTTCAAATCTCTTCAGTCATTTTTGTTTCATAAAAGTTACAACAATGTCTAATATTGGGCTGTGTATGCTCGGGAGGCAGTAAAGCCCAAAAAGTGAGCCTTTGAAAACGTAAAAGCTAAAGAATTTCTGGCTAATTAAGCGGACGTATTATTCGGGATACGTAATGTTCGTGAACGATCCGGGAATGCCACATAATACGTGTCTTGGGTTTCGGAATTGCAAACGTATGCAAATAAAACGGTAAAATTCATGATAACAAAAAATTCGTGAATAATTCGCGAACTTACCGACTAGGGTGCGGATAGACTCGTGATAATATTGGTTTCGTCGATATAGAAACCATTTGTTGACATTTTCATTCCAATCATATCTTTGGAGTCCAGAGAAGCTAATAAATATATATGATTCGCTCCAATTTGTTTATTCTCTCATCTTTTTTTTTTATATTTATATTTAGAAGACTTCCTGTCAAGTAAACGATGCCCCTATATTATATTTCTGAACATGGGTCCTCTACTCCTCTTGTTAGCCTTATAAGCGGTTCTAACTCATGTTCGTTGAATAATCAAGCATCTCGATTAAACTAAAACACTGCTTAGCTAAGCTAGACCGAACTTAGACAATGATATATATACAGAGATATGGTTGCGACTCTCGTACTTCAGGTCAGTTGGTCAAGACTCTAGTGGGTGTCAGAATTATGGCCTTGGTACCAGCATGGTCCAAGCCAACTCTTACATGACGTATCTTGGCAAATTAGCTACATGTTGGAGCCGCAGAGAATGTTGAGTCATGTTAAAAATGTCAAAATATGAGTTGGCTTGGACCAAGACCCGTGGGGAGTCTCATACCTTTTTAATTTGATTTGTTGGACGGGGAAAGTCCCCCGTCCATAGAGGTGTAAAACGTGCCGGCCCGGCACAGATGCTCCTAAGACACGAAGTCGCGTGCTTCACGTGCCATGTGTCGTCTTTGTCTTGTGCCAACGATTTAAACGTGTTGTCGTGTCCGGCACACGAATAAACGTGTCGTGTTGTCGTCTTTGGCACACGTGCTATAAAAAAATTGAAATTACTTAATGTATATATTAAGTCGGACATTATCACAAGAATTTAATTAGACAACATATCATTTGAAATTATTTCAAGTAAAATTAACAAGTTTATTCAATAAAAAGAAATAGCCCATCAAATATGAAATTGGATTATTGTCATTTAAATTAACCTGGCTTGATTGGGGTATACCCAAACTAATTGGGGTATACCCAATGAGACAAAATAGGGTCATTTTGAAGTAAAAGAGGTCACCCCTTAACCAAATATTTTCAAAATGGCAAAATTACCCTCGTTTAATTAACACTAAAATTTTGATTAGATTAATTAATTAAGTTTAAATTGATTGAACAGATTAAAACTTATGCGTTTTAAGTTATGAAATTTTGTTTTTGATTGAACTTTTGTGGGATGATTTTTGATGATTTTTTTTTTTTTTTTTTTTTTTGAGAATATCTCTTGCAACGAAAATGAAGCACACAACCGAAATACTTCTAAAAAAGGATTGCAAATCATTATATGAAATCATACTCAAAACCAAAGAATAAATCAACACTTTCGGTTACGAAAGTATGAAAATCGGCAAGGTCGACTAATGAAGATCATCTTAGGCCAAAGTGGTAAGCAAGATCTTCATCGCCCATTCTCCTTAGCCAAAAAGTGGCCGACATGATCTTCATCGTCGACCTTGCCGACTTTTGTTTTTTGACATACGGGAGATGACATAAAAAATTTATTGGCGGCAAAGGTATTTAAAAATACCCTTAGAATGCTGTTTTGGCTGAGCAAGGTATTCAAAATACCACCTGGGTAATCGAAAAATTTGATCGCCGCCATGGCTGTTATGAAAAGTCGGCAAGATATGCATGTTACGACCTTGCCGACCAAAAACACAGAAATCATAATTTTCGATTTCTAACCTAATATAACAATCAAATCACACAACACAATGATGGGTTTGAGTTTAAACATCATTTATAGTCTTGTTTTCCCTGGTAGAGTCAACAATTTTTTTGGAAAATCAAAGTTGATGATTTTTATATGGCTTTGGTTGATGGAAGATGAAGATGAAGAATAAGAGAAGATTAAGAGTTGGTTAGTTTTTTAATTTTAGGGTTAATGAAATTAAGAAATGGGTTTATTTTTAAGATTTAATTAGTCCGAGGGTACTAAAGTAAAATCACACTTTTTAATAATGACACACCATGTCCCTTGAAATTGGGTATACCCCAATTAATCTGGGTATACCCCAATCTCGCCAGGTAAATTAATGTTCTAGTTAAATATAGGTGACGACATTATAACAATGATATTGAAATATATTTTCCAAATATTAAGGTATTATATGTGTTGTTATAAATAAGTCAACATAAAATGTTAAAAAACTAGCTAGAATAGTGACTCTTTTGTGAAATATACAAAAAATGTGATGTATTATGCCTTGTTATATGGTGTATTTGTACATGTTATGACGTGCTCTCTTAACGTGCTGTGCTGGGATGGGCCACGTGCTTATCAGGTGCCGCGTCTTTGTCTTTGTGCTCTTGTGCCAATTAGTCAAACCCAGCCACGTCCCATTTAACTAACGTGTTGTCCGTCTTCCGGGCTAAGTCACGTCTTTTGAAATTTGTGTGCTCAAATTTTAGCGTGATGTGTTGGGCTGTGCTCGTGCTGGCACATTCCAATTTACACCTCTACCCGTCCATGTAGTTTTTTTTTTTTTTTTTGACGGGGACTGTCCCTGTCTAAGTTTGTTTTTTTTTTGACTTTTTTTTTTGGACGGGGGACTGTCCCCCGTCTTCTTCGAAATTTTTTTTTACTTTACGGGAGATTGTCACACGTATAGTGTCATTTTCTTATTTGCCCATAGTGGGTTCACTCGTTCATATGAGCGAGGGGTCCTTCATATGGGCGAGTTAGTCTCCATTTGGAGACTACCCATAGGATATGCTCTTACGACCCTTTTTTTATATAAGGAAAAAAAAACGATTTAGTCCAAAAACGCCTCAAAAAGCACGGACTAATCCATCTCGAGTTAACTAGGTACAATATAGTCCAAAAGTTATTTAAAATATGAAACATATCTTCACAAATATGAGATTGAGAAGAAGATAATTCTTTATTATGATAATCATATCAATTATGGTTACACAGCTCATGAATATATAGAGCTAAAAATATATTGTGATAAAGCAAAGATCCTATATACTAGGAAACAATATTTATCCTTAAATAAGGATATATGTTAACACTCCCCCTCAAGTTGGTGCATAGATATCACATGCCCAACTTGTCCGGAAAAAACCAAGTATTTTTGCTTGACACTCCATGTGTGAGAATATCGCAAGTTGTTCTTGGATCGAACCGGTGGCGGCTCAATAATGTTGTTGTCCGACTTCTCTTTGATGAAGAACTTTGTCAACCTCAACATGTTTAGTACGATCGTCTTTGAACAGGATTATGAGCAATATCACGCGCAGCTTTGTTATCACAATAAAGAATAATAGGATCCTTGAGAGGAGCCCCAAAATCCTTAAGGAGAAGCCTTAACCACAAGGTTTCACAAATGCCATACGCCATACCTCACGAATTCAGCCTCTCGCACTTGATCGTGTAACAATATTTTGTTTCTTACTTCTCCAAGTAACTAAGTTACCTCCCACAAAGGTAAAGTAGCTGCGGTAGAACGTCGCCATCGATTTCTCTGCATAATCGGAATCTGTATATGCCACAACCTTTCTATGATCTTCATTTTTAGAGAATAAAATTCCTTTTCAGAGCAGGACTTCAAATACCTCAAAATACGTAAAAGCGCATTCATGTGTTGTTCACCTGGATTGTGCATGAATTGGCTAACAACACTAAGTGCATAAGCAAGATCTGGCCTTGTGTGAGATAGATACATTAATCTCCCCACAAGTCTTTGATATCTTCTTTTATCGGTAGGAACTTGATCGGGTTCAATACCACGATTTACCTTTTCTTCTAAAGGTGTATGGACGGGTTGACATCTTTGACATGCCCACTTCTTTTAGCGAGATCAAGAACATATTTCCTTTGTGATAAGAAAATTCCTTCACTTTGGATCGAGAAACTTCAATCCCAAGGAAGTATTTCAATGAACCAAGATCTTTCATTTGAAATTCCTTTGATAAGTATCTTTGCAAAGATTTCCTTTCCTCTCGGATCATTTCTGTTACCACCATATCATCTACATATATGATAAGAGCGGTAATTTTATCCTTCCTTTTCTTTATGAACAAAGTATGATCGAATTACTCGACGATATCCAAAGTTTCTCATAGATTTGGTGAATCTTCCAAACCAGGCCCACAGGAGATTGTTTTAGTCCATATAATGACTTGTTTAGCTTACATACCTTCTTACCATGAGATCCGGAACCGAAATACGGTGGGAGCTCCATGTAAACTTCTTGATTAATTCACCATGCAAGAAGGCATTCTTTACATCAAAGCGCTGCAAAGGCCAATCCAAGTTTGCGCAAGCGATAACAAGACTCGTGCGGTGTTGATTTTCGCTCTTTGGAGCAAAAGTTTCCGTATAGTCGATACCGTAAGTTTGGCTGTAACCTTTAGCAACTAATCTTGCTTTATAACGTTCAATCTCACCATTTTCCTTGCATTTAATGGTGAAAATCCAACGACACCCCACAATTTTTCTTCCTTTTGGACAATCAACATAATCCCAAGTATCATTCAAAGCAGGGGACCTCAATTCTTCTTCTATGGTTGCTCTCCATTTTGGATCGGCTAATGCTTCTGCACATTGTTAGGAATAAAAACGGTAGATAGTTGATTCACGAATGCCTTATTAGCTTTAGACAAACGATGGTGAGAGACATAATGACTCATAGGGTACTTAACCTTACTAGAGATTTCGGGTTCATATCTAGGTTTAGGAATACCTCTATTTATACGTTGTGGAAGTTGTTTCCTTGATTCTTCAAGAACATCCGTAGCAGACGATTGGTTTGGTGTTTCATCTTCTTGAGGTAACGTAGACTCTGGAATCTCTTCTATCATAACCTCATCTTGAATCTCGACAAACACGATCCAATCTTTGTACTTTCTGTTTCTTCTCTTGAAGAACCTTCATCAAAATTTTCTTGAGGTATATCATCGGAATTGACAATAACGAGAGACATCGATTTAGATATATCTTCATCATAGTTAAGAGTCCGAATTTCCTTATGGTACTCCCCACAAGTTCAGACTCACATGAAAAATACATAGTATCTTCATGAAATACAACATCCATAGTAACAAACATTCTTTTGGTTGGAGGATGATAGCAACGATATCCCTTTTTAGTTGTTGCATATCCCACAAATACACACTTGAGCTCTAGGAGCCAACTTATCACGTTGATTCTTGTGCGAGATGAACATAAGCTACACAACCAAACACATGAGGCGGAAGATTAGGAAGCAGTTGGAGACACATGGCTTGCTTCACCAAGAGCTTGATGGGGTGTTTGAAACACAATGGTACTTGGATGGCACTCGATTTATAAGATATCTTTGCGAGAAGTAAGTGCCTCTCCCCAATACATCAATGGCATATGTGCTTCTATTAATGAAGCACGGACCACTTCCAATAAGTGACGATTCTTCCTCTCTGCTACTCCATTCTGCTGAGGCGTATTAGAGCAAGTAGTTTGATGAATAACTCCGTGTCCCTCTAAATAATGTTGAAGGTCAGAATCCATATATTCACCACCGTTATCACTACGAAGAACTTGAATCATTTTGTTGTCTTGAGTGCTAATCATCTTATGGAACTTTTGAAACAAGTTGGTAACTTCACTTTTGCTTTTCATGAGACACACCCACGTCATTCTAGTGCAATCATCAATAAAAGTAACAAACCATTTTGAACCACCGAGAGTAGTAGTTTTAGATGGCCCCCAAACATCAGAGTGTATGATCATAAAAGGAACTGGACTCTTATTGAATGATAATGGAAAAGAAGCACGATGGATTTTTGCAAGTTCACATACTTCACAATGAAAACTAGAAATATCAAGTTTTGTAAACAAACTAGGAAATAATTTTTTTAAATAACCAAACGACGCATGTCCCAATCGTCGATGCCATAACAAAATTTGAGATTTTTGTCTCTCCCCCTCAGAACCATCGGCAAGAAGAGCTTGACGCAGTTTATCCGAACTACTTGACACCAAATCCAGATAATATAGCTTCCCACGCTTAACACCATAACCAATCGTTTGCTTCGTTGTGATGTCCTTAAAAACACAACAGTCGAGGCCAAAATATTACCACACAATGTAAAGTATTAGTTATTTGGGAAATCGACAAGAGATTACGAGTCTAATGTAGGAACTACTAAGACAGAATCTAAGTCTAAACTTTCAAAGTGAGAGATATTGACCCTTCACCGAGTAATTTGAGCCTGTGAGCCATTTGCGGTAGAAATTTGTTTTTTTAAAGGATGGTTTAAGGGAAGAGACTTGTTTAGAATCGCATGTCATATGGTGCAGCCTTTTGAGAATCAACTATCCATGAATTATTCGAAACAAGTGAAGAAACATTTAAAAACTTACCATCGTTTTGTCCTTGCTCTTGAAGCGAGATATTACCATGGAATCCTTTCCTTTCTTTGTTGAAGCCATTGGAGCACCGAGAATTCTTCTTTGTCTCCTTCTTCCTCTCCATATGTTGATCCCACCAATCTGGATATCCAACCAACTCGAAACACATGTCGGTTGTATGTCAGATTGATTACAATGTGTACACTTAAGTGATGACTTGTCCACCTCGGTCTTTGAGTATCTATGAAAAGACCCCTTTTGATTATACCGGTTTCAAGTTGCCATAGTGATAGGTTCAACTTCTTCCGATTCTTTTGTCATCGTTGTACGTCGAGCAGTTCACGACGAACAAGTGAATAACATGATTCCAATTCGGGAATAGGATCATTTCTCAAGATTTCACCACGGATCTTGCTCAAAGCTTTCATCTAATCCAACAAGGAATATATGCACCCTTAGGCGCTTGTATTGATTTTCGATAGGCTTCAACATCATTAGGATTCTCCATAAACACCTTGTCACGATGATCCAACTCTCCAAAGATTTGGTTAGTTCTCCATAATAAGTTGAGAGAGCTACGCCATTTTGATTTGCAGAAAACGCTCGTCGGTTTAGAGTAAACACTGCATCTCATCATCTCCATCATAAAAGGCTTTAGATAATGCATCCCGAGATCTCTCTAGCGGTAGGTAACCGAATATATCTCTTCATGATTTCGGGTGACATAGACATCAACAACCATCTCTTGACCTTTTGATTATCGTGTGCCACTTTTCATATTTTGGATCTTCCTCGGTAGGTTTTCTTGTTCTTCCCATAATAAAAGAAGTTTTTCTTTTCGGCCAATATGCATCTCCATGATTTGTGACCACAAGTCATAGTTTGTTTCATCAAGAACAATCCCGAGGCTTGAATGATGCACCTTGAGTTGAGCGATAGTAGGAGCAGATTTGTTTTCCATCGTTGCCCTTTTTGTTTAGATTTATTTTGGTATAATTCGAATCACTACCCATGATTCAAGAACCCTAGCTCATAGATACCATCTTCACAAATATGAGATTGAGAAGAAGATAATTCTTTATTATGATAATCATATCAATTATGGTTACCTGACTCATGAATATATAGAGCTAAAAATATATTGTGATAAAGCATAGATCCTATATACTAGGAAACAATATTTATCCTTAAATAAGGATATATGTTAACAACATACACATATAACCTTCCTGATTTACAATTTAGTCCAAATATTTATAGTTTAGTTCAAAGTGACTCATGCTGATGTCAGCAATCTTAAATAATATATAAAAAAAACAATTTATCTTTCAATCCATTTGTACAAAATTCGCAAACCTTATATATTTGGAAAGCTCTTTCCGAGAGCTACAAAAAGAGTACCCATATGACTATATAATTCTCATTTTTTAAAAATCTTATGGTGGGTTTGGTTGTAGAATTTTAGAGGTGGGATTTATGGGTCCAGGGGATTTGGTGGAATTACGTTTCCCTAGGTTTGTTTGGTTGCCCAAATCCCTGGATTCACGTTTCCCACGGGAATCAGTTTTCCAGCAAATCCTCCATATGGAGTCCGACCCCTCCCCCCTAAGATTTGCTGGGAAACTTATTAAGGGATTTATGGGCCTACTTTTTTTAAACTTTAAATCCCATATATATTCAATTTTAAGATTCCAAGGGTAAAACCAAACAGTATATGGACTTTAGAACAAAATAATTCTATGAATCCTATGAATTTTAATTGAGTTACCAAATACACAAAGAATTTACATGAATCCCAGAATTTTTAATCCCATGGGATTATAAATTCCTGGAAATCGTGAATTCTACAAACAAACCCACCATTAGTTTACATTGGAGTATAAACATGCCCAAAAGTTACTAACTTAAACAAAGAAGTTCTTGTTCTTTAAAATCAATTGCATATTTCCTCGTCTACATTCCTTTATAACAATAATATATCACCGCACCTAGTCTAAAACCTGCAAAATCATTACAACAATAAATATCTGGCATAAGTAAAGGACCCTGATGACTATCACTATGCTCTGATTCATAGTATGTTGCAATTCTAGCAACTCATTGATATAAATATGGGGCACACGTAAAGGGACACAATGACTCACAACATTCTTATAAAAGCTAAACCAAGATGATTTTGTTAGATATCATATGAAACAAATGTAAAATAAACTTCCACAAATAACAAAGATGTTTTATCCCGAAATAAACCTTTTGCATCCATTGCCAGTCCACCAAAATATAATAATATATATTATTACTCCATGCACTCGGGAGTATTAACAAAGTGCTTACTTGAACCATATTAGTCATAACAAAACTAAAGTGCTTACTAGAATCAGATTCAAGGGTGAATACTGTTCTTAAGGGAGAAAACAAACTAAAATGCAGACAAACCTAATCTAATTTGAACCATAATAGTCATAACAAAAAATAGGCACAAATCAGTTTAACCTAATCTAAGTGAAAGAAGGAATTGGATACCTAATATCTAAATCTCGTCCATTATTCTTCCCCACTTTATTAAGCTCCTCATAAAGTCAACCATATGGAGCCTATGTACACATCCTTAATAACTCTTCGTAGAATATGAAAGAGAATAACAAAGTTCAATTGCCAAAAAGTCTGGGAGGAGATCAGATGGATTCGAAGTAATAGGAATCAGATGGAAAAGTAAATCCATACAAACAAAATAAAGACATACCTTAAGTTCAGTAAAAGAGCTCAGGTTCAGGACTTCTCAGAAAAGTCATCTTTGCTCTCGAACTTCACATGGTCAAGGAAGTGACACAATGAACTGCAGTTACCATAAAAATATAAGAAATGATCAATATGAGTACAATTATGTGCACATTAAAAATTAGTGTGTACAATTATGTACACATTAAGAATCAATATGTGTACAATTATGTGCACGTTAATAATTCAATAACAAAATATGCACAAACTGGTTCTCATTTACTCCTGTGTTCAAGTCATCGAAGTTACATTACAAAATCTACTTTCAATACATTCATTAACGTAACAAATTGAGAAGTCAGTAATGAAACAAAGAATTTCACCCCATTTTAGAGAGTGAATCTAAAATCAACAAGTGTACAACCTGGTGCACATCAAACATCAACATGTGTACAATTATGTACACATTAATCAACAGGTGTCCAATTATGTACATATCAAGAATCAACAGGTGTACAACTATGTACACATTAACATAAGATGAATCTTAATAATTTAAGATTATTTAGAACTTGCTCACTCTGTACTACTTTGTTATTCAAGCATTTCGAATCTTCCTAGATAGAACGTATACATGTATAGTAATCCATAGTAGTTGAAAGTAATGGATGATATACCTCTTTGGTACTGAAGTGAATGAAAGACCTCGTAGCTCTCCTCGCTTTGGACCAAGAGTGTGCCACATAAAATCCTACGACTCGATCTTTCCATAAGAAGAAAACTTATTGATTAATGGCGATTACGAATACAAATTCAACGACTATTAGTACTAGTATAAGAGAAAGGAGGGAGGGACAGAGTGACACATACTCGGTTATTCTTTGATCAAGATTACCGATGTATAGCCTTCTTTCACACGTCTCATCAGTCGACCCATTAGAACGCTGTCGTTATTAATGAAGTCAGTTAGAGAACAGACTATTTTAACTCTAAAATCAGACTCATGCATCTTTCAGTGTACAAACATGTACACGTCTACATTTAGATTTTAGTATTATCTCAAAATTATAACCATGTAAAGAAGAAACAAAAGAACCAAGGGGTGATTTTGCTGAACACACTTAAGTGCGTCCCTCAAATATATGTGTATTGATACACATATAACAAAAAAGAGATGATTTATGTCAATTCAAAATATATTCAGGAGCCGAGGACGACTCCAATTTAAGGTGGTGGTATTGTAATACCTCGATATTCGGCAGTGGTTGGCCGAATGGAATATAAGTAATGATTTGTCCTTTCCTAACACCGAGGCCTGAAGAATACACTTGACTGAGTTGTGGGGAAAAACTTCTCAGTTAAGCGTGCTCGGCCGGGAGTAGTCACACGATGGGTGACCTTTCGGGGAAAGGCTTCTTCTTTGGATAACCATGATAGTGTCGTTTAAAAATCCCAGGCTCATTTGGATAACCGCAGTGGGTAAGTGGGAACAATATCGGTGTTAGTTGGGATACAACTAGGGGTCGTTCACTTGTGCTAGGGTGGGGGAGTATGCTGGGGGATTATGCCGGATACTGGTCTCACAAGAGACAAGGAACGTCTACATTATACGAAGCCTTTTCAGCACAATTGGCTCCAGAGTTGGCAGAAAACTCTACAGTTAAGCGTACTCGGGTGAGAGTAATCCAGGGATGGGTGACCATCCGGGAAGTTTATGTTGGATTACCGCAGCGATGCCCGTTGAAAACCCCACCTTTGCTTAGGATGACCGCAGTGGCTAAGTGGGGACAGTATCGGTGGAGGGACGGGTCATTACAGAAATATCAGATGAAATAAGTATATCCCAAATCTGGTTTATAGCCGGGGACGACGAAGAAAAAAATACAATTGAAGCCGGATGGGCGGTAAGTTATACGCCAAAAATTATATATAAACAAATTTATATCCTCTTAATTGGCATTATTGAATTTTATCTTTTTTTTTGATTAGGTGAACCACTACATATATGGTGATGACAAGCTTAGATTTTTTTATATACTGGACGGTTAGTATTATTACCCTTTTTGTTATTCGAAATGTCGCGACTAGGACATCTTGAAAGGTCATATATTATTGTTTGATATTATTTTTTCAAGAAGATCAAATCAATTGACTTCTTTTCTTTTAGAAGGACGGATACCAGAGTTCGAGTTGCTACAAACTCCTATGTGAAGGTTTTGTGCAGATATCATTAGATTTCTGCCTTGGGGGAAGTTTCACCGAGGTATCCACTTTCAATGGCGTCCAGAAAGATGCCAACTTCAGTATTCACAATGTAAGAAAATACAACCAATAGAATTTTATACTCATTACCAACTTTGGTCCATATATAATGTTGAATAATTTGACAGGGCCAAATTGGTGGACAATGGTGGGTACATATACAAGGTAATCCGGTCGGATACTATCCAAGTTCTCTCTTCAAAAAATTATCAATGACATCAACAAGAATACATTTTTATGGAGAAATATCGAATCACAAAAGTAAAGGACGACATACTTCGACATAAATGGGTAGCGGTCATTTACCCTCAGAAGGTAGATTGAAAACATCGAGTCATTTTAATTGGGTTCAAGTAGTTGATGAAAACAACGTGACCAAGGATCCTGAAAATGTGGTGACAATAGTTACAAATCCAGACTGCTACGGCTTGGAAATCAACAACAACTACCATGATACAAATGGATATGGTTTTTACTATGGAGGTCCTAGTTATAATGATAAATTTCAATGATAAAGTAGGTTTTAGAAGAAGTTTTGTATTTTAAAATTTTAGTACATGTAGATGTTGATGGGTGAAAATTACTCCTGCTGAATTTGGTAATTTGGGGTGTGATGAGGAATGAATTTAGACCTACAACAAATGCACTGCGCGGTGAGTGCTTGTAGATTCGAGAGATCAATCTGTGCAAGTCCGGCCTAAACCAAGAAATGGCGTTCCAGGACTTGTTTCGGTCACAAAGTGAAGGAGATGGGGTTGATCTTAGGGAGGGAAGCGAAGAAGGTGTTGAGATTGTGAAAGATGTTGGCTTGCTTATGACTTGTAATGAGAAAGATGAACAAGCTCACGGTTGAATACGATGTTGTATTAACACTTGGTTTTACGTCGGTGAACTTGTGTTGTTACATGCTGTCTTGTCTTGTTTTGAAATAGGGCGGAGAACCTATTTATACAAGTCATTGAGCCTCATTCACGTTTCTCGTGGGAAGTGGAGGTAGTGGAATGATGGAGTGGTGGAGTTGTGTGTCGGTAGCATACGCCCGGTCTTGCCCACTTCTCCAGTTCATCTCTAACCGTCCATGACTTCCTAACACGTTCTTGTAATGGCGCGTTTACCTGTTGCCTTTGTAAACCGCCGAGACCAATACCCCGATATGTATCCCCGGTTTGTGACATGATTGATGTCGGAATGTGGATCGTGGATCCCACGGAAGATAGCATGTAATCTTGAATTGAATAAGCTGCGTTATTCGAGAAAGTCGATACTTGTGAAGTATCGTGTGTATTTCATGCAGTGCTTGCATTTGTGGTGTGGTAAAGTGATGGGTAATGACTCCTCACTAACCAAATAACTCGACCGAGGGTTGTATAACCAAGGTTTGGTGAAGTCGGACGGATGAGATGATGTTTGAGACACTCATCTGCGGCCGTTGATGAAATTAGGGTTTTTAAAGAGGTGCGCAAGCATCACTCTTGACTTGGTCGAAACCAAGCATGGGAAGGATTTTGGAGAGGACCGGCCATACATGCGTGTTGGCGGCATGATGGTGTAGGCGCACGTATTAGTTCCCTCATGAAAGCGCGATCTGGGCCACTCAATTTGACCAGGTAAGAGGAGTGGTCGAGATCGGTTTGGCAGAAAATCCCTTGCCGCAAGGAGTTGGAAGCCGGCGTGATATCCCTAGTTTGGGCACGCGTTTCGAGGCGACCAACATTGGTCGGTCTTGGTCGATCATACTACCAGGTGTAGGTGGTAGGTTGGTGTTCACACCAATAACTGATTATCCCATGAAAACGTGATCTAAGCCAATCAAATCATCCGGTGAAGTTGAGCGGTCGAGATAAGTTTAGGATTTGGGAGTGTAACCGCACGAGTTTGGGCGTGCGTTTTGGGTTGGCCGGGCATGGTATGCCTTGGCCGAGCCGCAGAAGGAAGGTAGATGGGCCCACGGTGGTCATCTTTGGTATGACCGGCCTTAGTTAATCAATCGTGACCCTCCATTTAAATGGAGGAGGAGAAGATGGACGCGCGTGATGACTTGAAACCCTAATTTTGGCTTTCAAAGCCGCGCGACCATGCTCTTTTGGGCGGACGAATTTCTTTGTAACCAACCATGGTTGGCTTTGACCGATAGGTCAAGTGTGTAAGTGACCCACGCGGCCATCGTGTTGACATGCTCGGGCCTTTTGAGTCTACATCTACACCCTCCATCTATGCCTGCGAAGGTGGACGGTTGAGGCGTTTTGCGGCACATGTAATATGCCGCAAACCCTAATTTAGGGTTTTCCGTCCATAATGCTTGGTATGGACGGTTTCTTGGCAAGCGAAGGCCAATGGTCGACCATGCGGGGTCGGTTGTGTGTATTCCATACACCTTGGGGGTGATAGAATTGATCTGTGGTCATCAATCATGCTTGTGGAGTTGGATGATTTGCGATCGAGTCATGTTTGGCAAGCTAAGGCCGTGTGTATTCCATACACCTTGGGGGTGATGGAATTGATCGTGGTCATCCAATCATGCTTGTGGAGTTGGATGGCTGCGATCAGTCATATTTGGCAAGCTAAGGCCGTGTGTATTCCATACACGCTTGGGGGTGATGGAATTGATCGTGGTCATCAATCATGCTTGTGGAGTTGGATGACTGCGATCGAATCATATCCAGGAGGCTGATCTGATCAAGTCGGATGCTCAATCGGGCTAGTATAACACACCGAGAGGGCTCAATCGGGCTAGTATAACACACCGAGAGGGCTCGGGCTAGTATAACACAGAGAATCGGCACATGCGGGTATTTCGTACATGGTTTCATTATAGTGCTTGGAGGTTCGTGTTGTTTCCGTAAAAGTAACACTCGGTCGTCATGCCACACGATAATGAGTACGAAATACAAGGTGATATGAAATTCACGAGGAAGGGATTGTTGCTACATGCTCCAACACTGGAGGAATTTCATGTATTCACGAGAATGGGATTGTTGCTACATGCTCCATTCTTGGTGAATTAAGTGAGGAGTATCAAGTCACTTATAAACGGCTTTATCTTTTACAAGATGTCGGCGCATGATTTTTTCGGTTTTTACAAATTTAACCTTAAGCGAAAATCCACCATCAACATTAAGTCCCCTGCCTAGCACATAATGGTTACACTATTGTGTGGTAGGCATGAGATGGTGACATACGAAATGACCAAGCGGAGTGAATACATATTTCTAGGATAGTTTCACATTGTCGGGCGTTTCCACAGAACTGGTCGGTCTTGATTGAGGATGCGGAGGAAGCGAGGACTTGATCCGGTGAGTCGCTTTGGTTCCTTTCGTACATGTATGAGTTCGGTAGCTCCTTGAGTTTACTTCCTTAGTTATACACGGCTTTCCTCGGGTATATTTGATAAGCTTCGCCGATTGTTATCCGAATTAGTAGCCTTCATAGGTGGTAAGTAAAGACTTCTTTTTCTTAGGGATTACGTCGACTTGTGAGATTATAAAGGATCATCTCAACGTGGTCGTTTATTCTATATCTCGGGAATCTCGAGTCTTTGCTCGATTTTACGATTAAGCGATCAATTGACTTGATTTTTATTTTTTTTGTTTGCGTGTGCATAACCTCCTCTCCTTTGCGAGATTATCATGGAAGCGGTGGACGCTCATTCGTTGCTTCCCCGGAAAGGAGTTTTGAAGTTGACAAGCACGAAAACCATGCGCACAGAGAAGTAATGACTAAGATCGATCTTTCTCTTCGCGAAGTCGGCCGTGCTATCCGGGGATGTCTATCCCACACCTTCGTATTGCCGGAAGGACGTATCATGCACTTTCGGCTGCAATTGACATGGAGGAGCGGCGGAGGCGCGAGGAAAGCAGCTGCGAGACACTAGTAAGCGCAAGGCGAGAGAGATTTGCGGCGCGGTTGAAAGGCGGAGAGTTGAGCATAAACGACCTCCAAATGAAGACAAGTGTGATTACCGATCCGGGACGGCGTGATAATTCTTGATTACGATACGAGAGGAGTCCGAACATGTGAAAGCAATTTGCGCGGCCCCCAGTGTTCTTTGTGCCCTTTGATGCTCCCGCCGCGATGTTGGGACGGAGTGCGGCTGGCTGCTGCGGAGATGTCGATGCGAGAGATTAAGGGAGATTCGAAGGGAGGCGCATCAACGGGTGACGGAGAGCGAGAATCGGCGGTGATGCGAGCGAGGTGACTCTCTTGGCGATTAGAATTTCCTTCTTTCTTTTCCAAGCATGTTCCGTACCTTTGAATGTCTTCCTTGTACTCGGTGGCAGCTGTGATGCAAGATCCTCCTGGCTTTGCTGGGGCAGATAGCAATCGTTTTCTTTTCTGTGCACACGTTCTGTTTCCTTCTTCCCATGAGATACTTGCTTAGGGTTTCCCTTCTGCTCTGCTCTAGTGTGTTGATTTAGGCCGGCTCGGGGCTTTGTGTTTTTAGAGGTAGAGAGGTTCTCGGATGGAAATAGTACTTCAATTAAATTGAGGATTGAAAATTGGAACCCTAACTATGAATGCAAGTATTGCAATCATTTTGGAGGAATTACAAGCATGACATGAAGCGTAAAAGGAAACACGCTGGAAAAAAAAATAGCACGGCGTTTTAAAGTGTGGAGAATGTTGGAAGCGGTAGCACGGTATCTTAGGTTCGGTAAGGTTTGAGCCATCGTGAGTGGTGTTATGCCCTCCAGGTTATCGGCGTTGATGAGCTTGCGGTAGCCACCTAGGATAACATACGCTGCAGTCACGGTTCACCTTCTCTTTTGGCGGGTGAGTCAGGTGGAGTGGTCATCTTCACCGTCATGTTTCCAACATTGAATGTGGTCGCCTTCGTCACTAGGTCTCCAATTCCGAATGGGTTTGAGCGTGCGGACACTTGGACCTTGGCCTTGTTGTCTTTGACCAAGACAGCTTCTATGCTCTGATAAAAACGTTTGAAAGGGCCGGCTTCCCATTCACATCTCCTAGCCGGGGTTGGTTTGTCGGTTGAAGCCGGTCCCAGGGACTTGTCGAGAATGAGGCGGTAGTTTGCAAGGAGGGTTGTGTGACGAGACTTACTTGAGGCCGGAACCTTTCGGTGTATGCCGAAACAGGCTCTCTCCAGGAAGTTGTGTCATATTGGCAAGATTCTTTGGTGCGGCGTGCGGACGGTCATCGGGTAGTCCGGTGGGCATGTTGGAGATTCTCTCAGTGCCGACACCGGTAGAGGACGGACTTCCGGTATGGCTTGGTTGTCTGTATCCAAGAGCGTCCTAGGATCATGTCGTAGGCTGGGATGATCTTTGACCACGTAGAATTTTGCTTGCGTCGGCGTCTCCCATTTTGATTTCAAGATTGACGTATCCATACGCATCTCTAAGCTCTCCTCCTGAATCTTTGACCACGGTTGGGTGACGAGTAGCTTCCGCTTCGAAATCTTTGCCGCTTTCAAGGTCTTGTGGTAATAATGTTAAATTCGGAAACCGTGTCAATTAACACGCTATCGAACTTAACGCCCCTTAAACAAGTGACGGTTAGGAGTCCCAGTTTCCCTTGCTCGCGTCTTGCGGGGAGAGTCGAGGTTCTTGAACTGCTCACGGATGCAAACGCTTTGCTGACACAACGTGATTGAGGGCGCAAATATGTCTTACGCTGTCCTTTGGAGAAGTACAAGATTTCACATATGTGCTCCATCATAGATTGCAGATCTTGCGAACGAGTCCCTAGGAAATCATGCGGCTCGATAGGTAGAGGATCTCTATGAACACCTTCGTTTCCAAAGCTGGAGTTCCCCTGTCTCTACCTTTTCCCGAATATTTGTTTCGACTGTTGCAATCTTTGGTTGGATGATGGACGAACTGTGGTAGCAACGATATCAGGATCTGCCATTTCTTCCTCGGTCGGAGGGACGCTGATAGGGCGGCTTTACGGCGTCGTCTTGGACCCACGCTTCCGGGAGCTCTATCACTTCATTCATGGGAAAAGGAAAACCTGTGTCTTTAGCGTTTTGCGCCGTAGTTTTGTCTGTTCCTTTTCGAGACGAAGTCTTGTGTGCTGAGGATGTTCGCTTGGTTTGTTGTTCCGTCATCGAAGCTTTCCTCTTTTCTCCTCCGCTTACCACACTCACAGAAGGGCCAGTGTTGTATTGTTTGTTTGTGAGACGCTTTGCTTCCTCGACTTTCACGCAAATCTTCACTTGAACAACTCTGGTTCTTTCTAGTAGTCTTGGTGCGATTGTTCTTTGAACGCTTTGCGACTTCGTGGAGTTCGAGAGAATGTTTGAAATCCCAGATTCTCTAACGGGCGCGGTATATGGGTATCATCCCATTGATGCATGATTCCACCAATTGCCGTTCGGTGACATTCGGGTCGTGACAATCCGGTGCTTGGGTTGAATCTTTTAACGAAGTCGTTGGGATGTTCATTATTCATTGGAGAACTCTTCCCAGTGTCGAAAATGTGATTTGTTCGGACACGAAGAAATACTACGTAGAAAGCAGCGACCATCTCGCTCCAATTGGATATCTTTGTTAGGCGCAATGTTGTTGTACCCAGTGTATGCCCTCCCGTGAGTGATTTTGAGAATTCTTTTAGGCGTAAAACATGATTGTATTCATGTTCCCCTAAGGCTTCAAGAATCGAGAAATGTGTTCACGAGCATTACCGATCACTGTCGTAGAGGGAGAAGCGGGGAGAGGTGTAACCTCTTGGTAGAGAATCCGTTGCACATCACGAAGTGCGGCGGTGATGTTGGTGTACATCTGTCCGGTCCCCTTTTCCTCGATTTTGGAGAAGTCGCTCTAGATCCTCACGCGTAATGAAGTTGGAAGGCTGGTCTCTCTCCCTTTGGCGCTCAGGAGCAACACGGGTTTCTTCGTTCATGTAGGTCAGAGTGGAAAGCCTTTGCTCAAGGGTGTCTTGAATGCATCTCTTGCCGACTCAGGGTTAGTGAATCTTGCGGCAATCGTTCGATCAAAGTTTTAAGGAAAGTGAGTACCTCTTTACGAGTTGCGGCCATATCTGTTTGAGTTTTAGCAAGAATTTCTGTTTCTCCATCAAGTCTGCAATGGTACTAGATGGTGGTCTTCCTCTTGTGTCTCCGGCTCCTCGTCTGACGGAGGAGTGAAAGTTGTTGCTCACTGGTAACCGCTGGAGGCGTTACGCTCGAAGAGATGCCGGGATTCGCGGGCTCTCGGCTCACAGTGATGGGAGGCGTTACACCTGCGGGATGTCTCTGCTCCGCTAGTGTTGGTGACGGAGGTAACGGTTCCTCGAGATGTCTTGGCTGCGGTAGCTCCTTTGCAGAGCACGTCAACACCGGGAGTGTTATCCACGCTAGCTCCGTCCGAATTGATTCTGATCCGGACACGAGTTCCACCATCTTGAAATGAATTCTTTGATCGAATTGGTTCTAAGATCTACCCTTTTTGAAATTGGTGAAATTGAATCGGATTTCAAAGGAATTGATTTACGGCCAGAGATTAACCTCCCACCGTGGTCGCCAATTGTTGATGGGTGAAAATTACTCCTATTTGAATTTGGTAATTTGGGGTGTGATGAGGAATGAATTTAGACCTACAACAAATGCCTTTGCGCGGTGAGTGCTTGTAGATTCGAGAGATCAATCTGTGCAAGTCAGGCCTAAACCAAGAAATGGCCGTTCCGGACTTGTTTCGGTCACAAAGTGAAGGAGATGGGGTTGATCTTAGGGAGGGAAGCGAAGAAGGTGTTGAGATTGTGAAAGATGTTGGCTTGCTTATGACTTGTAACAGAAAGATGAACAAGCTCACGGTTGAATACGATGTTGTATTAACACTTGGTTTTACGTCGAGGTGAACTTGTGTTGTTCGTCTGTCTTGTTTGTTTTGAAATAGGGCGGAGAACCTATTTATACAAGTCATTGAGCCTCATTCACGTTTTCGTGGGAAGTGGAGGTAGTGGAATGATGGAGTGGTGGAGTTGTGTGTCGGTAGCATACGACCGGTCTTGCCCACTTCTCCGGTTCATCTCTAACCGTCCATGACTTCCTAACACGTTCTTGTAATGGCGCGTTGCCGCACGCCTGCACTTATTTGTAAACCGCATGAGACCAATACCCCGATATGTATCCCCGAGTTTGTGACATGATTGATGTGCTGGAATGTGGATCGTGGATCCACGGAAGATAGCATGTAATCTTTGAATTGAATAAACTGCGTTATTCGGAAAGTCGATACTTGTGAAGTATCGTGTGTATTTCATGCGAGTGCTTTGCATTGTGGTGTGGTAAAGTGATGGGTAATGACTCCTCACTAACCAAATAACTCCGACCGGGGGTTGTATAACCAAGGTTTGGTGAAGTCGGACGGATGAGATGATGTTTGAGACACTCATCTGCGACCAGATTGATGAAATTAGGGTTTTTAAAGAGGTGCGCAAGCATCACTCTTGACTTGGTCGAAACCAAGCATGGGAAGGATTTTGGAGAGGACCGGCCATACATGCGTGTTGGCGGCATGATGGTGTAGGCGCTCGTATTCCGTTCCCTCATGAAAGCGCGATCCGGGCCACTCAATTTGACCGGTAAAGAGGAGTGGTCGAGATCGGTTTGTGAAATCCCTTGCCGCAAAGGAGTTGGAAACCGGCGTGATATCCCTAGTTTGGGCACGCGTTTCGAGGCGACCAACATTGGTCGGTCTTGGTCGATCATACTACCGTGTAGGTGGTAGGTTGGTGTTCACACCTATACGATTATCCCATGAAAACGTGATCTAAGCCACTCAAATCATCGGTGAAGTTGAGCGGTCGAGATCGATTTAGGATTTGGGAGTGTAACCGCACGAGTTTGGGCGTGCGTTTTGGGTTGGCCGGGCATGGTATGCCTTGGCCGACCGCAAGAGGAGGTAGATGGGCCCACGGTGGTCATCTTTGGTATGACCGGCCTTAGTTAATCAATTGTGACCCTCCATTCGTAGGAGAGAAGATGGACGCGCGTGATGACTTGAAACCCTAATTTTGGCTTTCAAAGCCGCGCGACCATGCTCTTTTGGGCGGACCAATTTCTTGTAACCAACCATGGTTGGCTTTGACCGATAGGTCAAGTGTGTAAACGACCACGCGGCCATCGTGTTGACATGCTCACGGGCCTTTTGAGTCTACATCTACACCCTCCATCTATGCCTGCGAAGGTGGACGGTTGAGACGTTTTTGCGGCACATGTAATATGCCGCAAACCCTAATTTAGGGTTTCCGTCCATAATGCTTAGTATGGACGGTTTCTTGGCAAGCGAAGGCCAATGGTCGACCATGCGGGGTCGGTTGTGTGTATTCCATACCACTTGGGGATGATAGAATTGATCCGTGGTCATCCAATCATGCTTGTGGAGTTGGATGATTGCGATCGAGTCATGTTTGGCAAGCTAAGGCCGTGTGTATTCCATACCTTGGGGGTGATGGAATTGATCTGTAGTCATCCAATCATGCTTGTGGAGTTGGATGATTTGCGATCGAGTCATATTTGGCAAGCTAAGGCCGTGTGTATTCCATACACTGCTGGGGTGATGGAATTGATCGTGGTCATCAATCATGCTTGTGGAGTTGGATGGCTGCGATCAGATCATATCCAGGAGACCGTCTGATCAAGTCCAGGATGCTCAATCGAGCTAGTATAACACACCGAGAGAGGGCTCAATCGGGCTAGTATAACACACCGAGAGGGCTCGGGCTAGTATAACACAGAGAATCGGCTGTACGGGTATTTCGTACATGGTTTCATTATAGTGCTTGGAGGTTCGTGTTACTCGCAAAAGTAACACTCGGTCGTCATGCCACACCGATAATGAGTACGGGAAATACAAGGTGATATGAAATTCACGGGGAAGGGATTGTTGCTACATGCTCCAACTTTGGAGGAATTTCATGTATTCACGAGAATGGGATTGTTGCTACATGCTCCATTCTTGGTGAATTAAGTGAGGAGTATCCGTCACTTATAAACGGCTTTATCTTTTACAAGATGTCGGGCGCATGATTTTTTTCGGGTTTTTACAAATTTAACCTTAAACGAAAATCCACCATCAACGATAGAATGGAAGATTGCTCAATAAATTATATTGAGGTGGTCTATAACCGCTATTATTCGTAGTCTCTTATGTCTCAATTTCTATTTTGGTCTTTTATTTATTTAATTAATTAAGTTTGGCTTTATACCGTATTATATTCCGTTGAATCTCTTATGTTATCTTGTTATTAAGTAAAAAATTGTTCTTTTTACTTTGTTGCATGTTTAAGAATCCCTATAAAAAATATATAGGGATATGGAGATGTATTATGCAGGGAGTCTCTTTAATTCTCAAATACAGCTGCTGGGAGGTAGGCGATGGTAAGTCTATACACATTTGGACAGATAAAAATGGGTCCCAGATATGGAACAAAACCTCATAACTTATTGTGGTAATCAACAAAACCTTTTAACACTTGTATCTGAGTTGATATACTCAAATACTAAAAAGTGGAATGTAATGAAAGTCCGAAGTAGCTTTGCAACAGAAATTGCAAATAGGTTTCTAGGAATTAGAATCTTTACTAACCAAAAAGGGTCACTGAAACAAGATAGACTAAGATGGCTTCTTACAAATGATGGAAATTTTACCATTAAATCAATGTACAGAAAACTAAAACATCCTTCGATTGATAGCACTAACCCGAATATTACTTCCTTCTGGAAATCTTTTGGAAGTTAAAGGTATCTGAAAGAATCAAAATCTTTTTGTGGAAGTGTATATACAATGCCCTTCCTGTTAGAAAAAAACTAGGTGAACACAGCGACAATATAGACATGAAATGTATCTTCTGTGAGCATGATTGTGAGTCTTTAAAGCATCTATTTTTTTATTGTCCTTATGCTAAATCAGTTGCATTATTACCTCCTGTGGTAGGAACAAGTTTTAGTAGAGATATAAGCTTTTCCTTTGCTCAAATGTATGATAACTAGATAGCATGGGTGTATGACAATTCAGAAATAAAAATCATGGCCACCAAATGTTGGGTGATTTGGAAGGAGAAATGTCTAAGAATCTTCCAATCCAAATCGACCACAAGCATTCAACTTTCTCTGGCTATTCAGAGACACCTGGTATTTTGGTCTCCCATAAGACAAGTAAATCAGGGAGTAAACTCTAACTCTTTTGCTGCTTTACGAAATCATATAGACATACAATTTAGTGGTTGGTCAAAACCTTAGGCAAACCATCTTAAAATTAATTTTGATGCATCATGGATTGATGTTATTTCTCCTACTGGATATGGTATAATTGTGCTATGTGATACAGGTAATGCAATCCAAGCTATAGTTGGGACTTTCAGGCCCTCCACAGCAAAAGAAGCAGAGGATTTGAGCATTCTAGAGACAACAATCTGGGCAAAGAGTATGAACTTAAAGGATTTCTGGATGGAAGGTGATTGCCAGAGGATAATCTTCTATGCTCATGACAAGCAAAGAAAAAATTTATGGAGAAATCAGGGCATAGTTTTAGAAGCAGTAAAATTCTGAAGACATATGACAATTTTTTGGGCTTTATGTTTACAAATAGGCAAGGTACTGAAGCGGCAGACATTTTGGCAAAAGAAGCGAACAAACAAGAAATTCACAAAAAAAACAATGGTTGTTGATGCCTCAGTTTTAATTTCGGATTTATGTTATTCTAGTTTAGTTGCTATGTTAAGTTTACGGAATTGGGATAACATCATGTTGGTAGACACCAATATCTCTAATCAGGTAGAAGAGATAAGGGTAATCAACATTTTAGATCATCCTGTGTAGAGGTGTAAAACGTGCTTAGGCCGGCTTGGCCCGACCCACGAAGTCACGTGCTTAGCGTCTTTGCGTCTTTGTTTGGCTATCTTGGAAGATTAACGTCTTTGTCTTTGTGCTAAATGGCGTCCGTCTTTGTGATGTGCGGAAAAATAAACGTGTTGTCCGTCTTTGTCTTTGTGCTAGCACACTTATTTTATGTTCTCCAAAATAAATATTTTTTGAGATATTTTAGTTAGTACATGTATTATTATAGAAATAAATTAGCATATCGAAGATAATATGTCAGAAATTGGCTAAAACAATGATTTTTTTGTGAAATATGCATCAAATGTGATGTATTGTGTAGTATTTTACGCATGACGTGGCGTGCTTTCTTCGCATGTTGTGCTGGGCTGGGCCGTGTGCTAACACGTGCCGCGTGCTGTGCTGGGTCGTGTGCTTATTTTATGCAGCACGGCGACAACACATTAAACAAACGTGTTGTGCCGTCTTTGGTAGGTCACGTGTTGTCCGTCTTTGTGCTTTCGAATTTTTAACGTGTTGTGCTCGAATTTTAACATGATGTGCCATAAACGTGCTGGCCCGTCCCAATTTACACCTCTAATCCGGTGTAATCCTTTTTTCGTATCAATATAAGTAGTGTTAAAAAAAAAATTCTTTATATAAAAACACAGTTTTTTCGAGCGCTGTGGTTAATCGGAGCTTCTGGTTGATTCTGGCCCCACCATAATATTTTTTTTTGGTAATTTTATAATATTTTTAGTTCACGATATATTTTCGACCAATCACAACAAACAAACAAAAAAATTACCTAAAATAACTAAATATAATAAAATCTATACATTGCCAAAAATGTTTAAAAAATCTAATACATTTAATCCTAACAATTAAATTCACAAACAAAATAAACAAAAAAAGATTGTACAAACAAAATTAAAATAAATTAACATCTAAAAAAATATTGTTGATCACGATTTCATCACAAAATTATAAGAAAAATGTCCAATGTCCAATTACAATTTTTGATAATTAAACTAATCTTAATTACAATTCCAAGCTATTAATTAATATTAAAACTAACCCTAACTGCGATTACATTTACAATTCGAAAGAAGTAATAACTTTGATCAAAGTTTATAAATCAATATACATAGAGTTGTGAATGCTTACAGGATCAAAACATGCTACCAGATTCATAAAAGCGATCGTTAATCTGTTCAATAGTTCGAAATAATAAGTCAATAAAAACCATAGAAATAACATAACATGATTTAAACAAAACTAAAAATGAGAAACCAAAAAAACTCGATAAAAAAGTATAATCAACCAAAATGAATATTGGTTTCAACATTATTTTTCTTAATATTATTCATTTCACAAAAATAAAATAAAAAATAGAAAGAGTTTTCTTTATTTGACGTGTAGAAGATACTCAATAATTTTTTAGGAAAAATATTTCAAAAAATAAATATAGTTTTCCGAAAATAATATTTATTTATTTATTTATCTTATAGGTAAATATGCTAAATATATTGTTCATTCCGTTAGATATATAAAAGATTATATTATGTGTGAAAAAATAATATTTTTTGCCCAAATTTTGTTATAGCCATTTAATATACAGATCAAGAAATATATAACTAAAGAAATATTTATATTATTTTTAAATCAAGTATGTGCTATAGTTATACGAATATTTAAACAAATATTTATATATTTATTGATATATATATATATATATATATATTATTTCCAAAGCAAAGTTGATTTCTTATGGCATTTTTCTGGGCTTGGTAACTCTATATAAAGCATTCGTGCAAAACCAAAATTCTATGGTTTCCACGTTGCTTCTCTTTTTGATGATTATTTTGTTCCCTTTCTTGCTATTTAGATTGTTTTTAATTTGATCCACTTTTGTTTCTTTGTTTTGAATGTATCATAGATCTTTTTATTATAAATGTTCGTTGAAGCGGCGCATAAGTCAAAGAATTTAAAGGTATAAATTATTCTGCGAATATTTTCTAAATTAAAAACAATAATTATCTTTTGATTAGCATGTCTAAAGGATGCATAAAATAGATTTTTTTTAATCATCATGTTTTAAATGTATCCTCGATCGTGCTCAAAAGAATTTAAAGGTATAAATCATTAGTGAATATTTTTATAAATTAAAAACAATAATTATTTTTGATTAGTATGTCTAAAGGATGCATAAAAGCTTATTAATGTATATTCATATCGTCGCTACTTCATGCGTATTGCTAGATCAAAAAGTTAAGGTTTGTTTAATCTCAACACATATCATGTTCAATAATTTTTTTTTTTTTTTTTATTTTTTCATTTTTAGCGGTATGTTTTTTTCGTTCTTTGATCGACTAATCAACAATTTTATGATTATTAGGTTTGTTTAATCTCAACACACATCATGTTCAATAATTATTCTTTTTTTTTCTTTTTTCGTTTTTAGTGTGTTTTTTGTTGTTGGTCGAGTAACCAACAATTTTATGATTATTAAGGTAACAAAAGATATCTTTGCGGATTGATGGTACTTGATACTGATCAATAATTTTGTTTGCCTACGTGCTGGATCAATAGAATTTTTGTGCTATTACACGGTCTCAATGGTGGAATGAGCCGCCATATCCAGCGATTTTGGATGGTGACAGATCGAGTCTGTCTTTTTATCGATTCAAATAATTTTTAGCATGCTTTCTTTTTTTGTTTTTCTCCTTCTCGTGAGGTTTGGCATGCCCCCCTCATTCTGTTTGCTTTTCCTTTTATTAATGAATTCTCCACGCGAGTCTTTCCAAGAAAAAAAAAGATCAATAAAATTGTTGCCGCACTCTCTTAGTTGTATGGAGATCATGGCTAACGAAAAATGTATCTCTTGGTTGTAAGATCACCATTAATTATGAAAAAAATTGTTGAAATAGAACTAGCTGCAAAGAGGCGCTGAACTTAGTGGTGTATCAACCCAACTGTGAAGGCCTGCGCAAAAATATCTCGAAACGCTACAATTCTTTTTGGTTAAGTTACGAAGCTTTCAAATTCTGAAACGGAGATACTTTTTTTACCGTACATAGGGGGATTAACGATTTTTTTGGTAGAGTAATAATATTGTTATACCCAAAGATTAGAATTTGGTCCTTTGGTGCGCAACGACGATCTCTTTTCTAAAACCCCAAATACATTACATTCCTGCAAGCAATGCTTAGCACTTTGTATCTTAGAATAATGAGATTCCACAAAATATAAGACCAATAGCCCAGAAAATTTCTTTAATATTCCTTACGAGTATATTTTTTTCTTTAAGGTCAACATATTAGAGGAAAAAAAATGAAATCGATAAGTACTATCATTTATTTTCTTCTACGCATGAACCTTATCTGCATCATATCAAATACCATATAGTTGTACGCATTGTATTTCAATCTAAAACAAATATTATAATAATTTAAGGTGTGTACGAGTGTTTTAGGCTCTCATACATACGAATGAGCAATATTAGACTATAATGCGGTTGTTGCTAGATATGGCACATATATTGTGTAGCTAGACGTTTTGGAGAATATACAAAGATAACTGTGGTATTAGAATGCAAGCTTCTTATCCTCTAAACAATTTTTGATATAATCATTAGGCCTATTCCTATGCATGTAAAACCATTATATTTATCATATATATGCACTCATTATAGGTATGCCAAATTGTCAAACATATATGCTTATATGTCAAATATCACATATATACAAATATAAGCTATGGAGTCGGGCGATAGAGACTCCATCGCTCGATGGTCTTTCCATCTCCGAGTAATTTTATATATATGATATATAATTTCTCTTTCTCTCCTACTTCTTAATTATTCTAATATATTTTTATATTTAAAAGGTCCCACTAAATATATTATAACACTAAAATTTTTATAAATACCCCACAGCACAAACATAAATATATTTTTTATTCATTAGGGTCCCACCCAACATAATTAAATTTATATTTTTAATCAAAAATTTTCGTGAATTTGACATACCCATAATGAGAACTGGGAACAACACAAGGTTTACACAATGCCTGATTCTACTTGAGAGTAGAAGCTTTGATGAAAATGAAAATCTAACATATATTGGCATTTCAAATACATCGGACGGACCAACAAATTTGAAAATTAACTTCATCAAGAAGAATAATTCACGGGATGTGCGTCAATACATATTTGATAATACCAGATTATATACCATATTGTTCACCAACCAGTGACATGCAAGAATGTGATCAGTGAATAAAAATCTATTATGATTTGGTTTTAAATTTGTCTCCTTTAGACTAATAATTTAGAGTTTCTCAATTATTCTTTTGCTGAACTTCAAGTTGTTTTTTATTAAGAATAACTTTGTTTGATATTTTAGGAACTACAAGTATGCATATATTGTTTTGGTAGTTGTTTTGATAGATTTTTCTAAGTCACGAATTCATTAGTTCCAACTTCCGACATTATGGAGTGGTTTTCCTGTCATATTATGGAGCGATTTTGCGAGATCATATGATGTTTTATGGAGTTAGCTAGCAATGACACCATTTGAAAAATTCTTAACAAGTTATTTAACAAATTAAGACCATTTTATTAACCTTAAGTTGATGAATACTCACAATTCTCATGGTGCAATTCACCCTTTACCTGACACTCTGTAAATGCATTGATCTATTTTGGGACCTATCACTCTTACCAAATGTGCATAAACGTACATGTTCCAAATAATCGAGACCAAATATCTTTAAATCCAAATAACATATAGTTACAATTCTCAATAGTCAACAAAATATATATGTCCAACCATAATTATCTTCTTTATATAAACCACAAATCAGAGATTTTAAAAATATGATGGTGCGCGTTTGAAAGAAAACACATAATGGAATTTGAAAGAATTACGTTTTTATCTTCTTAAACTACTGGAGGACAATGGTATGTTTTTTTCCTTCTTAAACTGCTTAGGACAATTAAATCATGTAAGTAGAAAACAGTTCATGTAATGTAGCATCGAAAAGCTGTGTAAGAAGGTATTGAGAATTAGTTATTAGGAATTAGTTATCCTAATAACTACTACCTTCATACCGATATTTTTCAAGAAATACAATGATACATTTGCATAATATTGTGAAGGAGAACAATCTAGAAGATTTTTTGGCAATATTTAATGATTTGAGGATAATAAATATATTTTTTTCTATTTGTTGTTCTTTTGGTTTCAAAATGGAAACCAAGACAGAGAAAGTGAAGAATATTATGTCCAAGATAGCGATCGTTGCTTACAGGGACAGAGAAGAGGTGGAAAAATGTTTTACGGCCAAGAAAAAGAGGATGTCAAAGAATACTAAAAGAATTTCATTTTCAATGCATTGTCTCCCACAAAATTCATATCTGTTTTAGCCTTTTTTGTTTTATTTTTTTGCGCACCAACTTAAATATTAGCTTATTGCTTTTTACCATTTTCTTTTCATAATTTTTAGGTTTTGGTAGAAATTAGTTTTAAACATGAGTCCAATATTCCACAAACAAGAAATAAACCCGTGCATCGCACGGGTGATAAACTAGTATTAAAAAAAATTATGTTACCGTTACGCGGGAAAGCTAAAACTACACCAAACATTACATTTTTGTATCTTGTTCGCTAATTGAACTGCTGCGGACTTCTCCTCCCACTGACTTGCTTGACTACTAAAAGTCCCCAACGGTTCAATTTGACTTTTCCTCCGAATTTGCTGATTTCTCTTTGATTACTTCAAAAATCGTAATAAAGGAAGAATTTTGCATTACCGACCTCCCCAGCAGACTCACAACTTTCTTTGCACAAAAGTAAACATTTGCTACAAAGCATAACCAAATATCCATACATTGCTTTGGCTAAATCAGCAGTTCCTGTAATTTCTTCAAATGATTGTGTACATTCTCCGCCTTCCAAAACGAACTATTCCCTCCGTCCTATTATTAGATGACCTAGTTGTTTTTTAATTTTGTTTAATTAATAGTTGATTTTATATAATTTGATATTCATGTTTATACTCGTTACGTAGGTGTTTTAAAATTCTTTCCAATGATATAAAATTTATAAATATCCATGATATAGTTTGAGAAATAAATCATTTTTAAATTGTGCTAGTAAGTCAACTAATAATGGGACGGAGGTAGTATTTAGTAACGGATCAGGTGGTAGTGGTATGACCGCGAACCAAGGTGGAGGTGCCCTAGGTAGTGGAAATCGCATTGAATTCATCTGCATAGGCTGCACTTCACCAACAGTATAAAACAACCTGTATCATTCACATTTTGCACACATCAAACAACAGATTTATACTTTGCGATATCGAGTTCTAAGACATGGTTCTCTTCACAATCAAAATAGCGGTATTACTTGGTCATGAAAAGAGCAATCGTAATACCCCACTTTTTTGCTTTCTACAAATTTGATAACGTCCGAAAAATACTTGCAGATAAATAATTTCTCATTAAGTAGTATAAATTTTAGACTCACAAAAAATCTCATCCATTCTAGCACAACCTTTGATGGCTTCTGATACAGATATAATTGATCAATACATAATTCTTATGCATCACGCATTTTTGTAAATTTTCCTAAAAATATGAGAAAATATTGATGACAAAACGCACATAGAAGAGCAGCACGATTCCCCACCATTGTGAACCATTGCAATCCATGGGTGCAGAAAATATGTTATACCGAAACGTTCTGGTTCACTGTTATCCTTGAACAATTATGGTTTTCCAAATGAATCTGCCAATCCTGGATAGTGGTTTATTGAAAAAAATCTCTTGCCTATAGTGATTAAACTCTACCTATGAAGGAGATATGTACCAACCCTGACACTAAAACAACATCATATAGATAAAACGTTCGCAAATCGCAACTTAGCTCTAACCAGACTTAGGAAATACATATAAACACAAAGTACCCATTGCCGGACTGAGGTTCATTCGTGGATGGAACAAAGTACAAAATAGAGTATTTTCAAGATAAAAGATGAGTCACTCGTAAACATGCATTGGAATCCCATCAGCAGGCAGTTTTCCTTTTGTCATATCCCTTCTTCCGTTAGTCCTACCCTCAATATTTGGCCGACCGTAACTTCATCTGGATGATTTGGCTTCTGCACTGTCCTGAATCCAAATCAAACAAGAAAGATTCTAAATCAATGTGTATATAATCAGACTGATCAGAATAGGACAAGCATTTTAACTATCTAGCAGATCGGTTCACAGTCATGTGCACAAATTTAAGGAAATTAAACAGACACAGGGATTCTAAATGATAATTAAACAGGAGTATACATCCCAACGTAGAACAACATATTTTCTGAAAAGGGCTGATCCGGCAGCAGTTTTGCATTTGAATTCAAAACATTTACAGAAGCCAAAATCAACATCAACAACTTGAAACCGCAATTTTCATTTCACTGACAGTACAGAGAGAGGATACAATTGTTATTACATGATGAAACAAGAAATTTAATTACATACTAACGCATGCTACCAAAGTTAGTTGAAGAAAGAGATCAGAGGGAAGACGAATAGTAAAGCTCAGGAGGGATAGACAGGAGATACAAACTACTACAAAGAGGTACTTGAGAACTTCAAGTCGAAGTTGTTTGAAGGGTGTAGAGAGCGGCCACATTCTGAAATTTTAGATTTTCGGACTTGCAAGGTCAAGAAAACTCCTCCTCTCGTTACAAAAGTAGTAGATCATATAAAAGCTCAGTTAAGATATCGCCATATTCTTACTTATACAAAAACACTATACTCCATCGTCATCTTCATCCTGCTAAATATCATTTTCCAAAACATACCCACCATTATCACCAACTGAGAATGCATCAGTTCTGAAACACAAAATTGTAGTAAAGGAAAGAAAGATTAGGGTTGATAATGATGAAGCTGTTGCTTGAAGCAGAACACTGGATTCATGAAAGGAAAGAAGAGTAAGGTTGTGGTGGTGGTTGATATGAGAAGGTGGTGTGGTGAATTTATATCAGAGTTTGTGTCAACATAAAACAGTAAAATAAATAAATAAAATGACTGTTTAAATTAAATTTAAAAAATTGACAGTTTTTAGGATTGATAGGTCATTATCAGAAAAGAGATCTTTTATGATTTATGGCAGGAGGGACAGAATGGAGAAATCAGAATCTTGACAAAGGCAAAATTTTGAAGGACTGTCTTTCTCATCATCAACGTATGCATGGGGTCAAGCCTGGAAAATCAGAAGTCACGTGCATGCCTTTTCTACCCCCAACCCCAAGTGAAGAAACTTGGTAAAAAAAAAAAAAAAAATCCATTTACATTGAGTAGTGCTACGTTGACACAAAATATCACCGGGTAAAATCCCGTAGGATAATCTAACGGCTCATAAGGGGAGCGTTCTTAACATCTGGTGAGAAAAAGGCTGAAGTGGGTCCCAATGAATCTCCCTCTATCTCACTCGGTATTTTGCCCCGGGAATTACTCCCGGTGTACGTAGCATTATTGATTTACATTGCTTGCGCAGACACACAATCTTAATTAATACGCTCCTGTCAGACAATCCTTTGCTTAAGTTGATACGATACGATAAGCAAATATTAAAGCAGCGATAACATAGTAGAATAGGGTAGAAGTGACTACACCAAGTGTGATAGGCACAATAGTAGAGGAAGTGACAACACAGATCTGTGTCGTCCACCATTGAAGGCACTTAAGTAGTTTCAAGTTTAGTCAAATGTAATCAAAATCACTAATCTCTATATCAAAAAAGTTAAATCTTTTTCCACATTCTTTTTCTTTGCAAAGATCAGAAGGAAAGGTTGAAATTTAAATCAAAAATAGTAAATAATAAGTAGTGATTAGAACTTTATTAGAACTTTGACCAATGGAACACCCACTTGTCTGTGATATCATGAGTAATGCATTCGGAAATAAGTTACTGCTGCAACAACCAAAGTAAAACCTTCTTCAGATCTCTCTCTAAAATATTGTTACTGCCTGTCTGTCTCTTATGTCATCTAGCATACGAAAGTGAAGAGAGAAGTAAACAGAAACCACAGACTGAAGCTAAGAATAGGCATACTCACAAATGCTTTCAACTTTGTTGACTCTTCTTTTTGTCTCTCTTACTTTCATTCACTCTGCAACAGTTTCATACAAATAGAACAAACCCTAATACCTATGTTTTATGAGTATTTAAACTGTTATAAATGCAGGACAGAGGTCAGAGGATGATGGCATTGCATTTCTGAAGAAAGAAAGGGTGACAGATAAAAGATTGATAGGGCATTGTGAGGTCGACCTCACTATCAGTTTTGTATGATTTTAATGCTTCTTGCCAGTAAGAAGATGGGGGAGACTGGAGAGAGAGAGAGATTTTTTTGTGGTGACATTTCAAGAGTCTGTTCTGTCGTCCCATATTCCCATCATGATGTGTTCAAATGGTCCTGGAGTATTGACTTTTGATTGACTTCGGTTTTGTTTTATACTGACCCAGCGTTTGCATCTGAAATCAAAATGTTAAAATGGTTAATCCTTAAACTGGGCAAGTCCAGTCGAGCCAGGTTAAAAACCAGGCATGTTTTTTTTCATTTATGCAAAATGAAATTCACTATTGGTTAAAACAGACAGTTTGAGAAACAAGATCACACACAATCATAATTGTATATAGTCAAGAGATGCATGCAGTGGAGATTCAAGGGACTAAATCATACATGCAAAAGAGATACAGGCACATACAGCATAGTTCTTCTATATCTAAATAGTGCAGTGGAGATTTAAGGGACTATATTAGACGTAAAACCGAAATAGAACTTTTGTTGTTTATGAGTTTATCCTATTGATTAGGTTATGCGGCCTTCCAATTGGTGACTCTGAAAGTGACACAAGACGGAAACACCCAAACTTGCATATTTCAAGACATTTCGCAGAGAACCCTGAAACCTGCCAGTAGGTAAGTTCTGCGGCATCAAGGTTAGCTTATTGATCCATAAAGGTTAGTTGAGAAATGAGAAATAAGAAGCTAACCTAAATCTTAAATTTATAGAGCAGGGGAGACACGGCCATGGAAAAGGCTTGATGTGATCATTCAACTTAAAAAGAGTTCTAGACTCATACAAAACCTTGGAAAAGGCCATGGAAGAATCTGACATTCCAATATTGCTAAATTTCTGGTGATCTCAAAAAATAAGTATTGATTATCACATGAAATTTTGTTACAACTCTGACTGGGATTCTTTATCTTCTTCTACAATAGAGCTTGCTTCACTCTTTGCCTGAGTTGAAGTTGTTACAGTCTCTATTGCATCATCTATTTCCTCACCAGTAATTTTAGCAGTGAATCGGCGTGCTTCTAAATCAAGGTCCGGCCACTCAGTAACAATTCTTTTGGCTCCCTGCTCAGGACAAGAAGAGTTATGATTATATGGATTTTGGAGTTAGATATGTGCCGTCTAGCCTAGAATAAATCAAGCAATTTGAAACATATGAACTTGAACCAGAATCCAACAAGAAGTCCAAATATGAAGTTCTACAACTCAGAAATACCTGAAGCTTAGGCTCCTTTGTCATGGGATTGTTACAGAGATCAATGGTCTTTGCCCTTGCTTTTGTGGAATTTCCACACCACGACTCACACCACAACCATTCCTGTGGGAGAGAAAATATCGGTACTGCATGCTGCGCATAGTTCGGAAGATCCTGGAAACATGAAAAGAAATTCTCAGTCCTACTAACTTGGTAATAAAGTGACATTATCAATATGTAATGAACAAAGACACTTAGACTAAGCAAATTAACAACTCATTACGAATTTGAGATCATTGTCCAAAATGCCTAATTTAAAGAAACTGTACCAAATTGATAGCAACTTTGTTAGGCTCACCTGATCAAGATTAGATAAACTGTTTGGGTCCTTGCTGAGAGTCTCATAAAAAACCCTCAGATTGTCTCCTGCTGCAGTTTGTTAACAAATCCACCACATATAATGCGCTACAGAAAGAATCACGCACGTAAGGAACAGACTGCTTTGTAGAGAGACTTCACAAATCCTAAAATATGTCACAAACCCTAAAGTATGTCGGTAACTACCTTATATGATATGGCCTTCCTCGCAAATGCTCCTTCCAGAATCCCTATACATAAATTAAAAAAAATGTAAGCTCAGTGTTTTAATCAGCATAAAAAGTACAGTTCTGGATAGTATTCATGTAGTTAAGGAGGAAATTACTTGTCTCCAAAACCGAAAACCATCCATATCCTTAATGTTATCACAGAAGGGTGTATAGCCATAAGGTTTTCCTTTCATATCCATGTCATACAGCTCTCCCATGTCTTCCCTGACAATTTGATCGGCATCAACGAATATAACCTGCATAGCATGCATCAATATTGTCAGAATCACATCTGTGAAAGACAGATCAGGAGTGGAAAAAACATCGTCGTTTTATATAAAATGTAGTAAGTCAGGAAATCAACTGACCTTTTCCAACCAAAGTGGAAAAATAACATCAAGGAACAAAATTTTATATGCCCAAATAATTCTTTGCTTTTCATTCTGTTTATGTAGCCATGTCGGCCACTTGTACGTGATTAACTCGTACTCGAATCCATATTCTCGTGCCATATGTGGTATAATATTCTATACAAAATAATGAAACAAGAAACAAAGTGCTCGTTATAGATTTTACACACTTTTTAAATCCATTTACAAGAAAGTTTTAATTGAAATCTCTTTCAAGTATAGTTTTGAATAAAACCTTAAACTGAGGAGAAAGATAATTCTTGATAAACCAGAACTTCACTGGCCTATGTGTACTCTTAAGAACACTCAAAATCATGATTTTAAGGAACCGTTCATACCTACAAATAGTTACGAAATTGTTTGATAGAACTGAATATTATCTCGGTTCAGATACGAGTACGAGAGAGAGAGAGAGAAACTTACAAGTGCCCAGAAGCAACTGAAAATATGTTAATGGTCTTGCCATGTCTCCCATCCTTCCGCTCCTGCAGGAAATGGGTAGCAAGTATTAAGCCAATGAACAGAAAATAACAAACCAAATTAGCAGTCTACGTTTTCTTATTCTCTTACTATTGCCCACCTTTTGCACGATCATTCTATATGAATCTGTTTTGCATATATACTAATTATCATTCTTATTTCTCTCCGTCTAGCATGCATGCAATCCCTGCTTTCTCTTAATCAGAATTGAGAACTGACATCTAAAGAAACCTCACTTCAGCTGTATGTGGTGTTACAATGACGTAGTGACAAGAAGAAGGATACACTCTGCTAAAAATAGGTATAAGTTGGACCTCAACACATTATGGACCAAAATATTTTTATTATCGGTAATAACGTTAGTTTTAGAATTATCCTAAAACGCACAAGGAATGCAGCGTTGTTTCTGTCTAGCGGCCTTTATTTACTCTCCACTACAAGCTTTCACTGTTTGCAATGTACAAAGACTTTGAAACCACAGCGCAAGCCTTGCAGTCTTTCATGGTTTTGCTGGTACAATTAACCCATATAATGTCAAAATCCGATTTGTGGTTCAAAAGGTGCATTTGTAGTTCAAATGTTGGCCCATTCTCAAAAATTAAACAGATAATAATTGGGCTTCCATCCCAGTTTGATTTTGATCTTAAGATCAACAATTTCTTTTGCAGATTTTACGGAGACTGAAACCAATTTATTTTACAGGAGAAGTAGATAATTACCACAGAACCTCCTTTCCTCTTTTCATGTTCACTCCCACCAATCAATCCAGATGCCCATTTCAGCAAATTTGTATTCCAGCTTTTGGAGTTCCCCTGTAAAAGATTAACAGAGAAGATAGATTCAAAGGTATACAAAACAAAAAAAAAAAAAAAAAAAAAAAAAAAAAAGAGAGAGAGGAATACTATAACTCATGGACCAGTCTCTCCTAGAAACTAACTTACAGGCCATGTTTTAAAATACGTTAATGTGAAGCGATACGCTAACCTAGTAAAGCGTAAGCGTAGCTTCAATACGTTATTGAGCGCAGCTTCACAAAATTAAAAAAAAATACTAATAGATATCTATGTGAAAGCTCGACCAACACAAAACCAAAAACCAATCTAATAATACATGATAAAAGTAATAAATAAAACATATGCAAGAGAGTTGTAGTTTTAGGGTTTTTAATACTAAAACCTAAGAAGGAAACGTTGGGACTTATAAGCAGGGAATTAAATCTGTATATTCTCTAGAAAACCTAAGAAGGAAAATTAAATCCCTGTTTTTTCTCTAGAAAATCTAAGAAGGAAATATTGGGACTTGTTTTTGGCATTTAAATTCCTGCTTTTTCTCTAGAATATACCTTTTTCTTCTCTAGAAAATATACCCTAGTATTAATGCGGAAGTATTGAAGCGTTTTTTTAGTGAAGCGCTAAAAAGCGCGCTTCAATACGCGCTTCAAAACGTTTTTTAAAACACTGCTTACAGGGCAGGATTGTCAGAGAATCTAGGTGATGTGGGACTTTTTTAACACTACCGTTTGCAAAGCTAGGCCTACACGCAAACAACTTCTTACTTGGGCCAAAAAAAAAAACAGAACTAAACCCAACAAAGGTCTGACACGACGTTGAAAACTGTGGACACAACTCTCCTTGAAAACCAGCTTTACAATTATATACTTCACACATCCAACGACTTGGACAATTTCTTACAGAGAAAAGTACATGCTATAGCAAGTATATACAAAACCTAACCTTCCTTTCGTCCAAGTTGTTAGCAACATCAGATGAAGATAATAACTGATCATGCTCCCTACCCTTTTTCTTCACTACTTCCAAGTGCACTAGTTTACCCCGCAAATCATCTATGGTTATCTGCTTTCTGAATGGTAGGACTTCATCTCCATCTTCGGGTTCCTTAAGTACATATAGGTCAGAGCTTCTACCAGGCGCAAGTTGCAGGTACCAAACCCCAGGAGAGGCTTTCATTTGAAAGTATCCTAAATTGGCCATGACAAGCGTATCAACCAAGTGGGCCCTGCTCTTAGTGCCAAGAATCAACTGAAGACCTCGAGGTGCTTCATGGTCTTTTTCAGAACAATGACCTGGTCATGAAATGTTCATCCATAAGAAACATATTATAATTACATACACAATAACTGGAGATCATTCCTCAACAATGCAAAACCTTCAGGGAGACAGTGGACAAAAATTTAGTGAAAACCTGCATAAGTTAAGAATTACCAGTAAGAACAAGCGATTCAAGTTCATAGACGGCTTGTAATGTCTGTGTATCACCTAGGTTCTCGAGCACAATATTATCCAAATCATATCTGAAACATGATGAACAGATAAAAGGATTAATATTTCATGCCTTAGTTGTATTGGGAAGAGAAAAAGAAGGAAATTTAAAGCAAACAATTTTACTACTTATGATTTGGTAGATAAACACAGTATGATGAGTAAACGCATAAGATAAATAGATAATAATGAAAGCAAAATACACAAGCTCAAAAGCTTAAATAGATAAATAAACTGAAGCAAATCAGATGAAAGCAGTTCCAAGAAACTAACAGAGAGAAAAGGAGTTGAAACAAAAAACACAGTTTTGACAATGACAACATTTGTCACATAATGGCAACCAAACTAGGCACCATATAAACAATTTTTCAGTTGAAGACATGTTTGGCCTATCCGCTTGTAAACTGAGTGGTTTCTCTTTCAATTGAAGACATGTTTTGCTCACTAGATTTGTCAATAGAAGTGTATCAGTGATCCTCGGAATTTCATCAAATTCAATCATGGATCGTTCCCGTATCATTTCAGTGGAGGATTAGGATTTGTTTGGCAGAAATGTACAATTAGGGCAAGGATTGTGCAAGATATCCAATGGAAATGACAACAGAGCTCATAGAACAACAAAGAGGTTATCACAATACATGCTAATACATAAACAACATTGATATTGACAGACCTTGTAAGCATATCCGGGTCCATATCATCCCACTTTGTTTCTTCGACAGCTTCCATTATGTGTTTTATTCTTTGTCCAAACTCTACTGATTCTAGAAGATCAAGATCATATCGCGAAAAAGTGCTCCCGTGGGCAGGAAGCATGATCTGTAATATCGAATAAGAAAATGCAAGCAACAATGAAAATATTTAATGCAACTCCACCGAAATCCATAGGGTAGGTTTCCCAACCTAACAATAACCAAATATAAATCATATAACACCCACCCTTCCATTAGTGATCACTCCAGTAGCGCCAAAGTCGAGCCCCATTTCTCTATATAGAAATTGTGAAACCTGCATATGGAATATGAGAACTCAATTAACTTATACCACACATGCTATATGTGATATTCTAAGGCCTCGAGAAATAAATTTCAAGAGGCAGATAATATTGGATTCCGGAATCCAAGTGGAGATGTGAAATACAGATTAACTACTAAACTCTTTGCAACAGAGAGAACATAACATCAATCACGAATCCAGCTCACCTTTAAAGCTATTTATCTCAAAAGAAAAGTCAAAAGAATGAAAATGAGTACAGCTTTTCAAACGGGAAATTACAGTCACAGTACAGCGCGTAAAAACATACCTTATCCAAATGGCTCCTAACCAATTCTTTGGAAACATCTGATAGAGAAGCTTCAAACTCTTCTGCAGGCAAGTTATTTGCTTTGGCTAGCTTAATAACTTTCTCTACGAACAAGGGACTCCCAAAGTCCACCATAAACAGATTGTCCCTCTCAAAAAGTACACATAGCTGGTCCAAAAACTCCAACACATTTTTTTTATAACTGTGTCCAATAAGAAAATAACTTTTAGCTTTATAGGTATGTTGAACAGAAACTGCCAATTTATGGAGAGGAAAACTCCGATAATTAGAATTATCAGAGACATGACAAACCTGAATTTGGCTACAGTGAAGCGGAAAACGTTCACAAAAAGAGGAGTTAGTGATCCTGCAACATCTGCGGTGGTAAATAATGCCCCGAGACGGGCTCTTTTGGATCCCCCCATCTGCATTAGCATAACCCCTTTCCGGTTCAGATAACAACATATAGAAGAACAGACATGAAAATAAGGAGTATAACAAGAGGCGCAATTGGAAAATGAAGAATAATAACCAGGTAATGTATTCCTTCGCGGAGTAAGTTTATCCTTTTTTTCGATGTTAGGTTGACAACAAGGAGATGAGTTACTGGCTTCACATCATCAACAGCTGAAACATATGTTGAACCATGAGAAACATGCGCAATAAATGACCCAGAGTAACAGCACTTATGGCAAGTAAGTAGTAGTATCTGAAGTTTCAGCAAGTCTTACTTCCAGGAGAGTGCAAGTAACTTATATCATTTAGCACAGAATCACTTCCAAGAATGGAGGCAGCAAGCGATTTCAACTTTTTCTGATTCTTCCCCTCACCAATAATCTACTCATCACATAAGAATGGAAGAGTTAGCTAGTTGACATGCTTAATAGAAAAACAAGACTACCTTAATCCAAGATAGGAGGGTCAAGTACTTGACGAAAAAGCAGATGTACCTGTGGATTGTAGCGACGATAGCCATTTTCAGCAAGAAAATGGTCCAGAACATCAGTGTGCGAGTTTATATGACCATAGTAAACTTGTTCCTGAATTCTGGGTAGCTCATCATTCATAGCATTTACCACAGCATCCTAAACAAGGTTGGATTTCAAAAGCATTATGATGAGTTGTCACATGTATTCGAGAGATACAAATAAAGGTAGACAAAAACATGACACCCTTATAAGACACATTTGGGAAAAGATCTACGGTGCAAAGAAAAAAAGAAAAGCTGTAATAACGATGATGATCTAACTGTGCAAACACACCTTATATGCACCTTTTTAGAAGAAGACACAAGAAAACACGTTCCGGGCATAAAATGGGTTTTTGGTGATACAAAGTACTGTATAGACATTTCTTGAGGAGTGCGGCTAACTAGGGGTTAATACTTGAAAATGGAGTCCGAGTGCTAGAGGTAAGAGTCATAACTATTTGCAGATTAACCTAATAGCACCTTGGGTATTCGGCAAAAAATCTTAACAAAAAAAAGGGTTGAACGAACTAAGCAGTATGTCAATATATAGGAAGCCACAAAGGGAGATTAACGAGAAAACCTTAAACAGGAAAGATCCATACAACATCTACAGTTGCAACCGTAATATGATGCAAAAACTATGAATCAGTCACAACCCCAGGTAGCTAAACATGTCTGTCAAAAATGCCATTACATACCTCAGTTGACTCAGAGACAAGCCCGTTCATCAAGAGGCAACATTTCAACTTAAACAAGCCAAGGTTGAAAACCAAAAGGGAGCTTTCTTCAGCTCTCTCCTTGAACGTCAGCTCCTTCTGAAGTTTCAGTAATACATCTTGAGGTGGAGATTTTACCTTTGGTCTGTGCAAAAACAGATACTATCATTAAGCCAAACAAAATAACACAATACATGATGACAAAGAACCCGTACGGTGTTTAGTATAGATTAAGTAAGCAAATAATTAATCTGCACTGATGCTTGGATGAAGTGAATTTCACTGAAGATCCCAGTACTTGACATACAATATTGTTTCAATAAATGCTCCTTCAACATGATGCACCTCAAGTGTTTCTTCAGTAAGATCTTCCTAGCTTCGCAATTTATTTACCTGCAAAAATATGTACAGAGTTACAAAACACAATAGAGCCTGCTGATCCACTATGCTAAATTCCAAAACCAGAATGATTAGACTTGTAAGAAAAAGTGCAAATCACCCGACTCACATTGCTCAGAAACTGGAACGCCAGCCGAGGCCCATGATTCTCCTCAATATATAAGAGTAGACGTGTTATCTGCACATGGATATAGAATTAACCCACAGTTTACTTGTCCAACACAACCAAATCAAAACAGAACGAAACATAATGGAAAAATGAAGCAGGCAGTTGATTGTAGATGAGTGATATCTTTATGGTTATAAAGAGCACTCGTCTATCGCCCTTTTCTTCTTCTTTTATTTTGAAGCATCGTCTATCACCCTTATGGACAAAGACCATTTCATCTTTCATACAGCTTTATTTTTTGGTTGACGATGTAATTTGTAATAAGATAATAAATATGTTACTGTCAAACCTAAATTGACCCGGTGCTGCATGAAAATAATTTCAAACATGTTCATCCAGGTACGTTGGAGAAACTCATGGATTTGTGATTTTGTTGATTTTGAAAACTAATAAAGATGTATTTTCATTATTTCAAATTCAACAAGTGAGAGTTGTGATTCAAGACTAGTAAACAACTTCATTTATGCTCAAACATGTGAACAACTTCTAAACCCTGCCACCTTTATGCTGATGAAGAACAAACACAGTAATTCAGAAAAATCAAAATAAAAATTACAAATATAAAAAAAAAATGGAATCTCAAGATAACAAATTACCGGGCCGGATATATCCTCCATACTGTCATCCTTCCCTGCAGAGGATAGAGGTAGTTCACCAGCTTGCTGTTCAATCTTCTTGATCAACTTTGCTGAGTAGAGTATGACACCAGATCTTATGGGAAAATTATTTTCATACATTGATAAAATCGTGTCCACAGGCTGAAAGATGCCAAAATGAAAAAAGAAAACAACAAATCTTAGTGACCTCGGCAGAAATACAATAATAATGAACTGGAAATAGTCAGGAAAACTGGCTTGCCTCAAGCCCACAGACAGAAGCTGGATCAAAAACATAAACTGCATGAAACAAATTTTTGTGGATATATCTCATTTGGCCAGGATAAACTGGCATCAAAAGCTACAATAGAAAAAGGAACAGTGTCAAGTTCTGAGCAGAAAACATGATAGCAAGGATTGAAATAAATGAGCTCTGAATCCACATATAACAAAAGTAAGGACCTACATCGTTTAAGTTGCTCCTCCATCGCTTGTACAAATCATCCTCCTCCAGATTGTTGAGATAACTAACGTGGGTTGAACGAAAATCAACCCAAAATGAACTCGCTTCAGAAGGTGGTAAAGTTGACAGAAGTTTTTTTATAGTCGTCTTGGAATCTGAAAATGTTATTGAGTTAATAACTTGGAAACTTGGCTCCTCAGCAACAGGTAAAATAAATTAGCGAAGATCAAACATAAAAACTGCATCGGTGATAAAGCATGGTGAAGGCTACGGTAAAGTTCCTCGTAACTGAGAACCACATAGCAAAGGTTATGTCGATCATCCAGACATTCTGGTATTCAAAGAAAGAAAACTTCATAGGAAGGCCTTTTGCTTGCTCTCTCTAACATATTACAACAAAGAAGCAATCAAGTTTACCCAACCTCCTATTTCCCCCCTACTTTTCGTCCCCTCTTAATCGCTGGCATACCAACCAAACTATCTACTATGACAACTACATCATCACATACCAAGCAACCACTAATATTTTCAGTCAGAATCTTGTTTGTAGTGAACCTGGACCCCGCCAAAATACCGAGGATGGCAAATGGACCATTACGTTGTCCAACAGGTAAAAAAAAATTACTTATCTGCAGTAACTATACACAAGCATTTTTTGCACTCGCAACTAACGGCACACTGAAGAAGGATATCACATATAAAATGGCCAATCCTGAAGCATTAACAACTATAATGGCTAAGAAGGAAGGATCACATGTACACAGATGCTAGTGAACTGGAAATGATCCGAAAACACTATAAGAGGACAGCACACGACATTAAGAAGAACTGACTTATTCGGGGATAAGGATGGAGCAAAATAGATAAAATTATCTAATTATTACCAATACTGATTGAGGCTGTCACCGTATGACCAAATCATTAACAGATGTAAAATTAAGGCATGAAGGAGTGGAAGGCTGAAAACCTTAAGGTAAAAAAGAGAACTTGCTTTACTACCTGAATAAAAGATACTGGAGAAATCATGTGGATAATTGTGAAGATGGGGTAACAGAAAAGGTATGCCATCTATAACTAAATCCAAGACAAACTGAAGATTGACTGGAGTTCAGGCTTTGGAAAATGAAGCTCGCAAGTAAAGCAGTAAACAATATTACTGACCTTAAGTTTTGAAAATTGATCAGCCAAAGAGATTTCCTGATGAACCATGTCAAGCAACCTGAGACAATAAGATACCCCAAATTAAAAAATTAAAAAAATAAAATACGAAAGATATTAAGCAGTCAGGTGGGGCCTTAGGTGGGAGATGATGAACCTTCATTAGCTAGCTGAATATATATTATGTACAAACGGATACTGATTATAAAATATTCAGCTATAACCAAAAGAACGAGCAATAATCTTTACCAAAAACATATTTCTAGCTAGGTTAAGAAAACATTTACAGAAATAAGTGGAAACTTGGTTGAGCACTGCGAAGTTATAAATAAGAGCCGTCGTCTTAATGAAGAGAAAGTTCATAATAATGTCAAAAGAAATCCACAAACTAGTTTATGAGCGACATAAGTAATACCCTAAAGAACATGAATGTAACTAACAACTTCTAGTTTACACTCCAACCTCATGGACAATTGCCGATTTCACTTATCAGACAATCCTCCCACTTCTAACAGTTGAGAGCCGATCCGAAAATGTCTGTTCATATGACATCAATGGTACAAGAAATCCTATCAGCATTTAATCTTGTGCTACAACACTGACCCCAATATGTAGATATTATCTAGAGTTTTCAGTCTGTTCAAATAACTTTAAAATCACCAAATTTCTTCTTTTTTTTCACAGTGTTGTGGGCAAGAAGATAAAGTTCAAACGCTACACCACAAGCTCAAGACAAGTGAGCTGAAACTTTATGCCCAATTTCATGATAGAGAAAGATAAAGGAAAGAATGACCACTCACTGCACGTTTCAGGAGTAAATTTTTTTATAGAAAGTAGCAGATAATTATATTTGTGCGTGTGTGTATGTGTAGAGAGAGAGAGAGAGTCAAGAAACATTACAGATACAGATCAATATCTTCGATATTGATTAAAGCACCATTCACAGCCATTAAGGACTTTCCAGGTGGAATCATTCGCTGGTTAGCTAGAATTTCCTCCTTAATAGACTCATTGATCTGGCAAATTGAAAAGAAGAGATTAAGTGGCATCAATAGAACACATGTAATGACAAATACTTCATACATTTACGACACAAAATCCTGCCTAAGAAGATGCTCTACCTTCATGCGTGACAGGGATGAAACTACAGTAGGAAAATTTTGGTTGATCTCCTGCATCGACTGCGAAGGATCAGAAGCATGAACTATCCTCTGTGCAGTTTGGTGCCCTAAATCTGTAAAAAGGATAGATATTAAAAAATTGCAGAAAAAATATGAAGACTACAAGTCAACAAATACAATGAAAGTCACCTTTTAATTCCCAAATCCAGTGTTTCCGATACTGTTGAGGATAAAAGATAATCTCTAAATGCCATTATTTCAGCTGTCATCTCAGGCTTGCGCTCCTGCAAATTCAAAGAAAGCACACAAATTACAGTTGCAACAGTAACACTTTGAGCTTTCATTCTTATTCAGAAAAAGTCAACGAACAACAAGATGTTGTAACCAAAAAAAAAAAAAACATCCAATACAGAACACTGGAATTGAGAAAGACACCCCAAAATAAGTCGATCAAGATTATAAAATATCTCAGCAGAGATATTTTGAAGAGGGGTGATACATCAAAACCATGGCTCCATGTCGACAAGGTATCATCAGTAGAAACAAAGAACAACACCTTCAGGACGAGCCTACAGCTACAAAGTTACATTTATTTACAATTCACCAGGAGCTAAACTATTACACACTTGTAGGTCACAGTACTAGAAAATAAAGCCTACAAGCCTATGGTTCCGTCAAGTTTGACCACCACTTTATCACTACGTAATACAAACCCTGAATTGCAACCATAATATGATTGGAAAAAAGGTTCACTACATTATATAGTAAAAATGCAGGCATATTTATCATCCATAACCACATTATGATGGGAAATTAATGTACTAGCCAACACCACAGGTTTTACCACATGGGGTTTCTTTTAAGTTTAACAAAGAAAGGTACTATATATATAGGAAACAGGGATTTCATTTAGATTTTAAAATACAAACCAATATTTTGGAGAATATGAATCCTCTAACATCTTGAGTCAGGTCTTCAGTCTGAGGATCTTTTAGAGTAACACCTGAAAACCGGATAAAGTAATGTTAAAACTGGCTCATGTTGAGATGTTGATATACATAATTACACATGATCAAAATCCAGAAAGATTCGAGTTTCTACCCTAATAACCGTAGGTAGAGATAGGAAACTATGTGTCAGAGATAAAGGCAAAACATCCATATAAAAAACTCAATTTTCGAGTCTTGCAGTTCTAAACGCAAGATGTCTAGATGACTTATACCGTTCAGTTAGTACAACACAAGCAACTTCTGAAGGCTTCTAAACATGAGAAATAATAACACAAAAGGAGGCTTCTACTGTCATATGACTAAAAGATCGAAACGAGTGAATGTATGAATACCATGCCCGTGCTTTTTCAATACAAAGAAGAAAAAGTAAATGTACAGATGTTGCTTCTTGGTAGGTATCTGGTTAGTGGCAACCAAATTTTATGCATACGTAGAAAACAAAATAAATATTGCCTGGAGCTTTTAGAAAATGAACTAATGCCTGACTATACCAAACTAGTTAAAGTATTAAGAGACAGTATAATGGCAGATATATATTGACCACTAAGAATATAGAAACAATATCTCATGATAGACTGACGTACACCAAGACTGTATCAAGCATTGATGAAATAAAAAATATATTTGTCTTAAATGACGATATTAAAGTTGAAATAATTGTACTTGAAATAATGCTGTGTCAGCAAGTGTCTCATTGCTTAAACGTTTACTAAAGGCAATCTCTAAAATTTTGTTGAGCAGAATACAGTGTACGATATGCAGTGTCTGCTTTGGGTTTAGAAGAAAGGTTTAGAATACTTAAGAAGAAACATAAAACACCTAAAATGGGTCTCAAAGGAGTGTCCTGGGCTACATGTACAGATTTTAGCAATTGAAATCCCTACCTGAAATAAGTCCCAGGTTGAGTGAACATATATGAAGAGAGAGTAAAAATTATATTCAACAAGAGAAGCAAGTCAACAGGGTTACAAGGCTAATGTTATCTGTCATATTATAGTATAGACAATTTTACTTAATATTGAGTGCTGGTAGTGAAGACACGACAAACAACTCTTAGTTGAAAGCCTTGAATCTGATCTACAGAGAAAACTGGCCTAGCCAGCCAATCGAGAGCAGGATGCAAGATTGCATCGAATTACAAGCTCGACATCATAAAATTACAACATGCTGACCGCTCAGTAATTAGCTGTATGATGCTAAAAATTGATGATACCAACCTTTCTTTATTGCACTGTCGTCCATAGTTTTGTACTCCATATTTTTCAATGCAAGTACTACACCATAACCACCCAAGTTAAGGGCATCCCCTGTACCAACAGCACCACAGGAGCCAGTTGTTGCTTCACATCCAGAAGGTAATACAGGCCTGAAAACGTATTTAACTCTTCCCTGGATACATTAGGAGTTACTTTAGCAGCAAATGAGCCTAACAGTACCTAGAGCCTAAAGTTTCAATTTTAACCAACCAATAGCATCAAAGTAAAAGGTGACATGGTAATGATATGAGTGAAGATTTCAGACAGAACAGCATAAATAAGTAGAGGACATCTGAAAGGTGCTATTAATAATGAAGACAACTCCAGACCATCTAAAGCTAAAAAAATCTTAAGTAGGGACAGACATTACAAATCAAAGGATATAAGCACCCGTGCCTGATACAAGAGACGAAGACGGTACCCCCATGCCATGCAGAAAAGACAAAGACAGTAACTAGGGAAACAATGGGGTATAGCATCAGCCCTAAATTCTGTAACCTCGTGATAATACAACAACAATATAAAATGAAACAAAAACGGTTGATACAAGATCAGTTAGATTTATTTGCTGCAAAAAATGCACTATCATTCAAGGAATAGATCAGACAACTTTGGTATTTAAGCAACTACAGCTAGAAACCTTCGTGAACAGCCAATGAGAGTTAACTGCGAATAAAAAAATTAGAGAAGCAATGGTGTTATTATAATATAAATATATGGCGGATAAGTTGCAGGGTTGCAGGGTTGCAGGGTTGACACTATTCCAAATTCTGATAAGATACAGGTACACTAGCAAACACTCGCCAGAAGAGAGCTTCAGGGCGTCAGTTTCAAACAACTGTAAACACATTCTTTTATGACATCAACCTTTCAATCTAACTATATTAATTTTCCATACAACCTTTAAAGACAGACATTAAAATAACGTTACCCACAGAAAATATACACCATAATACACATGCATTGTTGACTAGAAGGTTCAAACAGACCTTTCGAGATGCTTCGGCTAGGGACAACGTGAAAAGCTTTAAAACAATTTGTTCCAAGTGCCCCATACAAAATCGCAACTGGACTCTCTGTAATGGAATCAAAATGCACATGATCAAAATCATAAATTTCAGGCGGCTCAAATGAATCTCCAGACCTGGTAACAGACGAGTAATTTTCATAAGGATGCAATTTTCAACGCGAGTTATCCTACTGAGATAGAGTGATGAGAAAAGAAACAAAGAGAGAGCAGAACTTACGATCCGTGTGCGAGTAAAGCCACAATTGCATTCGGAAACATCAGAATATAGAACCGCACCAGTATCAACCCAGCAACATTTTCCATTAGGACCTTCTGGATTCATGCCTATCAGCATGTTATCTGCTCCTTTGCTTCCAAAGCTCTCAACACCTTCTTCTAGAGTGTCAGCAGCCACATGCCTCGAGTTGGATTCATCTGCTTGAGGAAAAGAAGATATAGATTCTTCGGCTAACTGCCGATAAAGCACTAATCTGGGGATGACGACCGGAGAGTGAGAGAAAACTCAAATATTGATGATAAAGGTTCACTGAGAAGGGAGCGTCCAAGTTTGGCAAATTTTTTAGCACAATGTTTGGCTGAAGAGGTTTCAGAATCATTCTCGGAACGTAGCCAGACCTCAATGAATTCCCAGAACAAGTCCTTCCATTCTTTAGAAAGCAATTCACTATCAAGAAAACACAGAATTAGAAATTATCGGAGGTGAACGCTTGATAGCTTTAGAGAAACATCAGAAGCAATTGAATGACATGTGAAATGTTGACGTCAAGCAGTCTCAACAATATTTTCAAAGGGTTAGACTATGACATTCCCACACCTAAACCGTCAAACGCCACAGATGGTTGCACATAAATAACACGAGCAGAAGATACTAACAGCAGTGTTTTAAAGAACGTTTTAGTAAAGAGATATGCTAACCTAGTAAAGCGTAAAGCGTAGCTTCAAAACGTTGTTGAAGCGTAGCTTCACAAAATAAATACAAAAATAATACTTATAGATATCTATGTGAAACTGACTAACACAACCAAAAACAGAGTCAAATGCCCCACAAAAGTATATTTGGTTCAAAAGATATAAAAGAATCTAGAACAATTTGAACAATGAGCATGCAAATAAAATTTACCATAACAAACTCATCGAGTCAGAAATAAAATACCTTTCCTGCCCGAATACAGAAGATCCATACCCTTCTCAGTTGCACATATATCACCCTAATAGTAAATGTCAAATCATTTACACCTATCCTAAGTAGCGTCATTACCATCTCTACTTTATTATCAACTTCATCAGTTCATTTCATTCTTATCTCAGTGCATGTAATCATGTTCTCTGTTGAATCGGCTAACATTGATATTGTCAACCTAATTACCACCTTAGAATCTACTCATGTTACTTTCATGTTCAAAATTCCTAGTTGTTTAAAAGAATTAATTGCAGCGATTACCAAGATGAAAACCCTCTCTGTTGACCTCAACATGTCACTCCATATTGTTTTGGAAGTCTCGGTGACTTCAGACAATTTAAGATGTTTTTAAAATCCCATACGTCCTGCATAATTTAATCATGATAGTTACTGAGAGGCAACTCTCTATGTTGGTCCGTGTATATTGCGCCTAAACTGTTTTGAATTACTTCAAATTCATTTTCGAACTACTTGAATGGTGTGTACAAAATCTCATTTCAAGCAGGGTGACTCTTCAATGATATGCAATGTCGGACTAGGGTCACTTAGTATCCAGGGCGAGGATATTCCAATAATTCAATGATACACTAAGAAATTTATCAACAGGAGACAAAGGATGAATCTAGGAAGAGAGAAAATGAAAGAGTGTAACATACCCGGCTTCTAATAGTAATGGAGTTCCAGGGCGTCGATTCTCAGAAGCTTCAGGACTTCCAGACAAGCCTAAATAAAGAAAATAGAATAAAAAATCCTCTTATGTGTTGCTTGGGTACATGAAAACCCTCACTTCAGCTCCCTACACAATTAAAACTAAACACGAGTTAGCTCATCGATAAAATCGAACATTATAAAATTCACAAATACAAAGGAACATACATGTTATGCACACAGAAGAGCAGCACGTTCCACACCATTGTGAACCATTGCAATCCATGGGTGCAGAAAATATGTTATACCGAAACGTTCTTGTTGTGGCACTTATCCTTGAATATTTAAAGAAACAAGTATTCAACAATCATGGTTTTCCAAATGAATCTGCCGGTATAAGGAACAGGTTTGGCAATCCTGGATAGTGGTTTATTGAAAAAAATCTCTTGCCTATAGTGATTAACCTCTACCTATGAAGGGGATATGTACCAACCCTGACACTAAAACAACACCATTAAGATAAAACGTTTGCAAATCGCAACTTACCTCTCAACAGACCTAGGAAAAACATGTAAACACAAAGTACCCATTGCTGGACTGAGGTTCATTCGTGGATGGAACAAAGTACAAAATAGAATATGCATTTCAAGATAAAAGATGAGTCACTCGTAAACATGCATTGGAATAAGAATTCAAATCATGCATACCTGGTAATACTGATAGGAATCCTAGCAGCAGGCACTTTTCCTTCTGTCATATCCCTTCTTTGGTTGACCTTGTACTGCAATTTCACCTTCCCCTTGTTAAGTAACTCAGTATCAGCTCCTAGTTGAGTCTTCTCATTGTTAAGAGATTCGATTTCACTTCCCATTTCAGTCTTCTTCTTTGTGAGTGATGCAATATCTCGGTTTCAACTTCAAGTTCTCTAGAGATTCAACATCTTGATCCTCATCGTCCGATAAAGTAATAACTTCTCCGGTGGTGGTGCAATTTTGCTTATCAATCTCCTACACAAAACAAAGAGAAACTGAGAAAAAAGAAAAAAAAATCAAAATCAAAATGAAATGAAATTGATTGAGAATCGAGATGATGACAATATAAGTTACAACTTCTGTCAATCCACACAGATTTTCTTATTAGAATCCATTTTGAACTTAAAATGAAGAAATTTCTACTTCAAAGATATTACAAAGTTGCTGAACCAACATACCTTATTTGGAAGTTGCTGCTTCCTTGGTGCCATTCCTCCATTAGAATTACCATGAACAATATGTAACTTGATACAAATATCGAATCTCTTTTCCCCCAACAACAACAACAACAACAACTCTAATTTTCATAAACCCTAATAAATAAAAAATTGATTGGAAATGGAGATGATATTACTACTAACTCTTTAGAAGTTTAGGGTTACTTTCCGAGCAGCTACTTTTGTTGATTCAAGTTAGGGTTTTAAATCCTAGGTTTTAAATGTGAATCTTGGTTTTTGAAAGAGAGTTAATGAAGTTGTCTCCCGTGACCCCGTCTGTATATGCATACCTCACTCCCTCACTCTGAAATTAATCATAGTTAGTCAATTCGCGAATGATTCGCGTATCAAACGTATTCGCATATAATTCCGGCTCTACTGAAAGACCGACTCTACTACGCGTGTTTTTTGGGGCTGACGAATAATACGCGAGTAATCCGGGTTCGCGAATTAATCGTGAGTTAAGTTCGGGCAGCTGACTTACAACATTTAGAAACTCGGACCGAGTCAGCTCTCCCGCATCCTTGCTAACTCTGTTTTTTCTGAACTCGAACCGAGTTATCGGTGCTAACTGCTAACTCTATTTTCCAGTAAAAAGTTTCGCCTGGGATTCGACGGTGAGACCTTAAACTCCTTATCCAACTAGTGATCCAGCTCCACATGTGAGTAGCATTTGACATAAGTAATATATGACCGATTACATTCATTTATTTCCTACATGTTTACTATTCTAGGTCTAGGATATAATTATTTATCATTTTATTCTATATACTGGCCGAATTTTCAATGCCGAACTCATATCTCTAAATCGAATTATACACGTCCGTATGGCGTTCCAAATGACCGCCAAATCACGAATCGTTGACCGGATTTTTGACCGAATTTTGCTTTTTACGGATCCGAATAATACCGTACGATTGTCGAATTATTTAATTTCTAACTAGGCTCTGAATCTCTCTGTTTCTCTCTCCCTTCTTCTTTTTGGTTTTGTAGTATCGGCCATAGCAAAGTTCAAATTTCATCCCTTTACCATGGGTGGGCCTTTGGGGACAGTTGAGAAGCACCGCCCACTTTGACCATACCTTGTTCTGCTGTGTCTCAAATTATTATTATTTTTTTTGAGACAAAGCAATAAAATTTGGTGGACTTATCACCTAGTCTCTCGAAGTTTTAAAAGTTCTTGTATGCGCCTAGTCATCTTATCAAAGGCTTATTATAATTTCTACTAATGAACTTGCAAAAGATCATAGAGGGTTCTTTGCTAAACATAAATTTGACATCTAGAAATAAGTGATTGATTTTTACTGCAACTTTGTGATGATCTCCATCAATTGGTTATGTTATTGTCTGTGCATCGAGTTCGAAACACGCATGTTGTATTCCCGCCTCTTTTGCCATTCCAAAGCAAGCACTAGACCCTACATTTAACGTGTTCTCGCATTCATATATTCATTTGCATAGAAGCATCTCCCATGTTGATATGAATCAAAATTAGGACTATTAGTCCAATGCATGTATTATGAATATCATGTTGTTTTTGTATGAAGCATCACAACAAATAGAATAATAAGGAGTTGCGAAGGAATCCGTGAGGTATGTATCTTATGCATTGTTGGTTATTGATTGCTTTCTTGTGTTTCATCCTCGTAGCTCTTCTCGTCCCTATATTTGACAGTCGTATACATTTAACAACACTAACCAGGTTAGGTCTTATATCCTGAAAAATGTTTGCATCGATCTTTCCAAATCTCTCATGTCGTATTTATCATTCTAACTATCCATCCTTCAACTAGATCATTCATTGTATCTGTAAACCAACTTCCTATCCATGTTGCTACACTATTGCCATTATTTTGTATATTGTGATAAGTACCTGGAACTGTAAGCCAGATAGCTCTTGAAAAACTGTACTCTGTAAGTATAACCAACTATCATCAGTGAACAAGGAACAACATCCTATCAAGCGACTTAACACAACAAAGATAATTTATCCGCCCATTTGTGTGAAGATGATTCAGCCTTTGTGATGATGTGTCGTGGGAGACATATATTCTCTTTAACCGAGTTGGCCAAGATAGAGAGATATTCTTTGATTTGTGAGAATGACTAGGATGAGTCACGTGAAAAGGCATGGAATTCCTTAGAAATCGCGTGTAGAATGTGAGAAGAGCTGAGGTTGAGATCCCTCTCTCTATAGACGGTCACATATTGTCATGTGGAGACCATGTTATTGCTTGTGGGTCCCTTTGATGAACATGCAAAGCTCAAGAGAAGTTATCCACGTTTTGATAGACGTGTACCTTTCAGCCCAATTTTACTATACATGAGTGTATTTTTTGAGACGCAGAGAAATAGTCTTGATATCTAGGTGAGGATTGTGCCCGAGTTTATGCATGTAAAACTCTTCGGATGAGATGACTCCGTTTGGATGAGGTCTAAGGTTTGTCCAACGCGACTGAGGATGTCAGAGATTTAGCTAGCTGACGGGTCTGAGGTTGCCAGAGATTTATCTGACAGGCATGAGGTCATCTGACATTTGGCTGAAGGGTCTGAGACCGCGTTTTTAACCGACAGTCCAGACCTGTCCGATATTTAGTCGATGGGTTGAAGTCCTGCTCGAGACTTGGCCAACGTACGTGATGGAATCACTTCGGGTTAGCCGGGACATGTTTAGAGAGAAAAGAAGGCTTTGCACCCCGAGCCTATGCGAGACTTGGCCACTTGTCATTGACAAAGATATCTTGCGAGAGATGTCTTAGGAATATTTTGGTCCTTATTTTATGGGGCCCACATGATCGGTGTACCTCGGAAGGCTGTTAGAAATGTCAAAATGGCCCGGAGGAAGAATAACTAGCGTATCTCTGGGATGTCCTAGGAATTAGGAAACCTCGAGTAAGTCGAGTCGATCCTATAGTAAACATGAGCGGTGTATCTCGCAATGATGTCTGGAGTCATTCCTTGATCACAAATAGGGTGAATCGTGCTTATGGGGAGACATGTATGTCTCTTTCTAGGTCACAAGTTTTTATGCGGATGTTTTTACGCATACGTAGCCACACATGACAAGCAGATCTCGTCAAGGATGTATACTAGGAATCATGGCATCACTGTCTGCGCGTCGCGCGAATACATTACGGGAATTATGGATGTTATTGTTCATAAGTATGTCTTGTGGGCGTTTCACGCTCTCTGAGAACCCTCGTGGCCGGTAACTCTTCGAGGATGTGCGCTAGAAGAGACGGCATCACGACCAACGGTATCTTGCGGGGGACGTATACTATAAAGTCGTGGCTATGGGTTCCTTGAGGACCAACGCTAATCTCTCCGTGAGAATAGGAGTTTTACATGGTCTTGAAATGATACTTTTCCCCTTATCCAAATTTCACCATCTACAAATTGTGATGATAATCCCAAACCAAACCTCTAAATCAGAGATATCTCGTAATCAGTGTGAGTGCACCTTTATCACCGTCCAAATATTTTTATAAAAAAAAATCTCTCACTTCACTTCACTTTCCTCTCATCTCTTTATCTCATCTTAGCCTCCTAACAAAGAAAACCCAAATCACTAAAACACCTTTAATCTTCTTTCTGTTTGTTTGCATTTATTACTTTCATACTCTAACTACCACCACCGATCCCTTTCTTGCTCGATCTCTTTCTGAAGTGCTAAATCATTTAGATCCGTCATAAGTATTATGCCTCAAATCTCAATCGCTTTTGTGATATTCTTCTTGATTTTCCCATCAAGATGAGTATCTTTCCCTTTTCTCTTAAGACCTATTTTGGGTTCCATTAGATTTTAATGTTTTAACTTAGAAATCTTATTATGTATTTTGTTGAATGAAAGGGGAAGTTAAAGGGGGATAGTCATCAACATGTATATACAAAAAATCTAGATGATAAAGTCATTGATTTTTTTTTTCTTTATCATTAGGATTTGTTTAATTTTAATCTTGCTGGATAGCAAAAAGAGAAAACCCTAGAAATAATTTCATAACTAGGTCGTGCATTACGTCGGCCACGTTAATATTCGAGCCCGGTATTTGCGGTTGACAACTGCTTGATGACCGCGTTGGTTTGGCCGAAACATGATGGGCTAACTGTCGACGCGATGTACGGCCACCCGGTAGGGCGGTATGAGATAAACCGCATTAGCCTGACTCAACCGCGTTAAAAAGCGTGCCATAACATTCGTATAACCTTCAAAGTACATTACGAAGTTTGTGCATATGTTGTAGAGAGTCGTAATTAACCGATTTTGAGCCATTTTGACACGATACGTTATATTGACTTATTTTTATATTAACTCATAGAATACCTAAATATTTGAAAAATATTTACTTTGGAGAACGAAAAAAAAAGACTAGATGACTATGGCAGCTTCGCCGTTTATTTTAAAGGCTACACGTCATTAGTTAGCTTGAAGCGCAATCGATTCGCAAATTTAATTTTATTGCCGATCCACAACCGGCTGTCGACGCTAACCAGTATAGCGACTCACGTGTTCTACTGGAGTTAGTCTTTAAGCGCTGACTGCGATTTTACTACCTCTACATTGCCGAAGTTACAATGAAGTGCATCTCAGGTTTTAATGATTGCATAAAATGAGCATCGAAAATAAGGTGGCGGTTATGAGTCAGATCAGTGCTTTCAAGGAGGGGCGGAAGTTTGAAACTTCATTAAGAAACAAGGACATGCATGCTCAACCTACGGCGTCCACTTTCTCTGTATTGCCACCCCAGTATTAATTTTCAAACTCTCATTGTCTAGTTAGCCATTACCACCCCTGTTGTAGATCTGGCTCTGGATGAATAGGGTACTACCTCATGTCTTGCTCATTCCACATAAGTTCTGCTCGTCAGCTTATCCTTAGCGTGAGTAATTTTCTCGGCCTCGCGTTATGGTGATGTAAATTAATGACTTACAATATCTTGGCATCTCTCATTGGTGCTCAGTATTACGAATGCGCAGAAGTGAAGCCTGATGATTGTGCGTGTGATTCGCGAGACGAATCGATTACTCGACGTAATGGTGCGATGCGGCCGGCCAATAGCTCATAACTAAGCTATAATAGCATAGCATAAACCATTATAAGCGGTATGTTATATGATAGTCGAAAAGCGCTGAATAAGCGGCTTTGCACACAGGTGCTGTGAAGCGCCAAGAGTGTTACGCTTTAAAAGCGCATTGGATAGTAATGAAGCTTATTGCGTTGACATAATAAGAAGCTTCATTGGGGATTGGAAGAGAGCGTGTCCAAAGTAGCGGATGCAGCATGCGATGTTGGCATCGATAAGCCTCCATTGGAGGTGAGTTGTGGCTTTCGAGGAGGATGCAAGTGAAGAGCAGGACTAAGAAGAGTTGAATACATGGAGATATATTCGAGGTTGTGAAAGCTTGAATAATGCGAAACAAGTTGGTATTAATCTGAGAGTTGCATTATTGTATTTTATCAATCTAATTGTGATGGCCTTTATATGAAACATGAGCAACTAGAGTGACCTAAAGGAAATTTAGCATCGATGTTTGAAGCAGGAATGTCAGGTATGAGTTTGAGAATGATAATCATCACAGGGGCAGAGAAGAATTTGAGCGTTGGGTATGAGGAAGAATCAAATTTATGCCTGACAAAGTGGTGCAATCACGGCTCAAGTAGCGGTTGCAAATTAATTCTGAGCTTATACGCTGATGATGCGTGATGAAGAGAGATGATTATAAATGAGTTTATTAAGCGTGGGAGGAGAGTTAAACTTTGCTAAAAGAACATGTGTTGGATGATTAGCGTGATTGGAGAAGAGTGGCGATTAAGCACATGAGTTCTTGGGTTAGCAGAAGCCTTTATAAGACAAATGGTTGTCCCCATGCGTGTGTAATGGTTATCGCAGTTTGTGATAAAAGTGATGTATAAATAGTCTTAAGGTAAGGAAAATTCGGCGAGGCTTATGAGAAACATATGAGAGTAGAGTTTGCATACTCTTAGGTAGATATGAAATTTTTGTGAGACTAAGGCTTGGTTGAGTGAACAAATCTGTGTAAGTCTAAATTAAGGCAAGTTTTGTATTTCTTCCCTTTGATGTAATAAAATGAGTTGATTGTATGGAATTTACACAAGTGTTCTTGGTTGGAAATTTTGGTGTTGTTGGTAAAAATGTGGCAAGATTGAATGCACATTATGAGGTGTATTTGATGATTTTTGAGAGAGAAAAGGATTAAGACTTAGGTGATCAGCTTGAAGAGTTGGTTGTTGTATTAATTTCAAACTTATAGAAATTTGAAGTCTTTATTGGGTAAACTTTATTATGGGGACATTATGTAAAAGGTTACACTTTGAGAAATTTGCGAGCATTTGGAGGTGTGATAGTGAATTATTAGAGATGATATTTGAAGTCATGATTAAAGTGTATTGTTGGATAATACACTAGTACTTCTTACCTGTAATAAGCCAACGATAAGTGTTGTCTTTGATTTTGCATTATAAAATTAATTCAATGGCATGATGATCGACAAAAGAGCTAAGTCTGATTTGATCGACTTGTGAGTATGGTGATCTTGGAATCTAACACGTGACTTGATGCAGATAGCATTTAAAATCTCTGTTTACGAAGAAAAGATGCGAGGCTAAATACCTGCTTAGAGAAGAAACGTGATTATTAAAGGGTGGTAGGAGTAAGTCTTGTAGAGGGCTTGAATATCAGTCTTGACCACCAGATGCGAAACCGATCTTTGAAGTGTTGGAGTGAGTCTGGGTCGATGACATAAAACCATACTAACGAACCGCGTAAAATAGTGTTTTGAGAAATGTGGCGTTAGCGGGGATTAATGAGACATGTTTGGGAAGCGTGCGTAGAAAGCTGCAATCGATCACAAAGTGAGAATTTGCTTGATGTTTATGGTAAATCGTTTTAACGATTTTAGTAAATTGATGTAGGTGGTGAAAGCTGGTTTAAACCACAAACAAGATGTCTTGCGTGAGCACCTGTATTAAGTCCAATGTACAGTGAAACAACGTGAATGTGTTCCGGACTTGCTTCGGTCCACCAGTGGAGGAGAAGGGGTTGGTTGGGAGAAACGAAGAGTGTTGAGGTGAATAGTGCAGGAGAGTAGTGTCTCGGCATCGAGAGTAAGCTTAGAGCTTGCGAGATGAAAGCTTTTGGAAGCTTGCAAGGGGTGCCTTTTCTAAAGTGTTATTATTTTTCTCTGGCCAAAGGACTTGTTATGCAGGTGAAATAGTGAGACCCTGGCCCCATACAAGTGAAGGTGCAACGTACCACACAGCCTCATGAAGAGAGAGAAGTGAGGTGAAGCAAATGGGAGGAGGTGAGTAGCCTTGAGGTGTTTATGGGTGGCAGTTTTCACCATTATTTCTGTTATTGGCGCTTCCATTCTATCCACTTCTTAATCGACCAGTGTCTTTACATCTGTGTGTGACAAAACCACGGAAAGCGTCCCAGGTTGTGGTGGTATACCAGTGTGGGTGCACAGCAATTCTGCGATGGCGTTGCTAGAGGTACGTGTGGCATGTACCCATTTGGCGCCTGCGGAATCTCTGCTGCCTTTGTTGCGGGTTGCACCTTGGTGCAAGTGGCACTTGAAGTGTAGTGGGCGTGTGTGGCATGTGCGATGGCATGTCTTGGAGGTCTGCTTTAAGTGGAAGGCCAGGTTGTACGTTGGAGTCAAGTGTGATCTGCACACGGAAGCTATACAGTAGGCATTAATAGCAGCAAGTGCAGTGGCAGTGTGCGAAATGCCTTGATAGTAGGTTGCACAGTTTGCAAGTTAAGTACAGTGATCGTGTTGGCGTATGTCGATGGCACGCACTTGGCCATTAGAACATGTCTGTGGAAAAAATGCAGGAGATGCATGTTGGCATGTGCGGTGTGCGTGGTTAACTTGGGTCGACACCAGTGGGAAAATTTTACCGTGACGTGTTGGCATGTACGATGTCATGCATAAGCCAATTTAGGTATGCACAGTGGAAAACTGCAATGAGCGTGTTGGCATGTCGATGGCATCGTAGCCAATTTAGGTCGGCATACAGTAGGAAAAGCTATCAGTGACATGTTAGCATACCCGATGGCATCGTAACCAATTTGGAGTCGCGTCTGCAGTGGGAAAAGCTACCGACCGGCGTGTTGGCATGTGCGGTAGCGTGCGTGGCCAATTTAGTCATGCAAGTGAGAAAAGCTACCCCGGCCAGCGAGCGTGTTGGCATGTGCGATGGCATGCGTGGCCAATTTGGGTCGCGCCTGGTAGGAAAAGCTACCCGGCGCGTGTTGCATGTGCAGTATGCGTAGCCAATTGCAGTCGCATACAGTGGGCTTCTGGCGTGTTAGCATGTGTGATAGCATGAGTGTCCAATTTGGGTCATGCACAGTAGGAAAAGCTACGTGACGTGTTAGCATGTGCAATGGCATGCGTGGCCAATTGGCCTAGGTTGCGTAGTTTACGACCTGGTCTGAAGTAGCTGCGCATGGCGTGCTCCCAGGCCAGTGGAATGTTTGGCTTAGCGTGGCGCGACCAGTGTGCATTGGGACGGCGAAGTGTATTTTGGCATGGCGCAGCTAACATAACAGGCAAAGTGTGGTGGCATGATTTGCCATTAATGACGCAGTCTGACTAGCATGGTTGGCATGCTTTGCATGCGTTAGTGTCATTAGCATGATTTACCCACGATGGCATGGTCTGTTGCGTAGTTGTCTTGGCCCGGCGTTTAGTATAAATTTGGCATGATTTACCCGTTATGGCATAAAGAGTACGGCTAGCTTAGGCTGGGTGTGGCCCCGGCATGATTTTTCCCGTTAGCGCAGGTGCGGTAGCGTCAGTCGGCGTGCTTTGGCGTTTGGTATGGTAAGCATAAGCCCAGGCGTGAGAATGCGTTTGGCGTGGCCAGCGGCTGGCTTAGGCCCTGCGATATAGTGGCATGATTTTCATAGAGTGTGAAAACAGCATGATTTGGCATGCTTCGGCGCGTTTAGTGTTGTATGGTTGCCATTGGCATAGAGGTGTAACTGCTTAGGCTAGTGTGCATTTGGCATGATTTACCCGTTAGCACGGAGAGTGCGGCTAGCATGAGATTTGGCATCTTGTGCGTTTAATTTATGCGTGGCATGATTTGCACCATTGGCATAAATTGAGAACTAGCTTAGGCTAGGTGTGGTGGCATGATTTGCCCGTTGTACCGGAGTGCGGTTAGCATGGTTGGCATGCTTTAGCGCGTTTGAACAAACTAGCATAGCTGCAGGGCCAAGGCGAGTGTGTTGGCATGGCGCGGCTAGCTTAAATTTAGAGTGTGTTTGGCATGATTTGCCCGTGCTTACGGAGAAATTAGGGTTTGTTAATTGTAACCCTAATTTGAAAATACCCCCTATTAATTACTGACTACATGCATTAAAATATGTCCGTCGTAAATGCTGTCGCCCAGTGACATTAGGTTATTTGGTATTTTACGATTTTACCCTTTGTTTAAAAAAAACACCATCAGCGAGCGTAGTTCCCGGAAATGCTATAGAAGAGAATTGAGAATTTCTTGCATGACGTTGAGGCGTACTTTGAGGCGAATGAGGTCGGGAAGGACAAAAGTAACTACTGCGTGGCAATTACACTTGGTATTGTCAAGTGTCTTGGTGGAGAGACTATGTTGCAAGAAGATGAAAGCTGTCAATATGTTATACCCATCTGTCATGTGGAACGACACGAAGATGGACCTAAGGATGTCGGCTCTGGCCAAGATGCGGTTGGCTAGTATGCGAGAAGAAAGTTCACGAGGATTCAAATGGCATGAGTACACCGTCGTATGCCCATGTTGGAAAGCTTTACTGCATCAAAAAGAGTCGCAGGGCGTGTGTGCACAGGTGAAGATCCGATGTTCGATTCTTGGATTGAGCGACAGAGTTCAAGTGTGATTGGACCTCAAGAAGCGTTGAAAGTGCAAAGTGTCCAAAATGGCTATGCGGAGTGGTACGTAGTCAAGCAACATTGCGATTATCACGGCGTTGAGATGTCGCAAGGCTGAGCCAGCAAGGAGAAAGATGCGAAATTTGGCGTTAAGCTGCGAAGCATGAACCTAAGGAAGAGAGGAACGGCCCCTGTCAATCCGGAAGTTTAGTGGGATGTTTCATTCTGCAAAGGTTTACAACTTCAGCTAGAAGTTGTCCACTCGGCCAGTGACCCGATGCCTCAGGCCTTGGAGATGATTAAGGGGAGTCATTCTAGCGAAGACTCGTGGAAGGCCAAGTGAAGGTTCAAGTGGAGGAGACCTCGTATCGAAGTGGTCGCTAATCTTCGACAAGCCAGAGAAACTAAGCCTTAAAGACAAGTAAAGGTTGCTGTCTCCATCGACAGCTTACTTTGAATGCCGAAAGCAAGAGATGTTTTTGGCCCTATTTTATGTAGCTTGGAGTTGTTAGTTGTTGTAAACTACATGTGCCCAGAGTTTAGCTGTCTGGACTTTTTACTTGAGTCTTCAAGTTCCAGTATATACTTTGCTTTGGTGTGAACAAGTTTGCTTTCTAGAGCATGAAGTTTTAGCTTTCCAAAAGTGATCGAGTGGATCAACCATGTAATGGTACATGGTACTAGCCATGTAAGAAGCAGAATGATCGGTTGAAGGTGTTATATCGTCTGTAAGAACCTCTTTGTCTACGTTTGATAAAGTTAACTGATTCATGGGTAGATGCTGCAGTATACCTTAGCCTAACCTCTGACAGTGCACGATAGCGAAATAGTCAAACCTAATCGCGAAGCATAGTGGACAAGGGATTTCGTGTTGATGTGGCAGTTGATGTTCTTTGTCGGGCAGATTGCAACGAGTGGCGATGGAAGATGGGTATGGCGGCAAGTCTGACATGCTGCCAGATTCAAATCATTTTACTCAACAAGCAGTGAGTTGGGTAGAATTCATGGCCTTAGCGAAAGACTTTGCATACTTTCTGACGGATCAGCAATGCGCTCAGAGAAGTATTTGGAGGCATATTGGCTTTCAGAAGCATGGCATATGGACAATTGCATAAGGTTAAGCGATAGAGCGCATTTGTGTGTACTATATTTAGTCTCGGTCTACTCTGTAATGTTAGTAATTACTGATTTTCGGCGCTTATTTTGGTATTTTATGTCTTTGTAGGTGTTTTTGGAGTAATAAGCTTTTTCATGACTAAATTTGGCTCTGAAAAGTAGGTGTTACAATCTTAGGATGAATGGTACTTAAAGCACCCGGAGGGCGCGGTGCAGGCACCTTGAGAACTCTCTGTTCAGGTCCTCATTTTGGCTGAGGCGGCACTCCGGCGAGTAAGGGCGCAACCGGTGCGCAGCCACTATTGGCACACCGTAATCGGATAGGAGTGCGGGGCTCTTCTTCACGGGTTGAACTTCCCTGTTGTTCGGCGGGAAAAGTTCAAAGCCCTCTCCACACTGGCGCTTTGGATTTAATTTTAGTCTAGTTCTAGAGAGAGTCAATCGGCTGGCTCAGATGTTGGGACAATGGGTTTGATAATCTTTAAGCAAGGATCAGATAGGTCGTCTTTCCTCACTAGAACCTAAGCTAGATATCAGTTGGAAGCAACACTGAAGTTGAGATATATTCGAACTTTGTGGATGGATTTCAAACAAGACACGTCGATTCAACTGTCATGGATTCGGTCTTGGATATGATTCTGGCATAGGACATTGGGATGCGATACACCAGATGGTGCACGTTTGGTTCCGCATGAAAAGGAAAGATATCACAGAAACCACATAGTTGAACTATATCAGGATATTTTTGGTTCTGCCGTAAGGAAGTTAGCGGCCTGGGAATGGGAGGAGGATAGTTCCCTACTAGCCGCAGTGAACCATATCCTAGGAAATATATTGTCGGTAAGATGAAGCCGGCGAGGAGGAAAGAAAGGGAGATATTCCACGTGGACTGGTGTGTGAAACGAAAAGAGAGAAGATAATTCGAGTATTTCTCGCATTTTATGGATCTGCTTAGTATATATGGGATGAGAAGACCTAAAGCGAGGGGGTTGAGACTTTGAGGATAGTTTAGAGGTTTGCGGACTGATGAAAGGCGAAGGCGTGAGGAGAAAGAAAAATCACGAGAAGAGTGCTGATCGAGCCGGAAGAAGACGCAAGCCAAGCCATCTGCCTTTGCTTTCGAATCTGATGCAATTTTCCAACAATTATTAATGTTAGCTTTTTCTCGCAGCATAATGTGGGTTCGCAGAACAATTATATTTGTTTACAACCTTGAGGGTGTACTAACCCGATAACTCACCTATTGACCCGTACGAGTATTATTTGAGCGTGTTTATGATATGGGAAGCTAAACCCAAACTCTTTGGGACGACGGAGGAAGCCTGGCTTCACAACGGTACCAGTAGCATATATTTGTTTATGTATGAGTTTGCACTTATTTTTAAGTGATTTGCATGATTTTCACTAATTAGTTGTGTATTTCGTTTGATGGTGTATGCTTAGGCGGTGAGCTTTTGATACATCATGCTTGTGATTTACATCTAATCTTTAGAAATCTACTTTTGGCAAAGAAAAGAGTCAAACAAAAAGAGTCCCGAGTTGTTACTGAGGTCATTATATAGAACCAACCTGAATGTGATTAATGGTGGAATCCAAGTCCTAGTATCTCTGCGATATTGTGAGCATCTTATATATATTTTTGTTTTTTTTAGTGTTTTTCTCTTTTAAGTCTTAAATCAAATCTCATTATGTCACGGTGGAGTGACGATACTTTTCTTACCACCTGTAAGCTCGCATCAATTTTGAGACGTCATTGATGCGATGGACTTGTATTTAGGCTTTAGGTTTTAGAGTTATTTCTATTTTTATTTTGTATATTTTTTGTTCTCTTTTACGCTTTGGTGTTTTTTCGATTGTTTTCTGATTTGGAGCTGGAAGCCCTAGAGGAAAGAAAGCATAGGGGTATAGGAAGGCATCTTCCAAAGAAGGAAAGAAAAGAGGAATTCAAAAGGAGCGAAGGTTAGAGATTCTTTGTATATAGAACTATTTTTGTTTTATTTTTGAAACGCGTGGAACAGGGTTGTATATTTTGTACTTTTCTTTTTTATTTTTGGACACTTTTTGGACTCTTATTTTTTGGACTTGGACATTATTTTTTAAACCCT